>OY723388.1:10335643-10858143 GCA_963210295.1 Ophion ellenae
CCAATCCTCAAAGCGGGCTATGACAGCATTGTAAGCAATTACCGGGGAATTGCACTACTGAATATTGGATACAAAATTCTTACTGGTATCATGGCAGGCAGGTTGAGAGAGTGGATGGAAGAAGGTAGAATTTTAAAGGAAAGCCAAGCGGGTTTCCGACCAAAAAGAGGGACAAGGGATCATATGTTCATTTCAAATTCACTAGTAAACAATAGGTTGAAAAGGAAAGGGGGAAAGATGTATGTAGCATTCGTAGATTTTAAGGCAGCTTTCGACAAGGTTGATAGGGGCCCTATGCTGATAAGATCTGGCAAAGAGGAATTAGGGGCAAACTGTACGACATGATTAAAGGTATATACGAGAAAACGAATAACGGGGGAAGGAATTTCGAGAAAGTTTTCAAACAAAAACAGGAGTAAGACAGGGTTGCCCATTAAGGGGGGATTGTCTTTTTTTTCGCAAAATTTACCGCTTTTTGGGATTTTTTTTGTGAAGAAAGTATACAACGGAAAACTTGTGAAACTTGGCATATAGTTTTATTGATCTGTTTACTACATACAAAAAAATTTTTAAACAATTTCATGAAAAAATCCGCCTCCCACCCCCCTCGACGCGCGATGGTCCTTTTTTGATGGTGTGCACGATTACAGCCTTCACGTTCATCCTGCAACAAAAACCCAAAAAGCATTTTACTTTAGACACATATAGCTATCGTTCGATGAAGGGGGAAAAAAATTGACGATTTGGTGACGTTTTGAACTTGAAGTATCGATTTTTCGAAAAAAATTGATCGATTTTTTGTTATAAATAAAAAACTATTAAACGTATTGCTTTTTTGCTTCATCAAACGATAAAAGGATGTCAGCTGAGCATTTTGTCCAAATTTGAAGGCAATCGGTTGAATAGTTTTTGAGAAATCGTGCACACCATCAAAAAAGGACCATCGCGCGTCGAGGGGGGTGGAAGGCGGATTTTTTGATGAATTTGTCCAAAATTTTTTTGTATGTAGTAAACAGATTAATAAAACTATATGCCAAGTTTCACAAGTTTTCCGTTGTATACTTTCTTCACAAAAAAAATCCCAAAAAGCGGTAAATTTTGCGAAAAAAAAAAAATCCCCCCTCAAGTCCCCTGCTATTCAATCTAGTATTGGATGATGTGGATGACGAATGGTAAAGGAAAAAGGAAGAAGGCACGGTCATGGGAGGTAAAAAAATCTACGCCCTCAAATATGCGGACGACGTGGCCTTAATAGCAGAAGGTGCGGCAGGGCTACGCGAAATGCTAAAAACTTTGGAGCGCTACGTAGAGGCAGAAAACATGGAGGTTAACGTGAAAAAAACAAAAGTAATAATATTCAGGAAAGGAGGGAGGAAAAAGCGAAATGAGGTATTCACTTTCAAGGACGAGAACTTAGAAATCGTTAACGAATACAAATATTTGGGATACTGGTTCTCCAACAAAAACACGAGAAAACACTTGACGAGCCTCGAAGGGAAAGCCCGAAAAGCAATAAACGCTGTGTGGGGAATAATGAAACGGGCACGTGTTAACAAGCTAAAGAATCGATTACAACTTATGGACTCGTTGGTTAAGGCTGGGGCCTTCTACGGGTAAGAGCTATGAGGATGGAAAAGAAGAGAAATCATGGAGAAGCCATAGGGCACGTTTATAAAAATGGCAATGGGATTGGCAAGAAACACGCCGGATTATTTATGGAAACTGGAAGCAGGGAGACGAAGTGTGGAAATAGAGGCAAGAAGAAGAGCGGCAAATTACGTCTCAGAAATCGCAAAAATGAAAGAGGACCGGTGGCCAAAAATATGTTTAAGAAAAGAAATAAGGGGTATTAAAACCGGAAACCCATCGAGATGGGAAAAAGAACTATCCGATGCAATGAAAGACGTCGGAGACGGGAGGGTAATAGACCTGCGATGGGAAGGGGGGGGGGGACATAGGGCAATGGGTAAGGCGTTAAAAAAAGGAATCAAAAGAAAAATGGAACAGGATACGCAGCAGGACTGGATAAAGGCCGACGTATCATCCTTCTGCCCAATCTACTCACAAATAAAAATTGGGGTAAATAGAGAAAAGTATTGGGATTCGGAAGAAATAAGTAGAGACCTTAAGGAGTGAGGTCTAGTTGGAACGTTAAAAAAGGCCTTTGTTCCGATTTTTTTCGGCCAAACGATAAAATAATTTACAACAAAAGTTCTTTCGTTCAAAAGATATATATTTAATGTAAACATTATAATTTTTTTAAAGAAATATGTTTCAAAAAAGGCGATACGTATCAATGGCCGAGGACGCTGCAAAAAAAACAGGTTTTGCGGTGATCACTCTCACGCTGTGACGGATTATCTGAAACCAACAAAACAGGGGGGAATCTTTAGTTAATGATGTAATGCTCCGGTTGAACGAAGGGTTTTGAAAATTTTCCATTTTTCACAAATTGGCGGACATTGAAAGTCAAAAGTGTTGTTTTGACCAAAATTTCACTCACAAAAATTGACTATAAAAAAAAAAATAATTGTCAAAAAAAAAATGCTTCGTTCATCCGGAGGAAAACTGTGTATAGAAGAAGTGATATAAATTTCAACCCGATCGGTAAAGCCGTTCTCGAGTTACATTGATCACCGACTTCGAAAACATGGTTTTGAGAAAAACGAGTTTAAAGTTTTGAGTACGATTTGCATGCAGATAAATTTTTTTTGTAGCTTACATAGAGTCGTTTATTCATGGGCCATATAGTTCGCCTCCCTGCGCTTTATTAATTGCATCTGAAGCCATTTTCAGTTGCCGCCGAGCTACCCTCGCCTCTCGAGTGTTTTCCAGGGATCGCCGGTTAGCTTTCTCGACTCGAATACAATCTTCGGCCTTGGCAAACGCGTGGGCGTGTGGTCCCAACTTGATCCCCATGGCATCAAAGACTGCTAGCAAACCGTATGTACCCTCGTTAAAAGTGCAGATAGCGATGTAAGCGGCTATGCTGACGGTAGTATAGCTGGCAGGTAATGTTTTCGGCATGATCTTCCAAACGATTTGGTTAAAACTTTCGTTGCCGTTCTGTGTGAAACCTCCAATGCACCTTTGCAACAATTCATCGTTTGTGAGACTTTCATAAATAGGTTTTATTGCATCGAAGACTTGCTTCGGCAACGCAGTGTAATCGTGTTTGAAAGACTTCAACTTCTTCTCGGCCTTCGCTTGTTGATATTTGCACCACGAGTCAGCACCTCGTGGACACTTGTGATGCTGCGGTTTCTCGTCGGTTGAAATCTTGTGATAGAGCGTAGCCCAAATGGCATCCTTCATTTTTTCAACCGAATCAGAGTTGTCACGAATAGCCTTGCCAAAATACACAGATAATTGGTCAATCAATTTAGCAGTCAGTTTCCCTTTACCGCCGAGTCCTTTATTTTTTTTTACACGAACGTAGACGGATGCCCATCCGTTTTTGAATATGACCAACACATTTTTTTTCTTCACTACAGTTTCTCCATAAGGAGCAGCTGTAACAATGCCAGAGTACGTCTTTGAATCTCCATCCCCGACGTAATACAAAAATCTCACTCCAAGATTTTCCCACGAACGACGAAACAGTTCGATTACAGCATCGACCTCCATCTTTCCCGCACTGCCTATATGATTCGCCGAACAAGTTTCTTTGTGTGCTTCATACCATTCTTCAAATTCTTCCGTGTCTTTTATATCTTCCCAAACTTCACAAGCCTTGCAGTAAGAACTTTTTACAAGTACGTCAAGAACTTTGCCCGTAAAATGTCCTATTAGCGATGTGACGCCAAACAGAGACGAAAATCCGCGTTTGTGCCACGTTCCATCACCCGACACAATCAAATCAGTATTCTTACTTTCACTGGTAGTAGAATTCAAGTTTATCTCTTCTTTAGAAGCCTTCTTCATAAAAAATTGAGCCATATTTTTACTCGCTTCACAAATATGCTCCAGTAATATGTAGTACGTAGATTTAGCCAACCATGGCGGGACGTCCATCAATGCGCAAAATTTGTTTGCACCTTTATAACCAACGCCTACGACACGCATCGCTAATGCGAACTGTCGATTAATTTCAAAAGAATGGTTAATTAAATCGCATGACGGTATGTATTGAGGAGTACACTTATCACACAAAACAAATTTTGAACCCAAGTCCACGTTCGCTTACTATACCAAATGATATTTTGCTATTGCACTTTGCACATTTCACAAGACTCGTGATCACCGAAAAAACGGTAAAAAAATTGATTATTCTGTAATCAACTGCATCCCTTTTTGGCACATGGTATTCATCCTGATCTCTCAATTTTTTGCTGACGTACTCGCTCCGCCATCATCAGTCTCCGCAGTTTTTGGATTAAAATGCTGTTTCCTTTTTAAGGTTCGCGACTTATAAATTCGTCGATTTTTCCTGTCTTCTCGCGATACTTTTTTATCCATTTTGCACTGAAAAACTCAAGAAACTGTTCCGAATATAAACGTTCGCACGGTTCCACGTTTCGAATCTCACTGCTTCTGAAACAGTATGTCGAACTACAAAGGTGTTTCTTATATTCTATATATATATATATATATATATATATATATATATATATATATATATATATATATATATATATATATTGTAATGTCGGTTTGGGGACGATTGTCTGTTTTTTAATTAAAAGGAGTGACTGACTCGCTACAGAACACGGTTGTAGGATGAATCAACTCGGTGTACACGAATTTGAGCTACTTGAGCTACGTTTATTCAACTGACAGAGATTCGGCGTCTTACAAATTTGGTGGCTTACTGATAACTTAGCCTAGAACGGAGGCAACTTATAGGGCTGGAGCGTGGGAAATCGAGAATAGTGGGAGGAAGGGCCTACGTGAGGTTGGGAGCGTTATTCGGGAATTTTCCAGAGGGATAAGGCTATGAGAGGGTTCTCTGGGAATTCAGAAAACCAGTATTTGACTATTCCATTCGGGATCTCGATTGGGCGGAAGCCATAAATTTGGAGAACCCCCGACGATTGTCCGAATGCAGCTGCATCGAGCGGTGGTGACAAAAATATATACGGGAAAAATGTTAGGATCCTTCTAATGTTTGTGTAGGAGTTTTCGTCGGAATGTCGGTGGATAAGACGGAGGTGATAAAATTCGAAGACTGTGGGAAAGGAAAAAAGGAAAAATTCTCACCCTATATTACACCTCCCCCCTAATTTAAGAAAATTCATACAAAAAAAATGAATTTTCTTCAAGCTTTAAGACTAGTGGACCGACGGCGACCCACTGGTTTCGCAATATTATGAGCATTACGATTTCCGGCGATTTCCAGCATGGAACATTCTTCTCCATCGTAGTTTACACGGTAGTCTACATGTTCGTTATTCTGGTGAAAACAATTGTTGTACACATTGATACAAGGGGAGAAGGTTGCTTTGAATAGTCTAGTGAACATATTGGATAAACAACCACATAATCCGCATCTGAACATGAGATACAAGAGAACAACGCCAGTACAACTGTAGCCGAGATACCTGATACCTTCGTAAGTCGTCTCGAAAAATGTCTTGGTCCGTTTACGTTGTCCAATTTTCTCGGCCTCTTCTGAGATTTCGTCTAAAGTCTGTCCAAGAGCTTTGAGCTGAGTAAGGTCAACGTGTGTAGGTCGCCCTAAAGTCGTTAGCTGAATGTCGTCTAAAGAAACTGAATGATTTCGAAGCACTTCTTCGAGTTTAGGAACTTTGAGAGTTTTGTTGAGAAGAATGTCAGTGGCTTGTGTAATACTTTTATCATAACTCGGTCTTACGAAGATGTGTTCAGTATGCCCAACGCAGTCGCCTGTTATGGTTATTTTGTTGGTACCGCGCAGTAGTGCCTGGTGTGTTTTATGGTCATCACAACTCACATATAACATCTCGTCATGCGGGGACGTCACGACCCACGAATTTCCTGATTTTAATTGAATCCACAAAGATTTAACCAGATTTATGTAGAGTATTTGACATTGCGAGTCGGATATGTCTATCGGCTTTTGGATGATCACTGCTTCGCAACTATTGGGATCGTGTACAAACTAGTCAGGGTTTTTACGTTTACACAGGCGTCGTGGTCCTATTTCCTTACAGTGATCGAGGTCTTCTTCAGTACTTGGAGTAAATATTGTTCTGGCCACATTGGTCATTATTAATGTATCAGGAGGGTTCACGTAAAAAAATGTACTTGAGGTTCCCTTCCGTTTAGGGATAGGGATGATACGGAACACATCAAGCAAACTACTTTCTATTACTGGCACCTTAATTATATACGTAAAACGATTATCTTTTAACATGACGCTTACATCACTAATTCCTATAATTGCCGCAAAAGCAGATTCTTCTAGGGGTACAGGTGGAACGTTACTAATCGCTGTTTGCTCTCGAATAGTTCTTAGAGCTCCGATTAAGTCGGCAGGATTAAGGATTTGAGGGTGAATAATCCCTTGTTTCCCATCATTGACTGCATTCAAGACATTATTCAGGCATTCGCTGTATTCATCTATAAGAGTCTCTAGAAGGGTCACTTGTGCGGTAATCTTAATATCTCTAGCATTATCAGCTATCGCAAAATTGACTTTCGCATAGGACTTAAAAAGTCGTTGATTTCCAGTGCGTAGTTCTTCTATGGCTTTGAAAAGTGTAGAGGCCATGCCCTTAACTATTGCTGTTTGATTTCGAATTAGGGTACTCATTTTCTTATTATCAGCGTGAAGTTTATCGATCTCATTGTTATAATATTCGGCATCGGAATTTCCTAAGGTTCCAAACAGGATTTTGCTTATGTCGCCAATAAAGTTAAATACGCCTCGTTTAAATCGGGGTTTATAATCGATGATGTTCATTAATCTAGATCTTCTGGCATCTATTCTATTTAACCTCTGCTGAAGGATCTCGATCGATGCAAACTCCGAGCAGTTCTTCTTTTCGTTGTCTCCATTGCAAACCGTGGCCAACCCCAGTGAAGCTTGCATCAGTTCGTCCCGATGTAGATTTATTTCGATGAGGTCGACGTAGTTGACTACTGTCCAGGTTTGGTGATAGATCACGGCGTTTCCTAGGTTTTCCATATATATAGCGCCTTCGAGTGGTTCCACCCTTAATTCGTTGGTTGTAACCCATGTCAGGGGAAGGAAAAGGAGTGACAGCAACATAATGCCTGCACAGAATGTTTGATTAGTTTCTATGATAAGGTTTTAACTTGTTAACATGGATTAGTTTTCTTCTGTTGTTTAGCAATATCTCGTAGTTTACGTCCGATGTTTGTTCTAAAATGATAGCTGGTCCTTCCCACTTCGGGGCCAGTGGGGTCTTGTTTCGCTCTTGAGCAACGAGGACCTCGTCGCCTTTTGCGAAGACGGGTATAGTGCGATGTATGTGAGCATCCTGGACTGCCTTGTATCTTTCTTTAGCTGCGATCAAATTATCGCGTCCTCGTTTGACGATGCGTTCGTGATCCGCACGTATTCCTTCGAAGTATTCGTCAATCGTCGTATTAGTCCTTTGAGCTGGCAAATTATTTGGAATATTGGGTTTTCTTCCGAACTGCATTTCGAATGGAGTTAGTCCTGTCCCTTCGTGTTTGGCTGTGTTATAAGCCATAGAGACGAACTTTAATTTCTTGTCCCAATCTTCTTGATGGTCGTATATCAATGCTTTAATTTGTTCTTTTATCGGTCCGTGTGCTCGCTCGAGGCTCCCATTACTCTGAGGATGAAACGTTGTCGTTGTCATGTGGGAGATCTTAAAGAGCTTTTCTAAATGCTTGAACGTTTGGCTGATGAAGTTTCGTCCGCCATCGGTTAAGATGATTTTCGGAGCTCCGTGAATGTAAATAAAGTTTTTAACCAGTGCTGTCACTGTTGATTGGGCATCCTGTGATTTTAATGGGATCAGTGTAATGTATTTTGTGAGCTGGTCTTGTACAGAAAGAATGTACTTATGACCCTCGTACGTTTCAGGTAGTGGACCCACAAGGTCCAATGCAATTTTTTCGTTGGGTTTCTCCGGTGTGTCAGTAATTATTGCTTCTGCTCGTGGTCGTGTTCGCACGAGCTTCACCCTCTGGCGCGTGTCGCATCTACGGATGTAATCTTGGATGTCTCTTTGCAGGTTGGGCCAGGTAGCAACGGCCTTCACCCGATCGAGGGTCTTTGCTACTCCGAAATGACCTGTGGCGCTTGTCCCGTGGTATTGCTTTATGATGTCTATCCGTTCCTCTTCTGTACCTGGCTCGTACAGTTCCATGTCGTAAAGATAAAGAAAGGGTCGTTCTGTTTTCCTTGACCAAATAAACGAGATCATCTGCTTAATTCTCATTTTTGTAACTGGATTTTCATTCAGGTATTTGCAACCTAAATAAATCTTGGTAGGTTCATTGGTAACCGACAGTTTTTCGGCTAACACGTTATACCACTCGATTTCATCTCTTGCGAAATCGAGGTGCAGTTCATCTTCACTGTTTTCAAGTTGGTCGGTTATTTTGATCCGCGGTGTGTTCCTGGGTGGTGCTTCCTCAAAAATTTCAGGAACCTGTGGACTTTCTTTCGATAGCTCGAACTCTATGTAAAGGGGAAAATTTTCCATTTCTTCTCGATCATTTTCTTTTTCCACTGTGTTTTCGGTGTCTGCCGCGTTGTCGCTTTCTTCTTCGATGACGATATCTGATACTTCTTGCTTTTCGGTCCCCTCATTCGGAGCGCCGTTGTGCTTTCCTTGACGGGTAGTTACGGGGTATATCCGTGATAGGGCGTCAGCGTTTGTATTCAGCGTTCCTTTTTTATAAACGGCCTCGTATTCGTATTCCTCTAGTTTTAACCGGAGCCTCATTAGGCGACTATTCGTTGGAGGGTTCGAGATTTTGAGGATCCAGATTAGCGGATTGTGATCCGTAACAATTTGAAATTTCTTTCCAAACAGATATTGGCGGAAGTGCTTGACAGCCCAGACTATTGCCAACATCTCTTTTTCCGTCGTCGAATATCGTTGTTCGGCTTTATTAAGAGTGCGTGATGCGTAAGCGATGGGACGATCTTCACCGATGGGTCCTTGCGATAGCACTGCACCTATGGCGTGGTTGCTCGCGTCGGTTGTGAGCACGAAAGATCCCTCGAAATCCGGATATTGGAGGACCGGAGATGTCGTCAGCGCTGTTCGTAATAGGCTGAATGATTGTTCTTGTTTGTCTGTCCAAGACCATGGTGTATCCTTCTTCAGGAGTTCTGTAAGTGGTTTCGCTAATTTGCTGAAATCTTTTATGAATTTTCGGTAATATCCAGCGAGTCCTAAGAACTGTTTAATCTGCTTCTGGTCACTTGGCCTTGGAAAATTCTGTACTGCTTCCGTTGCTTGACGCTTGACCATTTTTGTGCCTGGGAGTGGATCACCAGGTAGGGCAAATACATCTGGAAAGCTGGAGACGATGTCCCAAACCTTTTCTGCTTGATCTGGTGGGACGTGCTCGAGTCGAACGTTTTCTTTTAATGTGTGAATACGTTCGGCAGTATTCGTAATCTCTATAGCATTGACACGAGCTACATCCTTCGGTGCGTCTTGGCGCTCCTCCTCAGGCGAACGGGCGGCTTCACAGAAAGGAATGCCCTGTAGCTGGTCAATTGTAACCGTCATCGGTTCTTCCGAGTCATTCAAAAATGGTACTCGGGTTTCGTAATCCTTGGCTTCGAAGATGCAAGGCACTGTTGCTTCTGGATTGTTCTCGTCCGTGATGGCTGTTCCGTTTTCAATATTCGTACGAACCGTAATAAAATAGATCGTTCGTGGCGGGATGGTGACAGAAACTTTCTCGAATTCAAATCGTTGATCGTCGAACATTAAATAATTTTGTCTTCCGATACCGATTTTTGTTTGGTACTTTTCCATGAACGGAATGCCGATCAACCCATCCTCGTCTAATGGGAAGTCATTGGGAACGACGTGAAAGATGTGAATCTTTCCTTGAAATTCTTGCCTAGCAGCAAATAACGATTCATGTTGTTCATTGCCCATGGAGAACGGTGTCTTAATGTTTCGATTGATCTGCGATCCTTTTGTCAACATGCTGATTTTAAGTAACTTTATTGCTGAACCGGTATCGAGGAGAAAACTGCCCATTCTGCTGGCTGTTCGGGTGGGAAGTTTGACCACTCGTTTAGCGGATCCGATGGCATTGATTTGGGGAATTCGTCTTGTGTCGTAGTGGTTGCTTCTTTTTCCGGTATGTGATTGACTGCTGTTCGCATTGGTTGGCGATTGTGGGATTGCCTCGTTGTGAAAAACCGATTGTTTGGCTACGTTCCTGTTCGCATTTTGTAAGTCGTATGCTCTTTTACGACAGTCGCGTTCGGAGTGACCTGCGCGGTTACAATACCGGCAAACGATCGACGGGAACGGTGCGCTTGATGGATTTCCAGGAGATTTTTGATAGGGCGGCTTACGAGTCTCTGAGCTACCGGTGCTTTTGTCGCTTGGGTTAAGGCTGCGTGTCATCATTTCTCGGGTGTAGTCGTATGCCTCTGCAGCTTGTGCTCGGACTATCGCTGCACGAATGTTTTCTGGTTTTTGTGCACGCACTTCCGTGGAGATCTCCTTTTTCAATCCTAACAGGTATTGGTCCAGCCCTTGTTGACGTTCATACTCTATTATAAATCGTCGCTGTACCTCGTCTGCGGTTGAGTTGGCTAGCACAGACAGGAGTTGATTTTGCACTTCGAGGAATCTATTTGTAAATTTTGTTACGCTCTCATTTTTTTGCTGAAACATCCGTGACCTTTTGTCGCGCCAGACGCTAGCCGGTTGAACGCTTCCAAAAAGTATCCGTAAACATTCATAAAGTTTATCATATGAGTTCGTTTCGTACTCTTGAATTTCTCTTGCTGCATCCCCGATTATTCTTTTTGCAATTACGAGTCGTCGAAAATAATCCGATCTTAGTACTTGTGGCCTGACTTCTTCAATGGAGCTGATAAAAGTTTCGACTCCGATATTTTTCCCATCAAATTCCCGAATTAGTTCGAGTGCTTCTTTTGGTTGAAGTTCTTCGATATCATCTTCTGACGAGATACTTGGTGGACGTGTAGTGTCATGCTTTATTTCCGGTGCCGCGCTCGAATCGTTAATTTTATTCAAAGCGCTTTTGATTGCCGCGTTCACGTTTGATAGCGACATATTGTTCGAATCCACAGAGTCAGTCTCGGAATCGGTTGTTATGATTTGTGACTCGCGGTAAAGAGTGAATGAATCTTTACTCACCGATTCCTTCCGTGGATCCAGTTCTGTTCGTAGACTCTCGTAGACTCGGCGTGTCGTCGATCGGTCCTATGTTCCCAGCGTTAGTTAGTCAGCACACCCCACACTTAGCACCAATTGTAATGTCGGTTTGGGGACGATTGTCTGTTTTTTAATTAAAAGGAGTGACTGACTCGCTACAGAACACGGTTGTAGGATGAATCAACTCGGTGTACACGAAGTTGAGCTACTTGAGCTACGCTTATTCAACTGACAGAGATTCGGCGTCTTACAAATTTGGTGGCTTACTGATAACTTAGCCTAGAACGGAGGGAACTTATAGGGCTGGAGCGTGGGAAATCGAGAATAGTGGGAGGAAGGGCCTACGTGAGGTTGGGAGCGTTATTCGGGAATTTTCCAGAGGGATAAGGCTATGAGAGGGTTCTCTGGGAATTCAGAAAACCAGTATTTGACTATTCCATTCGGGATCTCGATTGGGCGGAAGCCATAAATTTGGAGAACCCCCGACGATTGTCCGAATGCAGCTGCATCGAGCGGTGGTGACAAAAATATATACGGGCAAAATGTTAGGATCCTTCTAATGTTTGTGTAGGAGTTTTCGTCGGAATGTCGGTGAATGAGACGGAGGTGATAAAATTCGACGACTGTGGGAAAGGAAAAAAGGAAAAATTCTCACCCTATATTACAATATATATTGTGACGGGCGATTATTTTTCCTTACCACGGAAACGAGAACTTAAACACGAGAGCTAGGTGCGAGAAACCGTTACCTTCGACCGTCCACCCCGCGCGCATACATCCGCAATTCCCGGGGCGCCAGAGAATTTTGTTTCACCGGATTTCTCAACCGGTATGCCCTGGGGTCAGAGGGATCCGCCCTGACCCACCATCGGAACTGGAGAACTCCGTGATATGACCTGGGAGTCTGGAGACCTCCCTGATTTTTGGATCGCCGGAATCATAACCGGACTAACTGGATGCACTTGCACGGGAGGACGGTTGCGGTACAGCACAGCCGCTCAGGCTGTGGGTTGTGGTAGAGGGGTCGGGATTCACCGGGGAGTAGCTTAGCTGTCAACGGTATCTGTGACTACGCGACACCGGTAACATCACGATAAAATAAAACGAAGTTTTATTTTATTGTGCGGGAGCTGGTGGGTTAACCACCCGTGAACTTTTTACGTAACGGAACTTAATCGCGAACGCGAAAGCGCGAGCAAAAACGTCCTACGCACGGGAACGAGAGAACACCCGATGTGTCTCAGGCGCGAGAGCGAGAGCGCGACGTCACGGGCGCGAGAGAGACACGACACGTCTCTCCATCGCGACGTCTGATCGACAACTCTATCACGATATCTCTAAAATCAGGAGCGATCGTGATTTGAGAGAAAACCGTCTCACGCGAAGATTCGTTAGCGACTCTCTGTACCTCGCGCGACCAAGGCCGGCGTGCGAGGGATTATGCGAGAGCGAGACAGAGCGCGTTAACAGAAAAAATGTCAACACGCTCGCGGCATCGGACCATGCGAAATCGCCGGTTCAAGCGAGAACTTTATCTTGTATAATATCGAGAGCTGAAATATTATTTCGGGAGCTGGAATATTCTGATAGAATATTCCTTTCGGAATCTATATTTTCTGCCCAAGTTACTCCGAAAACGGAACGGAAACAAATCGGGACCTTTTCTCATCGGTAACATGGAGGCTCTCGGAGATCGCATCCCCGGGCCACCGTGCGAAAACGGGCAAAGCTTCTGCCCAGAAGCGCGGCGCGGAGGTCTCCAGCCTCCGCCCGTAACCTAAACGGCCCGCTCTCCAGCACGATGCACCACTACGGTGGGGCACCGGCGTTTCAGCCGGGCATGCACCGATCCCCCGAGAGGTCTCACTGGGTGCATCCCTCGGTCGGGATTGCTCAGTACGTCGAGCTACACGCCGCTCGACCGAGTTCCGCACGCCAATCTAACCAAAACGGAAACACAACCCAAAACCTCGAACGTAATAAGACAAACATTTTAGAGAAAAGACCCTTAACACAAACGGATGGGTCGCAACCCGGGCATCGAGAGTATATCTTGATCATCGGTAGAATTTCTGTGACGTGATTTTTTTTTTTGAAACTCACGGTCACAGAGGACTCCCCAAACAGCTACCGATCAATTCAGTTCCCGTATGATTTAGTTTCGCCGATTCGCCTCGGCTACAGTTCCGATTACGCGCTACCGATAGCGAGATTACGATTTCGTTGGGTTTGTTGGCGTTTCGGGCGTTTTATCCGTCGAGGGGAGTATGGCTCGGCAGGGTGTCAACTCTGCACAGTGCAACTCGACACCGGGTCAGCCCGCCTGTTCAACTCTCCACTGTTCAACTCGACGAAGCGGGCAACTCGACACAGAGCCAAATCGACAGCCGTAGCAGCTCGACGTTTCTCCGACGCTTGCGTATCCCCACTCTTCAGATTCGGGCCGGGCGATTCGCTGCCCTATGTCAACTCGACACCGAGTCCTCCCTACACAGCGTAGCGTGCTCAACTTACATTTCCTAGCGGCTAGACTTTTTTCGAATCACCCATACCCGGGAACGAGAAATATACGAGCAAAATGTTTTCGCATGTACCGACTACCCGCTCTGTCAGTTCTCTAGTTTATCGACTGATTTTGAATGGAAATTTCACGAGCGGCATATTGTTATAACGGTATTCTTTAATAATGCCACGAACATATATTTAGTCTCCTAAAATTTTAATTCTTCTATAACTCGCGAAAAAGCGTCATTTTTGAGTACTTGAGAATAACGTACTTGAGAATGGCCTCGTACAGTTGGACAGTTGCCGTTGAATATAGAATTATGTTCTTCAAGAGGATGTTTAATTTTGTTCTGAATTTCATTTCTTGTGGCTCTTGATTTATTCTTAAGAATCATCGTGCAAAGTCTAAATTTTATAATCAACTTTTTAATCATCAAAAATATCGCTGAAAAAATCATATGCAGTTACAAGAAATGAATATCATGAAAAGATTGGAAATAATATTGTTGTCAATATTCCTCATATATGTTCCTTTCATTACAGATTGAAACGTCCACATTATTATTATCCATGTTGTTCAAATACTTAATGTATTTGAACATAAAGCGTGTCGGATATATTTATTTTTCATTAATGTGTGACATATCGTCTACTATATATGAAAAAATTGAATCATCGTATAACATGAATACGCTGTGTTGAAAAGTGCAGAATCATTAGGGGGGGGTGGAAGGTTAATTTGCTATAAAAAGCATATTTTCGATATTTTTTGTTGACATACTGTTTATATATATTTATTTATATAATTAGTATAAAATAAAAGAACATTTGAAGAATGATCTGTGAAATTTTCGTTAATAATTGTGCAGAAATGAGCCAGTGACAGGAAATCTTCTCAGACGCCACAAAAAAAAGTTACATTGCGGTGAACTGCATAGCTCACCACTGGATCATCTGAAAAAAAATCCAACAAGATGGTATTATTTAATAAGTTTCTTGAGGTAACGCTGTCGATTTTTTTAAATCATTTTAATTCATTTTGCAATAATAAAGGTTCCATTTTTTAAATGAAATATCGCTATTTTGTCATCTAAGTGTGACTAAAAATTGAAAACAAAAAAAAATAAAAATAAAAACTCGACAGCGTTACCTCAAGGAACTGATTAAATAATACCATCTTGTTGGATTTTTTTCGGATGATCCAGTGGTGAGTTATGCAGTTCACCGCAATGTAACTTTTTTTGGTGGCGTCTGAGAAGATTTCCTGTCACTGGCTCATTTCTGCACAATTATTAACGAAAATTTCACAGAATATTCTTCAAATGTCATTTTATTTTATAATGATTATATAAATAAATATACATAAACAGTACGTCAACAAAAAATATCGAAAATATGCTTTTTATAGCAAATTAACCTTCCACCACCCCCCCCCCCCCTAATGATTCTGCACTTTTCAACACAGCGTATTCATGTTATACGATGATTCAATTTTTCATATATAGTAGACGATATGTCACACATTAATTAAAAATAAATATATCCGATATGCACTGTTCTTTGGCATTAAGTATTTGAACAACATGGATAATAATAATGTGGACGTTTCAATCTGTAATGAAAGGAACATATATGAGGAATATTGACAACAATATTATTTCCAATCTTTTCATGATATTCATTTCTTGTAACTGCATATGATTTTTTCAGCGATATTTTTGATGATTAAAAAGTTGATTATAAAATTTAGACTTTGCACGATGATTTTTAAGAATAAATCAAGAGCCACAAGAAATGAAATTCAGAACAATGTTACGTCCCCGTGAACTTATCGAATCTTAGAGAGGACGCAACACGGTGTTGACTTTAATGATAATGCGTTGGTCTTGAGGAAGATCGAACAATACGAGCGTTTTACATAAATGCTTTGCTAACTCTATTTATTTATGGATAATTCGCCGTTTGTTCCTTTCGTTCCAATGGTCGTCTAATTATCGTAGTTATAGTTGATTTTATCGGCGGTATTGTTTTGAGATACTGGATTATGGTCGTTACAATTTCTTCATGATTATAATGCTCACATAGTGTTTACATGGAGACTAAATAATTATAATATTAACACGTATGTCGAACGGGTTATAGTGTTCGCACAATGGTTACACGAGATTAACTAGTTACGACATTTACACATGATTAAATTGTTGAAATGGTTGCAATGTTCAAGATAACAATATAGTTCTTTGAAGGCAATTGATTACAGCGGTTATGGTTTAGGTTTAGGCTGTATTCGATAATTAAGATAGATGTTGCAGAGTCTTGAGGTTGAAAGATACGGTGGTGATGCAAGGGTTTCGATTTGGTAATTTGAGTTCTTCGTGATGGCTGAGACTTCTTTTGAGGAGAGTCTTTGACCGATATTGGAAGTCGAATTGCGACTGGACAATACGTACAGTGAACCTTGCTGAATTTCAACTGGTAGACTTCGGTGACGGTACCTTTAGCCGTAAGGTTGAGACTGAGACTCCGACTGCTGGGCTGGTACCACTTCGATGACTGCTGCGACTGGCTGCTTGTTCACGACGACTTAGTCTTCGGACTTGATGTTGAGATTGAGACTGACAGGCGTAGCTTTAGCCGCGTGGTTAAAATTGAGACTGCACACGTTGAAACTTTGATTGCGACTGCTCCATTAAAGTTGAGACTGACGAATTGAGACTGGAGATTGAGATTGAGACTGAAGTAGCTTTGGCCGCGAGATTGAGATTGAGACTGGAGATTGACCGCGACCGGCTGCGGCGTAGCTCCGGCCACGGGGTTGAAGTCGACTCTGCACTGAACTGAACGGAACGTTGAAACTTTGACTGAGACTGCTCGATTGAAATTGAGACTGACGGATTGAAACTGGAGATTGAGATTGAGACTGAAGTAGCTTTGGCCGCGAGGTTGAGATTGAGACTGGATATTGACCGCGACCGGATGCGGCGTAACTCCGGCCACGGGGTTGTAGTCGAGACTGAACTGAACTGAACTGAACGCTGCTGTGCTCCCGGTCCTCCTTTTTATACCCCTTTTTCGGGGGTGGTCTTCTCTCGAAAGGTCTTCTACGTGTCGAAAACCTTGGGTGACTTTCCCTCTCAAATCCTTGGTAATTTCACTAAGAGGTTCTCCTCGTGTCGGTACTCGTAGTGGGTATTTCTTCGATTCCTGGCATAGTCGGTTTTTACGATCCTCCGGATATTAATAATCGTGGGTCAGAGGTGCCTCCTTTTATAGTTCAGTCGGTGGCTGTGATATCATCGGGCTTGTGTCGGCTAAGCGTTTCCTTCTCTTTTCAACCTGTGCGAGGGGTGTTTCGGCTGGTTCCGATGTTCAAGGTACCCGTGGATTTTCATGACAAAGCTCGCCTTTTTGGCGCCGATAGCTTTCATGAAGATTATTCAGATGTTTCTTGTAGGTAGGAGCTGGATACCAATATCAGATGTAACTTCATTTAGCTGATTTCCGTTTACGAGGTGCTTTGAGTTTTTATGACAAGCGTGCCTTTTCGGTATTGCTTGTTCTTAACTAGAATATTCGCGTGCCTGCTGGAGGCTTGGGCACGTGCTGTAGGTGACAGTGTTGCGCTGTGGGCGGTTCTTGTGTCGGTTGGTTCGCGCTTCCCCTGTTATCCCGTCCGTCTGACTCAGAGGTAACCCTCTCGTTGTGGTACAAGTGGCAGATATTGTTCGAATTCCCGGTTTTATGATCCTTGAGTGCTGGTCCAAGTGAGTCGGTGGAGGCCTTGCTTTTTAACGACAAAACTCGCCTTTTCGGCGCCAATAGTTGTATATGGAATATGATCCTTGGATATTGATCCATGAAGTCGGTGGTGGCCGGGGTTGACCAATCTCGCCTTTTCGGCGCCAATAGTTTGTATATAGAATATTCTCAGATGCCTCTTATAAGCTGGGGCTCGCGCTGAGAGCGTCAGTAGTCCGCGAGGTAGATCGGTCGGACGATGGGGTTAACAAAGTTGATTTTCTGGTGGCGTGGTGGTCCAGGTTTAGTGGAGTTATAGAGTGAGTGTGATGAAGCGGGGCATAACGTAACAACAAAATTAAACATCCTCTTGAAGAACATAATTCTATATTCAACGGCAACGAAAAACTGTCCAACTGTACGAGGCCATTCTTAAGTACGTTATTCTCAAGTACTCAAAAATGACGCTTTTTTCGCGAGTTATGGAAGAATTAAAATTTTAGAAGACTAAATATATGTTCGTGGCATTATTAAAGAATACCGTTATAACAATATGCCGCTCGTGAAATTTCCATTCAAAATCAGTCGATAAACTAGAGAACTGACAGAGCGGGTAGTCGGTACATGCGAAAACATTTTACTCGTATATTTCTCGTTCCCGGGTATGGGTGATTCGAAAAAAGTCTAGCCGCTAGGAAATGTAAGTTGAGCACGCTACGCTGTGTAGGGAGGACTCGGTGTCGAGTTGACACAGGGCAGCGAATCGCCCGGCCCGAATCTGAAGAGTGGGGATACGCGAGCGTCGGGGAAACGTCGAGCTGCTACGGCTGTCGATTTGGCTCTGTGTCGAGTTGCCCGCTTCGTCGAGTTGAGCAGTGGAGAGTTGAACAGACGGGTTGACCCGGTGTCGAGTTGCACTGTGCAGAGTTGACACCCTGCCGCGCGATATGCCATGGCGATAACTGAGCCCGTCAGCTATAGATATAGCAGGCGCGCGATAAAAAAATACCTTTTAAAAATCGATATCTCGAAAACTATGGCGTGTAGCCAAAAATCCTTTTAGGGGATATCTTATAACATTAAAAGGAAGGCATATGCCAAATTTCAGGTCGAAATTCGGTTTCCGTTTTTTGGAAGTTTATCTAAAAAATCAACGACGAAACACGTTGACAAATAAAACGCTGAAACGACTGTGGAAGGTTCAAAAAGAAATCTTGAGCCCTTTCCGCGGTCGTTTCGGCGTTTTTTTTTTTCAACAGTAAACAATATGGGCAACCATAATGTTTAAAGTGTATAATAAATGTTTCTCTATCCTCAATGAACGTCGTGGCTGAGTTGGCAGCATGACGAATTAACGTTGCATGCGGTCCGGGTTCGATCGCCAGTGAATCGATTTTTGATCAATTTTTTTTCTTTATTGTATATTTACAAAATATCTAATTTCCTCTCGCTGTAGCTACTTTCGCCTGTCCAGGCATTATTGATTATATTTAATTCATATATGTTTATTAAAAAAAGACATTGATACCAGGGATCGAACCCGCGACGTCTACACTCAGAGCCCGCGCGCTAATATCTCAACCGCGAGGCTCTTGGACCGCAAACCTGCCTTACGTATACACACTTATCCAATCTATGAGGTAGTTCTGTAGTTTTGGTCCAATATTAGGAATTGGCTGAAATCTAAGTATGGTGTAGATATGACCTTCATGGACTGATGCCCAAAAATTCAATTCGATTCACTGTTTAGTTCATGAGATAACTGCAATTGAATATGGGTATTTTTGTACGCGATCCCTATACCTAACACGTAAACCGATAGCAGTTTGCTCGCATTTCTCGAAATAGGTTCTAAGCGCATCTTTGGATTTCAAAATAAAAACACACGTGTACGCAGTACTATTGTGGGATTGATTTTTAAAAAATGCCAAACTTTGACCGTTTAGTTTCGGAGATATCGACTTATGAAAGGTGGTAATTTAATTCCACACCGAACTCGGGTCCAACCATCTGTAACGGATCGGCAACAGTGTACGGTGCAGCTAGCTGATCGGCGCGTGGTGTGGGAACTCGAAGCGTATTTTTTCCCCGAGTTCTAGTAATTTTAAGACGGATGTGAAATAAATTAATTCTGCAAATGAATTTAATTTGCTCAATTTATGCATGTATTTGTCTTGGTTACAGCGAATACAATCTAAACTGTCGTCAAGATGTTGTAAATCCACGATCTGACGTCCTTCGAAAGCGAATTTTTGTTGCTGATCGTTGAGGTTATGGTTATTCTCACCGCGTTTGCTGCATTTGCTTGACACACGACTGTAACAGCTTTCAGTCTTTTAGTAAGCGCCTGCTGTGTTGTAAACTTTTCTTTGAAGCGCATTTGGTTTGAAATTTTCACGTTTTTTAAATTTATATAAAAGATTTGGCGAGAGACGGATCGTAGGAAGCTCAACGCTATGACTGCAGGAAAATCGCGCTTTTTCCACGATTACAACGCCGCTCTTTATACGAGTATGAGACCTGTCTATGCATGAGGTGCAAATGTGCGGGACATATAGAGGGTACAAGTTCTGTCAAAAATGTATAACCAACAGCATCGTATAGGCATCGGATGTTATTATACGCTTCGACCGAAACTTTTGGCTCATACGTGTGACTAATGAACTACGTTTAAAAAAATCGGCAGGACCAATTGCATATTGTTTTTGTGACCCCAAAGTATTTTTGAAGTCAAAAGAAACCGATTTTTGCAAATTCCTAGAGTGGTGTTATCCCTCATAGAAAAGAAATTGATTTTTCGATCGTTGTAAGTGTATATCCCCCCTTAAAGAGTTTAAAAAATCTCGCACGCGTTAGCGGAAATCGGCAGAAAATTATGAAGCAACTCGTCCACTTCTTTGATGTTCGCTATTTTGGATCATCCCTCGTTTGCCTATCTAAGATCTACACATTCGAAGTTTGTATCCTCATTATACGGCTTTTTGCTATAGATGTTATTACCAATATTAGATACTCACTTCTTTCTATTTCGGAGATATGAATGTTCTAGATTCTTTGAATAAGTATTTGTATAACTCAAACTGCAGACAATCTGAATACACGTTCTCCAATAAATGAGCAGTCGAATAAATAATCCTTTGGTGTAATAGTTATTCGATTTCGTCATCGGTCGAAGGATACAATTTCGATTAATTTACAGCTATTTTAAGTTTAAAATTCTGTCATTTCGAAATCATTGTCGTTCTATATTTGGCTTTTCAAAGTTTTGACCCCCACCCCAATGTGAAGTGTGCTGGAAAATAATGGCGAAACACACTTACCCAATGTGAAATGTGTTTTGAAAAAAATGCCGATCGAGAAAGACTGAAAGTTCTCTTTGAGCCTTTCTCCATCGTTTCGGCACTTTTCTTCAACAATTTTTTAAATTCATTTTCTAAGGGGCACAGTAAAAACTCATTTACGAATTGGGAGAAACATTAATTTTTCCATCATATTTTCCAATGCCGTTTGCACCCAAATTTTAAACGCCGCTCGTTTTGAGCAACTTCACTGAGTGGCCGTCAGCAGCAGCTGACGGCCACTCTTCTTTTTATTGCGGCGCCAAAATTTTTTCTATGTAATTGTAGAAAATAAATAATAAAATAAACAAATAAAATATAAATTAAAAGTTTGCCACTAAACCATTGCACCGGTAATTATTTATATTTGATTATTTATTTTTTACAGTTACAAAGACGAAATTTTGGCGCCGCAATAAAAAGAAGAGTGGCCGTCAGCAGCAGCCGCAGCGCCAAGAGACGCCTGAGGCAGCCCAAGGGCGCAAGAAGAGCGGCTATCGACAAGACGAGCGAGGGGAACGGCCGCAGCAAGGACGCCACGGGTATCGCCAACGCGATCGAACCCGCAGTCGCTTGCCCCGCCGGACGCATGGTGAAGTTGCTTAAGGAGTAAGATGCAGGCAAAACTTTCAAAAAATCAATTTTTTAAAACTTTCTTGGAGAATGATGTTTCGAAAACATTCCCTAGTAGATGTACTAGAGCGGTTCTAACCCAGGCATCTCAGGGGGGAGCGGGGCGGCGGGGTCCAGCGCGGGGAAGCCAAGTGCCTAGTGGAGGGGGGGGGGGTCCAGCGCGGGGATGTGACGTCATGCCAGGGGTCTCTGTGGAGGGGATAGCCATGTGGTCCGAAGAGCGACTGTCGGGAGGGGGAAGCCGTCGTCGACGAGTGTTTTGTGGGGGCGGGGATCAGGTAGTGGTGAGTGAACGTTGAAAACCCATAAATCTCCTAATTTATTGAATACATAAAAAGATTAGCATCGATGCAGTGTTTTTCTTTCTACACTATTTAGTCCGTGTGAAAATAAAACTCACACACACACACGATGTGTGCATGCAATGGTCATATATGGGTAGGAAAATTTCGTTAATTTGAAGCGATACATGGAAGGGACGGCTTTTCAAAGCTGTTTATTTATGTGTTGCAGGTGTGATGCGCTTGGTTTCCTTTCCGAAATCTTTAAAATGTTTGTATGCGTGTCCACTCTTGTCACGCGAGGTCTTCGTTCCGATTCCGAAAGATCATGTTAAGATGTCGCATGTAAGTCCGCCGAATCTCGCTGACTCTTGACACAGGTCTTAACAAGTCAGGGTTGAAGTTTTTTTTTACATTCACAGCCACTCACGATGGGAATTTTTTTATAGCTCGAATATTCAAAACATAGATGAAAACAACATATTTTTTGGACAAACTATCAACTTTAGGGATCTATCGTCTTCAGCCTCGATGGACCACATGAGCAGAACTGCAGGACCCCATAAAATAAATCTTTTCACTCGATGCATCGCAACATGTTATTTTTGTCTCGTTTCCCTCGGTCAATATATACCAGCGCGTTATCGGAAAATCTGTAGGGGTCTGCTGTCCAGAAAAGGGGTACTCCATGGTCGAGGTGAAATCTAGCCAGACTCATCAAGCATTGATTTTTATGATCTTCACACTTTTTCAGATTACCATGTATGCGCAACTTACCTCCAAAACATAGATGAATACGACGAATTTTCGTGGGAAAAAAAAAGATTAACTCTAGGGGTCTATCGTCGAAAGCCTTTGATGCCAATGGAGCACTTGATCACAGCTGCAGGATCCATAAAATACATCTCTTAACCCGATGCATCCCGACTTGTTTTCTATGTCGTTTCTTCCTCGGGCAATCTATACCAACACAATATCGGAAAAAAAGTCCGGTTTTTCCCCGAGATGCGGGGAAAGCTGAAATTTTTCATTCTTCCGAACGGGGAGCCATTTTTTATTATCTGCTGCGCTCCAAACTGGCCACACTTTGAACGAAGCAGTCAGTCAGCTAACATCGCGGAAGTCGTCTCCAACTTACTACTATGGATAACAACATTGAACAAAGCTTGCATGATCAAGCCGCGCTTTTAAGTTCGTTCGAAGATTTTACTGCGTGGGAGCAACGGTACGCCGAGTTCATCGAAGTGCTAGAAACGCAAAGCCGAACTAAGCGCCCGCGCTTGGTAATTGGACATCAACAGTCACTGATAGCCCAAATAGCGCGTCTCGAAGGATTAAAGAATTCTGTATGCAGCCGTTTTATCCACACGGGCGCAGGGCATGGTGATCATGGATTAATCTGGCGTGAGATTGACACATCATTCAAGAGTCGAATATTGACTGGTTCTGTAATCAATCGCAGTCACATCGAGCCAAAACAATTTCTTAATGATGCTCGGGACCTAGTGCTTCAACATGTACAAAATATTATCTGCAAGCACAACAGTATCAAAGTTAATGCGGTGTTCAATGGTGAATTCGCGAGTGAAGATAACCATGCTAATAAAAGTGTTAACACCCGAAACTGTGAACTCTTTAACACGAGCGATTTGAATGAGTGGTATAAACAGCGTGTTATTGAGCCCACTTTAACCTCACTCGACGAATTTCAAGAACGAGACAGTGGCTGGGCTCTACGGAAAATACTTAACCTCACGATAAATGTGAATAAGTATTATCCGATGCGTGCTGGGTGCTCCATATCATTACCGCGGGAAATAATGTTGAAGAGGGCGGTGGTTAACATCAAATCCAAGGATAACGCATGTTTCGCGTGGGCAGTTGTCGCTGCTCTATACCCAGCTGAACGACACAGCGACCGTCCATCTTCTTACCCTCATTATTCAACAGTGCGGAATCTGAAGGATATTGAATTCCCGGTGACGATACATCAGATTAAAAAATTTGAATTTAATAACGATGTATTGATCAACGTATATACCACCACCACCAAAAAGGACATTGTTCCAATACGAGTCACTCAACACAAGAAGGAGAAGCACATCAATTTGCTGTACATGCAAGATACTGAGGACAACAATGTGGGGCACTTCGTATGGATTAAGAATCTGTCGAGACACGTGAGGGCACAACTAACCAAAATGGAGCATAAAAAATATATCTGTGATCGGTATGTAGTTACTATAATATATATATTGTAACGTGTTTTTTTTTTGGGTAACACTCCGCTGGCCCGCCGGGCCCCTCGGTGCCCGGCGGGGGCGTCCTCCGGCTCGGGGCCACCATCGCCGCCACGACACGATTCCGTAGGGTCCTGAATAGCTGTATATTATTCACTAATTCCGTCTATATTTCTCTTTATTTTTATTATGTAATGTAAACCCGACGTCGAGGTTTCTCCCGCGGGAGGAAGTACGCGCCGTCAAGAAAGGAAACACCCGGGACACCGACGATGGCGAACTCGAATTTCCGCTCTGGGCTGAGGATCGAGAAAGCGCGAGAGGCTCGTAGGCGGCTCGACGCTCGGGGAGGCCGAGATTCCCGCGAAAAACTCCAGCGTTCGCGACTCCCATCATATCCGGAGAGAATATCTTACTGAGGCCGGATCCACGCGCAGACTTTTCATTCCCCCCTCCCCCGCTGCGAGATCTCTCTCTCAACCCGTGTAACCCGGAGGATCAGAAAGGTTGCGGTTATCGTTCCCGCCAAGACCTGAGATTCGTGAGAGCTAGCGCGCGGATTTTATTCTTTCGTTCCGGGAGTTACGAAATTTGAAACTCGCGCTAAAATCGTATGCGAACTCCCGAAACAATCGACACGAGACTGCCCTCTCGCGCAAAGCTAGAGAAAAGGACGAGGAGCGGGGAGGAGCGGGGGGTACGCGTCTCGCACGCCGGCCGGCTTGCCGGGCAGCTTCTCGCGAGGTACCGAGCCGGAAGGACGTGGGACGACCAGCGTAAAACGGCCAGTTATTTTCTCCCGGTGAGCTCAGCGTTGCCCGTTGCAATAATTCACGTAGATCTCTGACCGCGTGGTCGATCCTCGATCTCGGGTATCTTTTTCGTGGCCACGGCCCTGTCGCGTTCCCGTAATTTTCGAACCTCGTCGTACGTAGCTAGCGCGTAGTGTCGAGAAATTGTATCGTGGTTGCGCGCGGGAAGCTCAATCCCGTTTTGCGACGAGCTTCGGCTCGATTAGTCAGTAGAAGTTGCGAGTGAATGTTTGCCTGCAAAAATAGGGACGTGTCGTCCTTGGTGATCCCTTGGCCTGCGGCGAGGCTTGTGCAAGGGGAAAGGGGGAGAGATTGCCCTCAAGTCGGGACATCTTCACGGAGAACTAGCCTCCCGTTTATCATCGGGTCGCGGGTTCGAACCCGTGCGGGCTCCCGTCTGTCTTAACAATATCTACCGGGTGCCCCTTTCCCCAGTGTGGGGATTTTCTCGGCTTCGTCGCGGGGGAGAGGTTGCCGAGCATCGACGTCCACGTAAGTAACGACCGGGGTAATTTTCCCGGGATATTTCTTTCTTTATTTTAACGCTCGGCCGGGTAACCGATTAGCGGGGGTCCGGTTTTGAAATATTAGTGTGGCCGGTCGGGGAGAGAGAGGAGAGGCCAAAACGAGCTTGACGTAGATTGTGCGTGTGTGTAGGCCCCGGTCGGAATTGGTGTGTGTGTGTGTGTGCGCGAGAGTAACTGTCTCGCGAGATTTCGCGCGTATTGTATTTAATTCTGTTTCTTGGTTTTTGTCCCGTGTTCCTTGCGAAGGAGGGGAAATTGTTAACGAACGGTAGAATAAATTCACTGACGATAAATTTTTCCTGCCGCGCGTGATTGACACCTGACCCATCCCCTCTACCTTATCCACGAGGCTGCAGTTTGGCCGGACACTGCGTTCCCTTTCCTCATCCCGACAAGCCGATTTTCGGCTGGCGCCCTATATAAATTGTCGGGACGGGCGGAGGGGAGTTTTGTGACTCTCTCGGTCCTTTTCCCCCCAGCTCCCTCGATTTTGCGGTTACAATATATGTAAGTGTAATTATATATGCTTGACGAATTAAATAAAACAATATATTTTTTTTGCAGGTGTTAGCACTATTTCGGTTCCGAGGAAAAATTGCAATCGCACGAGGTCGATTGTGGGACGATAAACGACTGTGCAATTCGACTACCAAACGACACCAATAAGAGGCTCCAGTTCAGCAACTTTAGCCGGAAAGAGCGACATCCTTTCATCGTGTATGCTGATTTGGAGTGTGTGCTGGCAAAGACCGACGGGGTGAACCTGGCAAAAGATATGTATCAACATCATGAAGTATTTAGCATCGGATACTATGTGCGTTGTTCGTATGACGATTCATTATCTTCATATCACTCGCGTCGCAGTGCTGATTGTGTATCGTGGTTTGTCGAAGAACTAAAAAGTCTAGCACTGCGGATAAAAGAAATTTTCTGCGACAACGTGCCAATGGTATATTTAACACCGAGTGAGTGGGCTAGTTATCGAGCCGCGACTCAATGTCACATTTGTAAGAAACCATTTGCGCATGAAGATGTATGCGTTCGAAATCATTGCCATCTGACTGGACGCTGTAGAGGCCCTGCCCATTCCAACTGCAACTTGAATTGCAAACAGTCATTGTTCATTCCTGTAGCTTTCCACAATTTATCCGGCTATAATGCGCATTTTATAATCAAGGAAGTAGCCACAGCGTTCGAAGGAAGAACCGATGTGCTTCCAATTACAAAGGAGAAATACATCTCCTTTACGAAGCATGTTGAAATTAAAGACGATTCAAAACATAGGATCCAATTGCGCTTCATCGATTCATACAAATTCCTCAACACCAGTCTCGACAAATTAGCCTCATTTTTTACCGAGGACAAACTCAAAATTTTACGCATGCAATTCCCAACTCTCTCGACAGACGATTTCAAATTGTTGACGCGAAAAGGGGTCTTCCCTTATGAATATATTGATGACGTGACCAAGCTAGACGACACTTGCCTACCACCACGTGACGCATTTTATAGTTCCCTGGCAGATGCTATAGTATGTGAGAGTGAGTATGCACATGCTAAGAAAGTTTGGGAGCGGTTCTCCATTCGAACGCTGGGTGACTATAGCGATTTGTACTTGAAGACAGATGTCTTGTTATTAGCTGATATTTTCGAAAACTTTCGAAATACGTGCATTGAGAGCTATAGCCTAGATCCCGCGTATTACTACACATTGCCGGGGTATACCTGGGATGCAATGTTAAAACACTCGAATGTCAAGTTTGAATTACTAACTGACATCGACATGGTTTTATTCGTTAAGCGGGGTATACGCGGTGGTCTCAGTCAATGCTCAAACCGATATGCACACGCTAATAATAAGTACATGGAGTCGTTTGATCCATCGAAAGCATCATCATACTTGATGTATTTTGACGTCAACAATTTGTATGGATGGGCAATGTGTCAACCCTTGCCATATGCAGATTTTCGATGGCTATATCCTTGAAGTCGACTTGGAATATCCTCAATCTCTACATGATGCGCACAAAGACCTACCGTTTTGCCCCATACACGAAAAACCACCGGGTAAGCAGCAGGAAAAGCTACTAGCAACCGTCAGCGATAAAAAACGCTACATCATACACTACAGAAATTTACAACAATGTTTACGTCATGGACTTTGCCTCACAAAAATCCATAGAGTATTACAATTCACGCAATCCCCATGGCTACGTTCATATATCGAGTTAAATACTCAGTTTCGAACGCTGGCCAAAAACGATTTTGAAAAGAATTTATTCAAATTGATGAATAATGCGGTGTTTGGCAAAACGATGGAGAATGTGCGCAATCGTGTAGATGTAAAGCTTTTGACAAAACGGGAGGGCAGGTATGACGCGGAGGCAATGATTGCGAAGCCAAACTTCCACAGCCGAAGCGTTTTCTCCGAAAACCTCGTTGCCGTAGAATTGCGCAATCTCGAGGTGAAGTTCAACAAGCCGATATATGTGGGTATGTGCATACTCGACATATCCAAAACGTGCTTGTATGGATTTCATCACGAGTATATGGTACCATTGTATCGGAATAAATGTAATGTGATGTATACCGATACAGATAGCCTCATATATGCCATTGAGAGCGAAGATGTATATGCAGACATGAAGTGTGACATTGAAAAATTTGATACGAGCGACTATTCAGCGGACAATAGGTATCATATGCCGCTTGCCAATAAGAAGGTACCCGGTCTCATGAAAGACGAATGCAATGGTGCAATTATGACCGAGTTCATTGGACTTCGATCGAAAATGTATGCGACACGTGTCGAGGGTAAGAAGGATACTAAAAAAGTTAAAGGTGTCAAGAGCAATGTTGTGGCTCGGACAATCACGTGTGACGATTATGCCCGATGCTTGAAGGAAGACATTGAAATGGTGCGTAGTCAAACGTGTATTCGATCGAAGTTGCACAAGGTGTACACCATTCGTGAGACGAAAATCGCTCTCGCGAAAACGAAAAAAAGGGGGGAAGCAAGCCTGCTGTGGAGTCGGTCGGTGGCCTTCGAGGGATGCGGGGACGACCAGCAGGTTAAGAGTCATAAAACATACATATTTTGCCATTTTCTTTATTATCCACTACAAATCGGATTTACTTATCCAACTATTGTGGCTATTGTCGAAACCTAACCACTTTACAAACATCCGATTACCACGCTTCTTCAACACTGCTTCAATGAGATAGATATCGGGGTGCTTGACCCTGAGAAGCTCTTGTTCGTAGAAACCACCGGCGATCGGTTCATCTTTATGGTCCTTCAAGTGGTACGTCACGGGATGAGTTTTTTTCACACGATAGATTGTAAATATTTCTGTTGTCCAGTTTGGGGTGTAACCCTTTTCGAAAATAGTCTTAAATTTGCTGATTCTCACTTTATCACCAATGGCGAATTTTGGTTGTCTTTTTATTGGAGGTTTATTAAAAATCTGCTGCAATTGCTTCTCATTTTCCGCGTTGACATTTCTCGGCTTCATCTTGATGGTGCGATGTACCGAATCGTTGTACTCGGCTACTAGATTATCAAGAATATCGATCCACTTATAATTACCGCGAAGACTAAATTGCATCCACATCGTATTTTTCAATGTACGATTGAAACTCTCGCAAATGGATGCCTTCAAGTTACTATATGTTGAATACATGTGAATATTGTACTTTTTCATGAGGGCCTTAAAGTCACAATTGTAGAATTCTTTTCCCTGATCGGCGTGCATGTTCTGCGGTATGCGTCCCTTAACGAGTATCGACTTTATTGCGGCTGCTGCATCTTTGCCATTCTTACTCAGAATTGGCATGGCCCAGGCGAATTTCGAGAAGGTATCGATGACGGTGAGAAGAAATTTGTGTTTGGAGTTTTGACGCGCGTATAATGACATATCGACGAGATCGGCTTGCCAGGTTTCGTCCAAGCCACGGATGTCCACATGCCGACGCGGATAGTTTCGTCGAGCAGGCTTATGTAGCTCTAGCACGAGAGCGCTCCTTTTCTCGTTCATTTTGCAGTCCACGCAGTCGCACATCCAATTCAGCAATGACGTGTGAATTACGCATCGCCAAATCTTGTAGAGTTTTGACATTGGCCTCGAGTGTCTTTGCAATGTCTCTTATCGTAGCTTCAAGTCCATTACCCAACAACTGACTACTCTCATTCATTTCTTTGCGTATGTTCTTAATGATAGTTCGCGATCTCTTTTGTAACGCACTTAGAGTGATAGCATCATCTTCTCCTTCTGGATTTGCAATGTTACACAATCGTTTCTGCCCCAAGTCATAATGACCATCTGCGGTAATTCTAAAGCCAATCCCAGGTCGAACTGGAGGACCTTGCTTACTGTGGAGTACACTCCTACTTGAATGACGTCCAAACACATCGACACTCATGATGAGAATGCGTAAATTCTCCGATGTCGACTTAATAAATGATTTTAGCTTCTCGCAATTCCTCGATAATCGATATAATTTCATTCGCATGGGCCGAATTTCCGGCTGCTTGTGATGCCAAGAGTAAACGAAGACGATCTACTAGCTCATTTGGATTGTCCCAATAAATATAGTCCGATTGTGTATTTTTTCTAGCTAGCTTACACTTTGGCATACCCGGTCCCACATGATGATTAACTATATTTGCAATATATGTGTTAAATTTGTGGCTGGTGTTACGTCGTATAGCCTCACTAGGCTTATAAAATTTTTTGTGCGCATTCGTCGAGATTACAATCTTTTTATAGTTTTTCAAATCGTCCGGTGTGAGAGTTTCGACATTGGGCACTTTTTTAAACAACAGCTCTGTTAATCCAACAGTTTTCGCATAATTCGCATCTCCCACGCGAATATGTTGAGATTTGAAAATTATCGGAGAATTACCAATCATTAATCTGTTGCTTGCAAGATTCCGTACACCATATAATACATCCAAGCTTGCCTTTCTATTTGTTTGTAATAGCAGGATATATTCACGGATCAATTCATCGACATTTTGCGAGTCATCATCATCATCCTCATATATTAATTTTAACGAATCTTGGGTTTCACTGTTGAAGGAATCTTGTGCCTCGTTCTTCAATTGATGTTTCGCACTATTTAATGCATCTCCTTCTTCAACATCATCACTCACTTTTTCATCCTTAATTTCCTCCTTCACCACCTCACCGTTTTTATATGACACCAATTTCTCCAATGGTCTCACGATAGGCTTAAAGAAATCTTGCATTCTCTGCTCATCGCTATCTTTTCCAATTTTGATCATCCGATGCTTTCGTCTGATTGCATCGCTCGCTTTGGCAATTTCATGCAATACATCTTTTTCTCGCAACAGTTGTTCGCTCTTCATGTTGTCACTGCCACGGCATGCACCATACTGTCTCTTCAACTACCAGCGATGAGTCATTTATCAATAGTTAGAAAACAATCAAAACCCTGTCTATATCGACCTTCGTTAATATCGCTATCCTTATCAATTGTGACAAATGCATACTTGTCGGAATACCAGCATTTCACGTACATGTTTTTAAAGCACGTATAAGTTATATCCGTATTAACATGATCGTTGTAGACGTGTTTGAGATTTATATCGTCCTGCTTGAAAAGCACCACGAAATTTGCATTATCTCTCACGAGATGTTTGGGGATACGAGTGTACGTCTGACAAAGATAAAAACTGTCAACAATCTCGTGTCTTTTCATGGAAAAGAAGGCCCGAACATTATCCTGCTTTTCGCATGCTATATCATCAAAGATGAATATAGAGTTGGATCGTGCATCACTTGGTGCTATCACTTGTTCATGCGCCTCGAAAGGATGATATTCAACTCCACTCACAGGTTCGAGTAATTGTTCGAGCAACTTATACTTTGGCTGCTTCAACGATTTGGAATACAAGTAAATGTTCTCAAATCTCAAACCATTCGGATGGATAATGAGAGTGAGCAAAGCGTTGGTTTTCCCACAATTCGATGGACCGCAAAACAGTGCCCGTATGCTATCCGGCAATAAATTGCCATGACGTTTTTGTTTCTTCTTCCTCCCTCCGTCTTCGACAAACTCGTCGAAATTTATCACGGGGAGTCCACCTCCGATAGTTTGCTTCTTGGACGTCATCTCACAGACGACTAACGATGAAATCATATAAATAGGATTCTTATAGGGATCATCAATCAGTCGCATATTGTCTTTAGACATGATCGTGCATGGCAAGAGCGGTAAAGGTTTAGTCAACCGCCTAATCAACAAACTCCCCGTTGAACTACATCTGCCTGGGTATCAGTATTGTGGGCCAGGTACAAAGTTGGTCAAGCGCCTTGCTCGTGGTGATCCGGGCATTAACCCATTGGATACGGCTTGCAAACAACCCGATATTGCGTATTCGAAAAATCCAGATGATCTTGAGGCAAGACATTTGGCGGATAAAGTGTTGGCTGAACAGGCTGGACAACGTGTTACCGCGAGAGACGCTAGTATCGGTGAAAAAGCTAGTGCATGGGGTGTGGCAAATATGAAGACAAAGAGAAAATTTGGTACGGGAATGAAGGCCCGTAAGGGTGGCGTTTGTTTGAAAAAGATAATTGGCGCTGCAAAGAAGACAATGATTCAAAGTAATGATCCGCATAAGATTATTAAATCAGCTCTAAAGGGTGCTCGCACAGCTGTAAAGATGCAAGGTGGTAAAGTACGCACACCTCGGGTTCTACCTGTACCCCATAAAATTGGTGGTTTATTGCCCTTCCTCGTGCCCATTTTTTCTGGTCTTAGCGCTGCGGGTGCTTTGTCGGGTGGTGCGGCCAGTATAGCTAAAGCCGTAAATGCTGCTCAAGCAGCTAAACGTGAATTGGATGAAAGTAAGCGTCATAATCGGACAATTGAAGCAATTGCATTAGGTCGGGGTCTACATCTGAAACCATATAAGCAGGGATTGGGCCTTCATATCAAGCCAAAAAACTAGAAGTTATGCTACCTCACCGACCTCTCACCGACCGCGACCTACTTAAATATGCAAAAATCCTAAAGATTCCACATTTTTGCGGGGTTTACATGCGCGACACATTGCCAGCGAGCGGACCTCAAATGTGAAGCAGCAATTGTAAATTTGGATGCAAATGCCGGTCCTGGAACGCACTGGGTCGCTTACAAAAAGACTGGATGGAAAGTCATGTACTTTGATAGTTTCGGCAATCTTCCACCGCCATCCGAACTCATGAGGTATTTTCGTGTTGGTAGCGTAAATTATAATTATAAGGGATATCAGGAATATGATACGATTGAATGTGGGCATTTGTGTCTCAAATTTCTTTGTCGACAATTGCAGCACAAAGACAAGTATACACTATATATAGGGGGAAAATGATGTGGGGAATTCAGTTGTTAATTTACCAGCATCATGGACGAAAGTTTAACATTGACCATATCTGGCTCATCGTCCATACTCGAGGCGCAATACTTTCCCCCCATCGAACTCTCACCACACAAAAATTATACTCTCGGTCTCGTCGAATTGTTAACCTCCAACTCTATTCCCAATATCGACGTTGACCACGATAAACTTTACGTGGGAGATGAGGTGTTGACGATACCTACGGGCAGTTATGAAATAGAGGATATTGAGACGTTCGTACAAGCAGAGCTCTCACGTAAAAACATCAAAATCAGCATTAAACCCAATAATAATACGCTACGCAGTGAGATCGAGTGTGATCGTGATGTAAATTTTGAGCCGAAAGATTCTATTGGGCATCTACTAGGCTTCACCGCACGCAAATTGGAAGCCAATAAAAGGCACGAATCGGACCTTCCGGTGGCCATCCTCAAAGTGAACGCCTTACGCGTTGAGTGCAACATTACCGCTGGCGCCTATATTAATGGACAAAAAGTACACACAATTCACGATTTTTTTCCATCTGTGCCACCGGGCTATAAGATCATTGAAGTTCCCTCCCACGTAATTTATCTGCCAATCACGAGCCGAACGATTGACGCGATACAGCTTCGCATAGTGGATCGGGACGGTGATTTGGTAAATTTCCGCGGTGAAGTTATCACCATACGCCTGCATATAAAGTCGTGATGGGTATAGTTTTCAATACATCTTTCAATAACAATAAACGGCCATGGATAAAAACAATCAGTCGTCGGCCAGCGCCCAAAGTGCTAACACCTCAAAACGTGATACTCTTGAAGAGTTTGGGTCTCAAAGTGCGTGGCGAAAGCGTGTCAAAAATTATTGAGTCTGTGCTCTGTGCATTTGTTGCGTGAAATGGAGGAAGAAATTGTAAACATTCAGGCGCCTGTGGTCTTTGATGAATGCATCATCCATTGTGAGATTCACGCTCATCAGCCATATGCATCTTCAACCTTCAATAACAGCGATGAAATCCATATTGCCATCCAACATCAAGACCTCTCTATCCCGCCAAGCAAGAGTTCTCTACACATATGTGGGAAATTATCCAAGCACGATGGGACGCCGACCGCTGCTACAAGTCTCGTCAACAATGCCATTTGTCATTTGTTTGAGGAAGTGCGATATGAATTGGATGCCATAGAAATCGATCGTAATAAGAATGTTGGCATTACGAGTGTAATTAAGGGATATTCATCTCTCCCACCGGCCAAAAGTTCTATGCTCGAGAACACTGGATGGCTCGACGTCGAAGAGACGAAGCAGATTGTAGATGTATCGGGAAACTTTGATGTGTGCATTCCGCTCAGCATGCTCCTCGGGTTTGCCGAAGATTATCGTAAAATTGTCGAAAATGCCAAGCACGAGTTGATCCTCACGAGATCAAAGACCGACGACAATGCCATTGTACAAACAGCGCCCGAAGACTACAAACTCGTATTGCATAAAATAGAATGGCTCGTGCCCTATGTGACAGTCTCGGATCAGCGAAAAATTCAACTATTAAAGTTTCTCGCCAAAGACGCACCAATCTCCATGAGTTTCCGAACATGGGAAATGTATGAATATCCATTGCTGCCTGCGACCTCTAAGCACGTATGGTCTGTGAAAACCTCGAATCAGCTGGAGAAGCCACGTTATGTCATACTCGCGCTGCAGACGGGACGGAAAAATAAGAAGCAACAAAATGCGAGCCACTTTGATCATTGTAACCTGAGCGATGTTAAACTTTACCTCAACTCTCAATGTTATCCATATGGAAATTTGAATTTGAACATTGATCAAAATCAATACGCTCTACTCTACAAGCTGTACACAAACTTTCAACCGACCTATTACAACAAACTTTCAACCGACCTATTACAACCATGGCTGAGCAGGATTGAATTTTTAGAAAAAGCGCCCCTCGTTGTCATTGACTGCTCAAAGCAAAACGATTCTCTCAAGTCCGGCCCTGTTGACGTGCGCCTCGAGTTCGAATTGAAAAATAATATTCCGCCACACACTTCAGCATACTGCATGATCCTCCATGATCGTATTGTCGAGTACAATCCAATCAGCGGTGGGGTTAAAAAATTGGTATAAAATCATGCCGATAATTCGCATCCACGTCAGTCAACATGGAGCTTATCGTCGATGTACAGGGCTTCAGGAGCCCCATCAACAAATTTGTCCTAAAGGAGATGTCCATCATCAAACTCCACGACAAGGACGCTGAACCGCTGACGCTCGCCTTCGACGCACCATTTGCATGGGACTCTTTACCGGCCAAGTACAAAATGATAAACAAGAGGTTGGAACGAAATTTCCATGGAATACGATGGGATCTCTGCGGCATACCATACGAGGCAGCTAGAAAGACAATTCGAGAAATTTTGCAAGGAGCCCCCACCATCTATGCGAAGGGATTCGAGAAATGCGCATGGCTATCAAGATTCACGGATCCCACGACAAACGTCATCGACTTGGAGACTCTGGACTGTCCATCGCTGCAGAAGTTGCCGAAAATCACAAACTCGAAATGCCCCCATCATTCCTTCAACACGAAATACAACTGCGCCCATGATAATGTAAAGTCGCTGAAAAGCTGGTTGAGTGTGTACGAAGCGTTGTGTGAGCGAGGGATTTTTTTTAAATGAATAAAAAACATTTCGATGAAAATATATACCATTTGTATTCTTCATTTATTCTACGACGAAAATTGTTTTGTATTTCTCCTTCTTATACATTTCGATAAAACAGTTTTTTTTTCTTAAATACTTTTTTACATAGTCAAACACTTAAAACGTCGAAACGATGGTGAGACGACTGTGATCTGGACGGCTGTTCCACTCAACGATGCTGCCCCAACGAATTTGCCCTTTTCCACCATACTCCACGACGATGGAAATTGACGCTGATGTATTTTCCACAACTGCATGTAGAATTGACTATTACGCGCCAGTTGCAGCATACTCTCGATGATGCAGACAGCCGTTCGACGATGGTGTTCCAACGAATTTCGTATTTTTCCACCATGTATTCTCAGACTTGGAAAAAGTCTATGCTGTTGTATTTTCCACCTTTGTATGTCATCCAGAGATGATAATCACGTGCCGCTTGCCGCATTCGCTCGAACGTTTCCAAATCTTCATCGAAGGATTTCACGAGTCGCGCTGGTAAGAAGACAGTGAACTCATCCGCGATGTCCGCGAGGTAGCGTTTCCCAAACTTGGTTTGTACGGCCCTCATGTCGGAGATTCGATGATCCGAGTGAACGCGGAGTTCTGACAGCTTCTTCGTTGGAAGGAATTCCGCCATCACGCTGACTTTGTTGATACTCGAGAGATTTATTTTCCCCGCACTTTCAAAGTTCTTTTTGGAGAGATGTTGATGTCGCGGTGGAATACTGCAGTCTGAGCTTGGACTACGAAATTATAAGCTCCCTCATAACCCTCCCACTTAAATTTTCAAACTTCTCCCCACTTTTCCAATCATGAAAAACAGGTTCAAACACTTTCGAAGAACCTCGCATGTGGAGAATTTCCCCCCGACATTCTTTCACATTCCCAAAAAACGGGTTCAAACATGTTTGAAGAACCCCGTACGTGGAGAATTTCCACAGCATTTTTCACATTCCCTACGTTGAGGTGGGGGGCCATCGATGTGATCTTTCATCTGTGGTGTATTATAATGCTCCATGCATGGAAGATATGATAGCACTTCACTATCGTTCCGATGATGTTCTGGCAAACGATCCCACAATAAGCCAATATATTTACCCCAATATTTTAGGAGCAAGACCTTTGGAACCTGTTCGAGCTCGCTTTTGGTCAAGTCCAGGGGGTGCTTGGCCGGATGCACTGCGTACATACTCGCACATCTGAACATCTCGACGTTATATTTCGTAATGAACACGAGTCCTCGATACATTGAAACATTTTTTTCCCGAGTGCAGCTGTGCTCCGGTGGCCCATCTGGGGTCAAAAACCCTTTGACGATCGATCTCTAAAGTGTATAGTTTTTTTTTCGAGAAATCCCAACTTGTCAGGACCTGTCTCGGGTGTCGGCGAGAGTCGTAACAGGAGTGGACACGCATACAAACATTTTAAAGATTTCGGAAACGAAACAAAGCGCATCACACATGCATCTCATAAATAAACGGCTTTGAAAAGCCGTCCCCTTCATGTATCGCTTCAAATTAACCAAATTTTCCTACCCATATATGACCATTGCATGCACACATCGTGTGTGTGTGTGAGTTTTGTTTTCACACGGACGAAATAGTGTAGAAAGAAAAACACTGCATGGATGCTAATCTTTTTATGTCTATAATAAATTAGGAGATTTATGGGTTTTCAACGGATCCCCGCCCCCACAAAACTCTCGTCGACGACGGCTTCCCCCTCCCGACAGTCGCTCTTCGGACCACATGGCTACCCCCTCCACAGAGACCCCTGACGTCACGTCCCCACGCTGGACCCCCCCTCCGCCAGGCACTTGGCTTCCCCGCGCTGGACCCCGCCGCCCCGCTCTCCCCTGAGATGCCAGGGTTAGAACCGCTCTAGTACATCTACTTTCCCTGACAATTTTAAGTCAATACGATGAATAGTTTACGGGATATCCCGCAATTAGTGAAGGAGCGTCGGGTCCCCATGGCAGGTATGAGCTGACAAACGCGCAAACGATAATACCCGGGAAGGCAGAATGCTTCGAAGACAACAACAAATTGATATTTTGAAAGCTTCCACATCGGCAGAAGGCCTATTGTATGGGCCAGGAACTGATGATTCGATGTAAGTATTTTTTAATTAGTATTTCTATACATAAATCAAGTGTAAAATTGGAAAACCCTTTCAGAAATTTTCAAAAATGTATTACTCAAAAACTATGAACTTTAGCAAAATTTTATAATGAACACTTTCGTTTTAAAATTGCCCAGAATGTAAAAAAAATATTTAATTTATCCCAAAAAACTTTAGTTTTTTGAAATATTGTTTTAACAATTGGCTATAAACAATTGAAAGCTCGACTTTTCGGCAAAAAATTGTGACATTCGGATTCGGCGGATCAAAATACATAAAGAAAGTTTAGCTTCATCCATCCAGCTCAACATTTTACGAACAGAACCGTATCCACATCGAAAAACTTTAAACGCCTTTTTCTCGAAACTATGTTTTTCAAGTCGGTGACCACTAGCATTCAAAAACCACTCGATGGATTTTGATGAAATTTAGTGTGCGTATTGATAGCATTAAAAACTAGTCCTGAATCGAAGGATTTTCATTTTTGTTGAAAATTTCTATTTTTTTAAAACAGTAAACGAGCGATTTTTTTTATCGAAAATCGAAAGTTATCTGTCGGAAGCCGCCATTTTGTTAATTAAAAAAAAGCTTCGATTAAAGACTAGATTTATTATTAAACTAATAATTTTTTTTTTTTGGTTTGTTGGTTTCAGATGTTCCAGTAAAATTTTATGATGGTCACCACAAAGCACTACATGCCGAAGGGGGTCTGGCAAAGATGGCGATATTTTTTTAAACAATCAATAATTTCCTTGAAAATTTGGACAAGTCAAGTTCAAATATAACATAAAAAGTCTTCGTAACCACTTTGGTAAAATAAACTTAATTACTATTAAAAAAAATGATTGAAAATGCTCGTTTTTATCACGCTTTTGACTGCATCTCACCCCTTAAAATGAGCGGGCGTTCACAATTTTGGTGCAAACGGTATTGGAAAATATGATGAAAAATAAATGTTTCTCCCAATACGTAAATGAGTTTTTACTTTTCCCCTTAGAAAATTAATTAAAAAAATTGTTGGAGAAAAGTGCTGAAACGATCGAGAAAGGCGCAAAGAGAACTTTGAGTCTTTCTCGATCGGCATTTTTTTCAAAACACATTTCACATTGGCTAAGTGTGCTTCGGCATTTTTTTTCAACACATTTTACATTGGGGTGGGGGTCAACACTTTAAAAGGCCAAATATAGAACTACAAAGATTTCGAAATGACAGAAGTATAACATCAAGATAACGAACTGTAAATTATTCGAAATTTTATCCTTCGACAGATGAAGAAATCGAATAACTATTACACTAAAACATTATCTATTCGAGAGCTCATTTATTCGAGAACGTGTATTCAGATTGTCTGCAGTTTGAGTGATACAAATACTGATTCAAACAATCTTGAATATTTTTATCTCTGAAATAGAAAGAAGTGAGTATCCAATATTGGTAATACAATCTATAGCAAAAAGCTATATATTGAGGATACAAACTTCGAATGTGTAGATCTTAGATAGGCAATCGAGCGATGGTACAAAATAGCGAGCATCAAAGAAGTGAACGAGTTGCTTCACAATTTTCTGTCGATTTTCGCTAACACGTACGAGATTCTTTAAAACTCTTTAACGGGGGATATACGTTTACAATGATCAGAAAATCAATTTCTTTTCTTGAAGGGATAAAACCACTCTAGAAATTTGGAAAAATCGTTGTCTTCTGGCTTCAAAAATATTTTGGGGTCATAAAAACAATATGCAATTGGTCCTGCAGCGAATTTTTTTAAAGGTAGTTCTGGAGGTACACGTATGAGCCGAAATGTTCGGTCCTAGCGTATAGTAATATCCAATGCCTATACGATGCTGTTGGATGTAAATCTTTGACAGAGCTTGTACCCTCTATATGTCCCACACATTCGCACCTCATGCATAGACAGGTCTCATACTCGTATAGAGCGCGGCGATGTAATCGTGGCAACAGCGCGATTTTCCTACGATCCGTCTTTCGCCAAATATTTTATATAAATTGAAAAAGCGTGAAAATGTCAACCCAAACGCGATAAAAAGAAAAGTTTACAAGAAAAAAGGCGCATGCTAAAAGACTGAAAGCTGTGGCAGCCATGTGTCAAGCAAATGCAGCTAAACGCGATGAGAATAACCATAACCTCAACGATCAGCAATAAAAATTCGCTGCCGAAGGACGTCGGATCGTGGATTTACATCTTGACAACAGTTTAAATTGTATTCACTGTACCAAAGACAAATACATGCATGAATATATGCATGAATACATGCATAAATTGAACAAATTAAATTTGTTTGCGGAATGAATTTATTTCACATCCGTCTTAGAATTACTAGAACTCGGGGAAAAAACACGCTGCGAGTCCCCAGATCACACGCCGATTAGCTAGCTGTAGCGTACACTGTTGCCATTCCGTTACAGATGGTTGGGCCCGAGTTCGGTGTGGAATAAAATTACCACTTTTCATAAGTCGATATCTCCGAAACTAAACGGTCAAAGTTTTTCATTAATTTTTTCGGTCGTTTTTTTTAAGGTATTCCTTTCACGAACACAAATATTTTACACTTAACTGATTTTCGTCTATAATGAAGTAAAAATACATCCCAGTGTACTGGTAAAATTTCAAGCCAAGTTACCGAACCTTTAACGAAACATTACGGCCCTAAAAATCGTCTCATTTATACAGCGCTTTATGGAAATGTCCCTCTGGCCACATTTCTATCTGATAATTTATACACTAAATAACTCTACATGCCTGATATAAATTGCTCACAGGTGTAAAAAAGTCTAAAGATTCCGTAACGATAATAAAAATAGAGGGTCACCGAACGTTTAAAGAAAATATTAATGTTAAAACTTGGAAAAATGTCACTAGCAGAAGAATTTTCGTTGCCGTGACGATTCAAATAAATGTAAAAATGTCTCAATCTACTCAATATGCGCGAAATTTTGTATTGTAGTTTATCGTTGTGTATAATAATTCATTATAACTTATGTTTTAATTAAGCGCAATTGTAATTTACCGACGATTCAGAAGGCCCTCCTTATGCCCCTACAAAATATGGCCCTCCGCGAAAGGAATACCTTAAATCAATCCCACAATAGTACTGCGTAGACGTGTGTTTTTTTTTTAATCCAAAGATCCGCTCAGAACCTATATCGAGAAATGAGAGCAAACTGCTATCGGTTTACGTGTTAGGATAGGGATCGCGTACAAAAATACCCATATTCAATTGCAGTTATCTCATGAACTAAACGGTGAATGGAATTGAATTTTTGGGCATTAGTCCATGAAGGTTATATCTACACCATACTTAGATTTCAGCCAATTCCTAAGATTTTACCAAACCTACAGAACTACCTCATAGATTGGATAAGTGTGTATACGTTAGGCAGGTTTGCGGGCCAAGAGCCTCGCGGTTGAGATAACAGCGTGCGGGCTCTGAGTGTAGACGTCGCGGGTTCGATCTCCGGTAGCAATGTCTTTTTTTTTATATTAAACATTTATGAATTAAATATAACAAATAATGCCTGGACAGGCGAAAGTAGTTACATCGAGAGGAAATTATAAATTTTGTAAATACAAAAAAAATTGATAAAAAATTGATTCACCGGCGATTGAACCCGGACTGCAAGCGTCGTTAATCCGTCATGCTGCCAACTCAGCCACGACGCTCATGAAGGATAAAGAAACATTTATGATACACGGTTATCCGTAATGTTTACTGTTGAAAAAAAAGCTGAAACGACCGCGGAAAGGGCTCAAGATTTCTTTTTGAACCTTCCACAGTCGTTTTGGCATTTTATTTTTCAACGCGATTCGTCGTTGATTTTTTGGATAAACTTCCGAAAAGCGGGAACCGAATTTCGACCTGAAATTTGGCGTACGCCGTCTTTTTAATGTTTCAAGATATCCCCTAAAAGGATTTTTGGCGACACGCCATAGTTTTCGAGATATCGATTTTTGAACGTTATTTTTTTCATCGCGCGCCTGCTAACTATAGATAGCTGACGGGCTCAACTATCGCTATGACTTATCGCGCTCTCCGCTTTGTGCGGATCTTCGTCTGGTGTACCTCCACCCCCCCCCCCTCCCCCCCGCCGCGAAATCGGCCGCATTGTCGTTTTTGGTGTAATGCTGGTTTTGGTTTTTACGTTTGATGGAGAATTTATTGGTCCCCAAATATTTAGATGAATTTAGCAAAATGTATTGGTACCCAAACCCGGATATGTGGAATCGCAGGGTGCGTAAAACATTCGGGTGGGCGCAGGGCACCTCGGATGGGTGTATGGAATCGTGGAGTGCGTAGAACACTACGGTGGCCGCAGAGCATCTCTTCCATTTTTTTATTCACCTTTCGTTTATTGTTGTTGGTTTTTTTATTCGATTTTTTTTCGTCTAAAAAAACAGTTTTTTTTCTATCATTATGTGATTTTTTCGATTTTTTAAAAGTTTTTTCTCTGATCGTTCTGTTTTTTTTTTGTTATTTAATAATTTTCAATTCGTATCATCTGTATAATAAAGCGAAAGTTAGAGCCCCGAGCGCAGGCACCATTACAACGTATCCGTAAAAATGAGAATTCGCTATACGAGGTTTAACACCATAAGAGGGCCCGTCGTGGAAACGTTGGAGAGGAGGTTTCTCCAAACAAACTCGACGAAGATCCGGACAAAGCGGAAGGCGCGATAAGATATGTAGGTATAGCCATAGCTGAGCCCGTCAGCTATAGATATGGTAGGCGCTCCATGAAAAAAATAACTTTCAAAAATCGATATCTCGAAAACTATGGCGAGTCGCCGAAAATCCCTTTAGGGGATATCTTGTAATATTGAAAGAACGGTGTATGCCAATTTTCAGGTCGAAGTTCGGTTTCCGCTTTTCGGAAGTACACCCATTCATTTAATGTATTTTCTAATCCGCAGTACGGCCACACATACATGTCGAGCTCGATCGGACGGAAAACGTAGCTCCGTTCGATTGTCGAGTGAGTACGATTGGCGAGGGGTGGAGTATTTTCCCCTACCAAATACCCATTCGTGTTACGCTGCCTGCGATACCGACTTGAGCGGTGATCCCAGACTCGCGCCGCTACAAGGGAATCTGCAACCTCGACAGAGGCGATGATCACGAAATCATATTCCCGAACTCGCCGCCGTGATTTAGCGCCATTTCTGAGGCACGCCGAAAAGGGAAGCGTTGTGCACATGGAGGCTAGAGAGGAGTCCGAACTTTTATGGAGAGACCTGAAAAAAGAGGCTACAAAAATGTGGTCAATCAGGGATGGCGCCACTATCAGAGATTAGTAGGGAGATGTACAACGCTCCCCTTTTCGGCGTGCCTCGGAAATGGCGCTAAATCGCGGCGGCGAGTTCGGGAATATGATTTTGTGTGCATCGCCTCTGTCGAGGTTGCAGATTCCCTTGTAGCCGCGCGAGTCGTGAGCACCGCTCAAGTCGATATCGCAGCAGCGTGCCCACGAATGGGTAGCTCGGTGACGGAGAAGTCTCTGCCCCTCACTCACTCGACAGGCGAATGGAGCGAGGTTTTTCGTCCGATCGAGCTCGACATATATGTGTGGCCGTACTGCGGATTGGAATATGCGATAAATGAATTTCAAAGAGAAAAACATGTATCGAAAAATTTGTTTTCTCTCGGTTAGCCGTTTATGCCGAGAATGCGGGTTAAAAAAAATTAACGACGAACCGCGTTGAAAAATAAAACGCCGAAACGACCGTGGAAGGTTCAAAAAGAAATCTTGAGCCTTTGCCGCGGTCGTTACATCGTTTTTTTTTTCAACAGTCAACATTATGGATAAGCCTGTATCATAAATGTTTATCTATTCTCAATGAGCATCGTGGCTGAGATGGCAGCGTGACGGATTAACGATGCTTGCGGTCCGGATTCGATCCCTGGTTAATCGACTTTTTCAAATCTATTTTTTGTCTTCATTATATATTCAAAAAATTTCGAACTTACTCTCGCGTTAGCTATTCTCACCTGTCCAGGCATTATTTATGATATTTAATTTATATATGTGTAATTTTAAAAAGACATTGTCTACCGGGGATCGAACCCGCGTCGTCTGCACTCAGAGCCCGCACGCTGATATATCAACCGCGAGGCTCTTCTGACTGCAAACCTGCCTTACGTATACACACTTATCCAACCTTAAAAAAACATTCGCTGTAGGACCAATTGCATATTGTTTTTATGACCCCAAAGTATTATCGAAGACAAAAGAAAACGATTTTTCCGAATTCCTAGAGTGATGTTATCCCTTAAAGAAATGAAATTGATTTTTTGATCGTTGTAAATGTATAGCCCCTCTTAAAGACTTTAAGGCGTCTAGCCATCTTGGCCATACATATATATCGAGGACACAAACTTCGAAAATACAGATCTCAGATAGGCAAACGAGCGATGGTCCAAAATAGCGAACATCAAAGAAGTGGACGAGTTGCTTCATAATTTTCTGCCGGTTTTCGCGAACACATATGAGATTCTTTAAAGGCGTCTGGCCACCTTGGCCGATCGAAAAATGGGTAAATAAAAAAAAAAGCTCGAAAGTAAGGGCCGGAATATTTTTATTTGTTTACACAACGTCAGAAAGGGCTTTAAGAATAACGTTAATAAATTTCCGTTCAAAATATTAAAAAATGGCGCCATTATGCACATTGCTGCGGAGGCCCGCCGCACGATACGCGCGGTCGTTGTCCCAGCTGTTACCCGGTCATGTCACATCTGCAAAAAAAATCAGCTCATTCGTGAGTAGTGTCGCTACAATGTAGCAAAGCGGTTTTTTTTCGACCATTAAAAAAATTATGGTGAGACGAAGAAAAAAATTTGTATTTTTCACCGAAATTATGGCTCACCATAATGTTTTGACTGGTCGAAAAAAAACCGCTACTCTACATTGCAGCGACATTACTCGCGAATGAGCTGATTTTTTTTCAGATGTGACATGACCGCGTAACATCTGGGGGCCCGACCGCGCGTATCGTGCGGAGGGCCGCCGCGGTAATGTGCATAACGGCGCCATTTTTTAATATTTTGAACGGAAATTTATTAACGTTATTCTTGAAGCCCTTTCTGACGTTATGTAAAAAAATATAAATATTCCGGCCCATACTTTCGAGTTTATTATTATTATTTTTTTTTATTATGCCCGTTTTTAAATCGGCCAAGGTGGCCAGACGCCTTTAAAGAATCTCCTACGTGTTAGCGAAAACCGGCAGAAAATTATGAAGCAACTCGTCCACTTCTTTGATGTTCGCTATTTCGGTGTTCGCTATTTTGGACCATCGCTCGTTTGCCTATCTGAGATCTATATTTTCGAAGTTTGTATCTTCGATATATATGTCTTTTTGCTATAGATGGTATTACCAATATTAGATACTCACGTCTTTCCATTTCGGAGATATGGATGTTCTAGATTGTTTGAATCTGTATTTGTATGACTCAAACTGCAGACAATCTGAAAACTCGAATAAATGAGCTCTCGAATAAATAATCCTTAGTGTAATAGTTATTCAATTTCGTTATCGGCCGAAAGATAAAATGTTGAATAATTTACAGTTCGTTACTTTGAGTTTTTAATTCTGTAATTTCGAAATCTTTGTTATTCTATATTTGGCCTTTCAAAGTTTTGACCCCGATCCCAATGTGAAATATGTTGAAAAAATGCCGAAACACACTTATCCAATGTGAAATGTGTGTTGGAAAAAAATGCCGATCGAGAAAGACTCAAAGTTCTCTTCGAGCCTTTCTCGATCGTTCCGGCACTTTTCTTCAACAAATTTTTTAATTAATTTTCTAAGGGGAAAAGTAAAAACTCATTTCCGTATTGGGGGAAAGATTTATTTTTTTGTCATATTTTTCAATACTGTTTGCACCAAAATTTGGAACGCCCGCTCGTTTTGAGCAACTTCAGCATGCGTCCGGCGGAGCGAACGACTGCGGTTCGGTCGCGTCGACGATACCCGTGGCGTCCTCGCTGCGGCCGCACCCCTCGCTCGCGCCGCTGTTCTTTCGATGGCCTACCCTTCTCGCGCCCTTGGGCTCCCTCTTGTGCCTCTTGCCGCTGCGGCTGCTGCTGACGACCACTTTCCTTTTTGTTGCGGCGTCCAAATTTCTTCTTTGTAACTGTAAAAAATAAATAATAAAATGTACAAATAAAATACACTACACACACAAATTAAGGGATATTTTAAAAATTCCGAATTTTTGACTGATTTTCAACAAGGGACAACTCGGAGAATAATGGTCGTACAGAAAATAAAAAAAGGAAATTATAGCTTCAAGTATCTAGTTTTCAGATCTGGACTGTACATTTTTTTAGCGTGGGTGGTTTTCTTGTAATCATCCGAAAACCAACAAAATTTTTTTCCAAATTTTTGCTCGTCTTTAAAATGGTCTGTCGACTTTAAATAATTTTTTTCATAATACGACTATAAGAAACTTTTAGACAATTTAATCAGCTTTAATTTGACCTCTCAACGAGCTCCGTACGATGATTTGGCGCGGAGTAATCCTCGATCAAAGCAACAAAGTCCATTTTAACTTTGACAATCAATTACTCGAGAACTAATGATCGTACAGAAAATAAAAGTAGGGTTTTGGAAACCACAAAACATTCTCTATGACATGCAATTAGGGACTGTTGATAAAACATTTTTTTTCGGAGTGATGATGTTGACTGAAAAGAAGTTGAAAATTTGCGAATTTAAGGATATGCGGAAAATTTGGTGTAACTTTGGATATAATGCATGAACAAGAATATCGTCGGTAATATTTTAACCTCGAAGTGACCCCAAAAAACCCTCAACGTTGCAAAGCGCTGCGATTTTTTTTCTTAGTGCCCCGAAGGTTCAAATTTATCGTTTCTGTCAAAAATCACCGTAACAAGCAATTTTTCGATTTTTATATATTTTTGCATCTTCAAAATGTTTTTTTAGCAATAATGCGTAATTTATTTATTCAAAGACATCAATTACCAAGAATTTTTTTTTAATTTCAAAAAGAAATCAAATTTTAAAAAATTCAAATTTTTAGGGTAGTTTTGAAAAAAAACTGTTTTTTGTGTATGTTAAGAAAGTCTATTTCAACGATTGAAGCTGCAAAATATAAAAAGTTCGAGGTGTGAAGAGAATCAGTCGACAATAGAGGGGTATATCAACATCAAAGGTGGTTAGACTGGTAAAAAAAATCGACCTTTTTTTTTTCCAAGAGGTCATCGTTAACACGTGAAAGAAAAAAATGATTTTTTTTATGTGAACAAAAAAATTTAATAAAAAAATAAAAAAAAAAAAAATTCGACATTTTTTTATTCAAATTTTTTTTTCAAATGTAAATTTTTTTTTTAATTTCTCATTTTTTTTCACGTGTCGATAATAATCTCCTCTCGTCAAAAAAATTTTGGTCGACTTTTTTGTGACCTTTGTCGTTGGTATACTGATTCCTTCACACAAATCATGAACTTTTAATTTTTTTGCAGCTTCAATCATTGACATACACTTTCTTAACAAACACAAAAAACAGTTTTTTCAAAACTACCCTAAAAATTGGATTTTTTTTAATTTGAATTTTTTTTCGATTTTTTTTTCGTAGTAATTGTTGTCTTTGAATGAATAAATTACGCATTATTGCTAAAAAAACATTTTGAAGATGAAAAAATTAATAAAAATCGAATAATTGCTTGTTACGGTGATTTTTGACAGAAACGATAAGCTTAAACCTTCGGGGCACTAAGGGAAAAAACATCGCAGCGCTTTGCAACTTTGAGGGTTTTTTGGGGACACTTCGAGGTTAAAACATTACCGACGATATCCTTCATTCATGCATTATATCCAATGTTATACCAAATTTTCCAAATATCCTTAAATTCGCAAATTTTCTACCTGTTTTCAGTCAGCATCATCAATCCGAAAAAAATGTTTTATCAACAGCCCCTAATTTCATTTCATAGAGAATATTTGGCAGTTTCCAAAACCCTACTTTTATTTTCTGTATGATCATTAGTTCTCGAGTAATTGATTGTCAACGTGAAAATGGACTTTTTTGCTTTGATCGACGATTACTCCGCGCCAAATCATCGAACGAAGCTCGTTAAAAGGTCAAATTGAAGCTGATTCAATTGTCTAACAGACTTTTATAATCGTATTATAAAAAAAATTCTTTGAAGTCGACTGACCATTTTAAAGATGAGCAAAAATTTGAAATAAAAATTTCGTTGGTTTTCGGATGATTACAAGAAAACCGCCCACGCTAACAAATTTTACAGTCCAGATCTGAAAACTAGATACTTGAAGCTATAATTTCCTTTTTTTTATTTTCTGTACGACCATTTTTCTCCGAGTTATCCCTTGTATAAAATCAACAAAAAATTTGGAATATTTTAAATATTCCTTAATTTGTGTGAGTAGTGTATTTTATTTGTACATTTTATTATTTATTTTTTACAGTTACAAAGAAAAAATTTTGGCGCCGCATCAAAAAGAAAAGTGGTCGTCAGCAGCAGCCGCAGCGGCAAGAGGCTAAATTTCCGTTCAAAATATTAAAAAATGGCGCCATTATGCACATTGCCGCGGAGGCCCGCCGCACGATACGCGCGGTCGTTGTCCCAGCTGTTACCCGGTCATGTCACATCTGAAAAAAATCAGCTCATTCGTGAGTAGTGTCGCTACAATGTAACGTAGCGGTTTTTTTTCGACCATTAAAAAAATTATAGTGAGCCATAATTTCGGTGAAAAATACAATTTTTTTTCTTCGGCTCGCCATAATTTTTTTAATGGTCGAAAAAAACCCGCTACGCTACATTGTAGCGACACTACTCACGAAAGAGCTGATTTTTTTTTTGCAGATGTGACATGACCGGGTAACAGCTGGGACAACGACTGCGCGTATCCAGCGGAGGGCCTCCGCGGCAATGTGCATAACGGCGCCATTTATAAATATTTTGAACAGAAATTTATTAACGTTATTCTTAAAGCCCTTTCTGACGTTGTGTAAAAAAATAAAAATATTCCGGCCCATACTTTCGAGTTTATTTTTTTTTTTAATATACCCATTTTTCGATCGGCCAAGGTGGCCAGACGCCTTAAAGTCTTTAAGAGGGGACATACATTTACAACAATCAAAAAATCAATTTCTTTTCTTTAAGGGCTAATACCACTCTAGGAATTTGGAAAAATCGTTTTCATTTGTCTTCAATAATACTTTGGGGTCATAAAAACAATATGCAATTGGTATGCAGCGAATTCTTTTTTAAGGTTGGATAAGTGTGTTGTAACGTGTTTTTTTTGGTAACCCTCCGCCGCTCGGCGAGGGCGTCCTCCGGCTCGGGGCCACCATCGCAGCCACGACGCGATTCCGTAGGGTCCTGAATAGCTGTATATTATTTACTAATCCCGTCTGTTTTCTCTTTATTTTTATTATGTAATGTAAACCCGATGTCGAGGTTTCTCCCGCGGGAGGAAGGATGCGCCGTCAAGAAAGGGAACATCCGAGGCAGCGGTAACGGCAAGGTAGAACGTTCACCCTGGGCTGAAGATCGGGAAAACGCAGGAGGCCCTTAAGCGGCCGAACTATCGGAGTGGCCAAGGTTCATGCGAAAATTCCAACGTTCGCGACTCCCACATTATCCGGAGGAAATAATTTATCGGGGCCGGATCCACGCGCAGATTTTTCGTCCCCCCCCCCTTGCGAGGTTTCTCTCAGCCCATGTAACACAGAGGATAAAAAGGGTTGCGGTTATTGTTCCTGCCAAGACCCGAGATTCGTGAGAGCTAGCGCGCGGATTTTATTCTTTCATTCCGGGAGTTACGAAATTCGAAATTCGCGCTGGGGTCGTAGGCGAACTCCCGAAAGAATTGGCACGAGACTGCCCTCTCGCGCGAAGCTAGAGAAAAAGACGAGGAGCGGGGAGGGGCAGGGGTACGCGTCTCGCACGCCGGCCGGCTTGCCGGACAGCTTCTCGCGAGGTACCGAGCCGGAAGGACGTGGGACGACCAACGCAAAAACGACCAGTTGTTTTCCCCGGTGAGCTCAGCGATGCCCGTTGTAGCAAAACACGTAGATCTCTGACCGTGTGGTCGATCCTCGATCTCGGGTATCTTTTTCGTGGCCACGGCCTCTGTCGCGTTTCTGTAATTTTCGAGCCCCGTCGTACGTAGCTAGCGCGTATTGTCGGGAAATAGCGTCGTGGTTGCGCGCGGGAAGCTCAATTTCGTGTCGCGACGAGCTTCGGCTCGAATATTTCGTTAGTCTGTAAAAAGTGTGAGTGAATGTGTGCCTGCTGAAATTGGGACGTGTCGTCTTCGGTGATCCCTTGGCCTGCGGCGAGGCTTGTGCAAGGGGAAAGGGGGAGAGATCGCCCTTAGGTCGGGACTTCTTTACGGAGAGTCGGCCTCCCGTTTATCATCGGGTCGCGGGTTCGAACCCGTGCGGACTCCCGTCTACTTTAACTGTATCTACCGGGTGCCCCTTTCCCCAGTGTGGGGATTTATCCCGGCTTCGTCGTGGGGGAGAGGTTGCTGAGCATCGACGTCCATGTAAGTAACGACCGGGGTAATTTTCCGGGATAATTCTGTCTTTATTTTAACGCTCGGCCGGGTAACCGATTAGCGGGGGCCCGGTTTTATAATATTAGTGTGGCCGGTAGGGGAGAGAGGAGAGGCCAAAACGAGCTCGACGTTTATTGTGCGTGTGTGTAGGCCCCGGTCGGAATTGGTGTGTGTGAGTGTGCGCGCGAGAGTAATTGTCTCGCGACATTTCGCGCGTATTGTACATATCTTGTTTTCTGATTTTTGTCCCGTGTTCCTTGCGAAGGAGGGGAATTATTAACGACCGGTAAAATAAATTCCCTGACGATAAATTTCTTGGCGCGCGTGATTGACACCTGACCCATCCCCTCTACCTTATCCACGAGGCTGCAGTTTGGCCGGACACTGCGTTCCCTTTTCTCATCCCGACAAGCCGATTTTCGGCTGGCGCCCTATATAAATTGTCGGGACGGGCGGAGGGGAGTTTTGTGACTCTCTCGGTCCTTTTTCCCCAGCTCCCTCGATTTTGCGGTCACAAATTTGGCGCCCAACGTGGGGCCGTGTCATTGCGCGCAGAAAATTTTATTTTACCTCGACGAAGTTAAATTTAAATTCATTTCCGATATTTCGTCTCCTTCGCAACCGTCTTTATCGTGTTCGTGTATAAGTCTGTTTTTTTTGTGTCAATATCGTGGTCGTACCTTTGTTTTCATCCTTTAGAAAAAATTTTCAGCGAGAGATCGAACGAAATATTTTCGAGGCCTCGAGTATCGTGTGCTCGAGGTTCCTCGCGTCGCTAAGCCAAGTTTTTTTTGCTTGGCCGGTGAGTCCAGCGCGAGCTCTTGCCGAGTGGCCCGACGCTCGCGCTCTACATGTCCACCTTGTGTTTACGTTTTTTTTGCGTTCGCATCTTCTAGATCCCGAGACTCGAGTAAGAATTCGACGACATCCCGAGTGTGATAATATTCGTCGATATTCCCGTCTAGCGGGTGTACCAAAAATTAGAAGACCGCGAAAATCCCGACGAGACGTTCCCGTTCTACAGGGTGTACAAAGCCCCGAGTGGGAAAGAAAATATGCCTGACACGTAAGCTTGACATTGGCTTGTTGCTTTATATACCTCGTTGGAATTTTCTTTTTTTTTATTTACTTATTTTTTTTTGTGTCTCTGGGGTGACGATTCTTTTGATCTTATTATATTTTATTAAGCTTTGTTTTTTTTTTCCTCCTCTTTCTTCTTTCTTTTTTTTTATTTTTATTTTTATTTTTTTTTTCTCTCATAATTAAACAGATTCCATTTTATTTTATTGACTTTTATATTCATTCATTTATTTATTTTATTTTATTTTATTTTTGTTTTTTTTTCCTTTTCCCTTTTTCTTTTCTCTTTCTTTCCTTCTTTTATTTTCTTCTCTCCTTTTCCTCTTTTCGTTAATTCTCGCTTTCTTTTTGTGGTGAGGATAGATTACTAAATTTTTATTTTTATTCGTTGATTTATTTATTTAATCTATTTTATTTACGTTATTTATTTTACAACTCTATTTTGTTTGATTGATTGGTATTTAATTGTGAGTGTTATTCTGATATTCTATTTATTTGTTAGACACGTATTTATTTTATTTATTGTATTTATTTTATTTATTTCATTTAGTTTAATTATTTTATTATTTATTCGTCATCTTAGTTTTTATTCATTTTTTTTTTAAATTTATTTTCTTTTTCTTTTGAATTCTCTTTATTTTTGGACGTCACCCGCTTATTGACCACTTATTGATTCGTAAATTTTCCAATTTTACGATTTGACTATCGTTCGTTTACTTATTTATTTATTTATTTATTTATTTATTTATTTATTGATTTATTTGTTTTATTTATTTTATTTATTTTACAACCCCCTGGTACGGGCCCACGCTTCTGTCCCCCAAATGCACCCGGGCAACCGGCTGTATTGCCGAGTGTGGGGACTGGCCGCGGCGTAATGCCCCCCGGAGAAGTTTGCTGGAATTGCCGTGGGACGGGACACCGTTCAAAAGAATGTCGAGAGCCACGGCGGGTACATTGTTTCCGTTGTGGTAAACCGGAAGTGACCACGCGGCAGGCTCATGGCTGTCCGGGAAACTCCTCTTGGGGTCGCCGATGAGGGCCTGCGCGTCTCCCCAGATTTCTCCTTCGGCCCAAATAATATTCAGGCCTAAACATCGTCGGCCATTGACGGATTTTTGCAATTCCACTGTGGATAGTCCCAGTAGGAGTATTTTATTATTGATATTAGAAATACGGGGCCGTTCTCTCCCGGCTATGGTCGACAATGGCTCTACGCACACCTTCCTTGGTTCGGAAGGTGTTGTGTTGGCAGCCCAACTCGGCTTCGTTAGTAGGAAGGTACCCGGGCGGGAGAGCACCATTGCCAACGGGGACCGAATCAGTTGTGACGAAGAAGTAAACCTTCCCGTAAAATTGAAAGGTCGGAGTTGTGAGCTGATAGCGAGGGTGTTTCCCGAACTCCCGGTTCCCTTGCTATTGGGCCTAGATTCTCTGGAGAGGTTGGGACTGGTCGTGGACCACGGCCGCAGGGTATGGCATTTCTCTGAAATTTCAGAAGAGGAGTACACCTTTGAACCTGTGGAAGGTCCCGACGCGCTGGATCCATGCGCAGCGCTAATTGACTTATCAGAAATTCAAAAGGAGCAACTTGAGCGGTTTCTGTCTACCGAAATCCCACTTTTAAAACAAGCACCGGGAAGAACGTCTCTTGTGGAACACAAGATTGACGTCGGGGATAGCGCGCCGATAAAACAGCGTTACTATCCCGTGACTCCCGTAATTAGGGATGCCATTTACCAGGAGGTGGATCGAATGCTCCAGGAGGGGATAGTCGAAAGTTCCAAGAGCGATTGGAGCACGCCGATTGTCATGATTCGGAAGCCAAACCACACGTACCGTTTTTGTTTGGACTTCCGTCGCGTTAATAGCGTGACGAAAAAAGACGCGTACCCGCTCCCAATCATGGACAGTATCCTGGACAAGCTACGAGCCGCGAAATATATTTCGACGTTAGACTTAAGTCAGGCGTTCCACCAAATCCCGTTAGAGGCATCGTCACGAGCCATCACCGCCTTCACGGTCCCGGGTAAGGGGCTGTTTCAGTTCAGGCGAATGCCTTATGGCCTTACGAATGCCCCGGCCACCTTCCAGAGATTGCTGGACCGACTCATAGGCCCGGAAATGGAACCCCATGCTTTTGCCTACCTGGACGATATCATCGTGTTGACCGAGGCCTTTGACGATCACTTGATCTGGCTTAAGAATATCTTTGACCGAGTAAGAGGTGCGGGCCTCCTGATCAACCCCGAGAAGTGTGAATTTTGCTGCTCGGAGGTCAGGTATTTGGGATTTTTGATCAATCGGGAGGGTCTACAAGTAGACCCGGCCAAAATTGCGCCTATACGCGATTTTCCCGATCCCCAGAACCTTACTCAATTACGAAGGTTCATCGGCATGGCCTCCTGGTATCGTAGGTTCATTCCGCATTTCGCCACCATAGCTGAACCATTATCCCGGTTAACAAAGAAGCGTCAGCCGTGGATGTGGGGGCAGGAGCAACGAACCGCAATGGGACGCTTGAAGCTCAGTTTAACGACATCTCCAACCTTAGCGAGGCCGGACTTCGATAAGCCATTTGTCCTCCAAACTGACGCGTGTCTTTCCGGGTTGGGGTCGGTCCTTACGCAGTCAGATGGGGAGGCGGAACACCCGATCGCCTTTGCGAGCCGTTCCTTGCTGGATGCGGAGCGCAACTACTCCGTGACGGAGTTGGAATGCCTGGCTATCCTGTGGTCCATCCGAAAATTCAGAGGTTACCTAGAGGGTTACCGGTTCACCGTTATAACGGACCACGGCAGTCTGCGTTGGTTGCAGTCTCTGAGGGACCCGACGGGGCGACTCGCCCGTTGGGCCCTACAGATGATGCAATACGACTTTGAAGTCGTCCATCGAAAAGGGGCTCTCCACCATGTCCCGGACGCCCTGTCGCGGATGTTCGAAAACCAGGAGCCGCCGACTCCCGAGGGAATAGCGTCAGACGACTTTCCGGAGGGTATGGTGATGCCGATTGTCGACGAACGGGCGGGTGGCCAATTAGGCCCGGAATCGCCCTTTCCGGGAGACCATTGGTATTCCAAATATTGGCTTGGGGTATCGGCCCGGGGTGAGAGGTTTCCCGATTGGAGAATAGTGGAAGGTCGACTGTATCTCCGTCGTAGGATCACTAGGTTACCGGAAGAGACTGAGTGGAAACTAGTCGTCCCACAACCCGACCGCCTCACGGTCCTGCGGGAGAGCCATGACTTACCACAGTCTGGGCACCTCGGGGTAGAAAAGACCTTTCTCCGGGTGGTAGCGACGTATTTTTGGCCTCATCTATACAAGGACGTAGCCCGCTACGTGGGTAGATGCGACAGGTGCCAACGTATCAAGGTCGTACAAGCTCCTCCTCCCGGATTAATGGGTCGTCGGGTAATAGAAGCTCCGTGGCTAGTAATAGCGGCCGATATCATGGGCCCTTTTCCGCCGAGTCGCTCCGGGTTTGCCTACGTGTTGGTCATCCAGGATTTATTCACCAAATGGGTTGAGTGCTGTCCTTTGCGAAGGGCAACGGGGAAAAAGATACGAGAAATGCTCGACGAGCTGGTCTTGTCCCGATGGGGCACCCCCGAAGTTCTCTTGACCGATAACGGGACTGAATTTGTTAACGGGAGTTTGAGGACATGGGCTGAGGACGTAGGGGTCTTTCACACCACTACTCCTCCGTATCACCCCCAGGCTAACCCCGTGGAACGGGTGAACCGGGTGCTCAAGACCATGGTCGTCGCCTCCCTTAACGACGATCATCGTGCCTGGGACGAACATCTCCAGGAATTCCGTTTTGCTTATAACACGGCGCACCATTCCGCGATCGGATGTAGTCCCGCCTTCTTGAATTTCGGTCGAACACCGCGACCTCACAATTTTTACCAGCGTCAAACTATGGAGGGACGCGAAATGATCCCTTTACCCCCGGATGAGTGGTCGACCCACATGCGACAGATGGAAGAACTCCGCGAAAGGGTCCGATACAACCTCGAAGAGGCATATCGGGAACAATCGGAGCGTTACAATAAACACCGTAACGTCGTATCCTATAAGGTAGGCGACGTTGTCCTTAGGAAATTACGCGTTCTCTCCTCATCGACGCAGTACGTGGCTGCGAAATTAGCACCGCGGTATCAGGGCCCATATGAGGTTAGTCGAGTCCTGTCTCCCGTGGTGTACGAGCTTACGGATCCCGAAGGAAATGTGATCTCGAAAGTTTCTATAGAAGACCTTAAACTGTATCGATCTCCCGATTCTCCTTTTAATGAACAGGCCGGAGTCCCGGAGGACCGTGTTGGAGTGGGTGGTGGGCCGGATCATGGTCCCGCTGCTCTCTGAGCCACCTCAGATCCGCCCTCACGGGGTTACCCCGAGTTGGGCGTTGGCCCGCAGGCTCTCGGCCGGGATGGCAGACCTCGCCGGCGCCTGCCGGGAGGACGGGATGGCGGACTGGTTAGTGGATGCCATGGAGCATGTGGCGCGCTCCTGGATGGACCTGCTAGAGCAGGAGAGGAGCCAGCCATCCGAGCCGGTTGCCGTCGAAGCCGGGATACGGCTTATGGGACAAGCGGGCCAGGCTGCCCTCGCCGAGACGACTGAAGTGCCGGGGGAGAGCACCGACGCGCCGGTGGAGGCGCCCGAGGGGCTCGATAGCCCCGCGGCCGAACCGGAGGCGGAATTGGTTCCGGGGGACGCCGTCTCCACGGGTTCGGAAGGACGGGTGTCGACTCCGAGCCCTTCCCGCGCAGTGGAACCCACCAATCCCGCTCGAGGCCGGCCCAAGGAATGCTGGAACTGCGATGGCTGGGGCCACGTACGTTCCGAATGCCCGAAGCCCCGCCGTCGCGACCCCATCTGTTTTTCGTGCGGTCGCGTAGGGGTCACACTGAGCACGTGCCCAAGGTGCAGCGGATGGTGGAGGGCTGAGGGCGGGTGGGGCGCTCGTACCCGGGTCCCGGAAAACAAAAGGGGGGGGCGGAAATTAGGTTCCCCGTGTCCGTCTATTTCTTTTTGTCATGTATGTCATTTTTCTTTGTATTATTTTTGGGTTCCCCCGCTTCCTCCTTCCTGGGATGTTGTACGGAGCGATGAGGTATGAGCCCCGAATAAATATATATAATCCCGGAAAGAATGGTTGGTGACACCCTTGGTTCTCCCTCCCCCTTCGTCATCCTGGAGGTATGGAGTTCCCGTGGGTATGGTCGTGGTATGGCGGATGAGACTCCCGCGAACTTCGACGACGCGAATCGGGTGTGTAGCAGATATGAACATCCTTATTTTGATTTGACCTGACCATAATGATGACTTGAGGGGGCACTACGGAATCAGGCGTGATGGAGGTCGTTGCCGCGTGGCGCGATTGACAGAATAGCCGGGCAGGGCTGAGATCTCGGCCGGGGCGGCCGATGTCTGGGGAGGGGGTGTTGTAACGTGTTTTTTTTGGTAACCCTCCGCCGCTCGGCGAGGGCGTCCTCCGGCTCGGGGCCACCATCGCAGCCACGACGCGATTCCGTAGGGTCCTGAATAGCTGTATATTATTTACTAATCCCGTCTGTTTTCTCTTTATTTTTATTATGTAATGTAAACCCGATGTCGAGGTTTCTCCCGCGGGAGGAAGGATGCGCCGTCAAGAAAGGGAACATCCGAGGCAGCGGTAACGGCAAGGTAGAACGTTCACCCTGGGCTGAAGATCGGGAAAACGCAGGAGGCCCTTAAGCGGCCGAACTATCGGAGTGGCCAAGGTTCATGCGAAAATTCCAACGTTCGCGACTCCCACATTATCCGGAGGAAATAATTTATCGGGGCCGGATCCACGCGCAGATTTTTCGTCCCCCCCCCCTTGCGAGGTTTCTCTCAGCCCATGTAACACAGAGGATAAAAAGGGTTGCGGTTATTGTTCCTGCCAAGACCCGAGATTCGTGAGAGCTAGCGCGCGGATTTTATTCTTTCATTCCGGGAGTTACGAAATTCGAAATTCGCGCTGGGGTCGTAGGCGAACTCCCGAAAGAATTGGCACGAGACTGCCCTCTCGCGCGAAGCTAGAGAAAAAGACGAGGAGCGGGGAGGGGCAGGGGTACGCGTCTCGCACGCCGGCCGGCTTGCCGGACAGCTTCTCGCGAGGTACCGAGCCGGAAGGACGTGGGACGACCAACGCAAAAACGACCAGTTGTTTTCCCCGGTGAGCTCAGCGATGCCCGTTGTAGCAAAACACGTAGATCTCTGACCGTGTGGTCGATCCTCGATCTCGGGTATCTTTTTCGTGGCCACGGCCTCTGTCGCGTTTCTGTAATTTTCGAGCCCCGTCGTACGTAGCTAGCGCGTATTGTCGGGAAATAGCGTCGTGGTTGCGCGCGGGAAGCTCAATTTCGTGTCGCGACGAGCTTCGGCTCGAATATTTCGTTAGTCTGTAAAAAGTGTGAGTGAATGTGTGCCTGCTGAAATTGGGACGTGTCGTCTTCGGTGATCCCTTGGCCTGCGGCGAGGCTTGTGCAAGGGGAAAGGGGGAGAGATCGCCCTTAGGTCGGGACTTCTTTACGGAGAGTCGGCCTCCCGTTTATCATCGGGTCGCGGGTTCGAACCCGTGCGGACTCCCGTCTACTTTAACTGTATCTACCGGGTGCCCCTTTCCCCAGTGTGGGGATTTATCCCGGCTTCGTCGTGGGGGAGAGGTTGCTGAGCATCGACGTCCATGTAAGTAACGACCGGGGTAATTTTCCGGGATAATTCTGTCTTTATTTTAACGCTCGGCCGGGTAACCGATTAGCGGGGGCCCGGTTTTATAATATTAGTGTGGCCGGTAGGGGAGAGAGGAGAGGCCAAAACGAGCTCGACGTTTATTGTGCGTGTGTGTAGGCCCCGGTCGGAATTGGTGTGTGTGAGTGTGCGCGCGAGAGTAATTGTCTCGCGACATTTCGCGCGTATTGTACATATCTTGTTTTCTGATTTTTGTCCCGTGTTCCTTGCGAAGGAGGGGAATTATTAACGACCGGTAAAATAAATTCCCTGACGATAAATTTCTTGGCGCGCGTGATTGACACCTGACCCATCCCCTCTACCTTATCCACGAGGCTGCAGTTTGGCCGGACACTGCGTTCCCTTTTCTCATCCCGACAAGCCGATTTTCGGCTGGCGCCCTATATAAATTGTCGGGACGGGCGGAGGGGAGTTTTGTGACTCTCTCGGTCCTTTTTCCCCAGCTCCCTCGATTTTGCGGTCACAGTGTATACGTAAGGCAGGTTTGCAGTCTCACAAGAGCCTCGCGGTTGATATATCAGCGTGCGGGCTCTGAGTACAGACGACGCGGGTTCGATACCCGGTAGCCAATGTCTTTTTTAAATTAAACATATATGAATTAAATATCATAAATAATGCCTGGACAGGCGAGAATAGCTAAAGCGAGAGTAAGTTCGAAATTTTTTATACGTTAAATGAAGAAAAAAATAGATTAAAAAAAGCCGATTAACCAGGGATCGGACCCGGACCGCAAGCATCGTCAATCCGTCACGCTGCCAACTCAGCCACGACGCTCATTGAGTATAGAATAACATTTACGATACACGCTTATTCATAATGTTTACTGTTGAAAAAAACGCCGTTTCTTTTTGAACCTTCCACGGTCGTTTCGGCGTTTTATTTTTCAACGCGGTTCATCGTTAACTTTTTTAACCCGCATTCTCGGCATAAACGGCCAACCGAGAGAAAACAATTTTCTCGATACATGTTTTTCTCTTTGAAATTCATTTAATGCATATTCCAATCAGCAGTGCGGCCACACATATGTCGAGCTCGATCGGACGGAAAACCTCGCTCCGTTCGCCTGTCGAGTGAGCGAGGGGCAGAGACTTTTCCCCCACCGAGCTACCCATTCGTGTGCACGCTGCTGCGATATCGACCTGAGCGGTGCTCACGACTCGCGCGGCTACAAGGGAATCTGCAACCTAGACAGAGGCGATGCACACAAAATTATACTCCCGAACTCGCCGCCGCGATTTAGCGCTGTTTCCGCGGCACGCCGAAAAGGGGAACGTTGTACATCTCCCTACTAATCTCTGCCACTATTGCTAAGACCTTGAGAAGTGAGCTGCGTGTGACAGAGACGAAACATATAAATAATGATAAGTGAGCTGTGTATGAGGCAGAATGATACTTGAGAAGTGCGCTGCGTGCGAGAGAGCTATAAAATGATATGAACCAGAGAGATCTCCGTAAATGCGTAAAGATAGAAGAACATTTTTATTATAGCAATGCCCAATGAACAATATGCATTAGTTGTATAATTAACGGTGGAAAAGGTCGAAAATATTTCGGATAGAAAAATATTTTTATTATAACAGCGTTTAATTGTACAACGAACGGTAGAAAATCTCTTAAATACTACTGATACTTTTTTTCATAAATTAATTGTTATTTTCTTAGGTATATACGACGGTAAATTGATCCCCGCTGTCAGGAACAATGCTTTGCGACCTGCTTATATGAAAACTCGCAAACAGCGAACGATATCGCGATAATTGTTACGATAACGATATTGAACCCAACAACTGATGACATTTTTTTACCGTCAAACGCATGACTGGGGGTGTATATGCACCCCGTGCTTTTCTTTGTCATTTAACCGGTCCTACGGGGATTAATGGACTTTCTCGTACCTCAATTTTTTCGTATTTTCATAAGAAAGTAAATAGTGTGCGAATTATCTGATCAAACTAACATTCCATTAGTGAACAATCCGTTAAAATACTGAAAACGGTAAAAAAAACTCATTTTTTGCATAAAAATTGGGGTGCGACCGGAGCCCAGTTATGAGTTTTAGGGTTAAATAAAAATTATAAGATAATCATACACAAGAAATTGCAATTACTGAGCGCCGTAAGGAATTTAAAAAAATTGCCCTGTATTGCTTTTTTGTACAACGAACGGTGGAAAACGTCTTAAGTAATAATTTTTTTTATTCTTGAATACATTTTTAACTCAGCTCAATATGATCGTAAATTATTCCTAGTCAAAGAACAATGCTTTGCGATTTGTTTGTATTGAAACTCGCAATCAGCGAATCGGTAAGGCGATTATTTTGACGATAACATATTTAAATGAAAATAAAAAGAAAATCACAGGAAATAAATTGCAATCACTCATTGAGCTAAGAAATTGAAAAAAATGTTCAGCAGTTATTTTTTTATTTGAGAAAAACACCGTAATAACAATATAAAGTCGAAGCGATATTGCTTGCTTCAATGTTTTCAAGATAAAAACATGCTTCAATGTTTTAAAGATAAAATATGTGTATCCTCTTGTCAACATCAAGACTAGTTTGTCTCGAAAATTCGATTTTAACAATTCTCAAATTGTTGGAATATTGCGTGTATATTATCGTATTTGCTGATACAGTAGAACCTCATTTATCCGATCTTCGATTTCTGCGTATTATCCTAGGTGTATCCTCGGATAATACGCAGAATCTCGGCTAAGACGGAAGAATCTGCTTTGCCTCTGCGTGGAATAGTCCTTTATTGCTAGCGTTTTACGTATTTTCCGAGATTCCACTAATCCAAGGTACATTCACCCCACATTACCTCAGATAAGCAAGGTTCTATTGTATTTGCCATGGAGGCTAGGATGCGTATTCTCTTTTACACGACATCGATACTCAGCTTACTTCTCGAGGTCTTAGAGATAGTGGCGCTATCCCCGTCTGACCACATTTTTATAGCCACTATGCAATGCACAGATCGGACTCCTCCCACTCTAGCCTCCATAGTTGTGCATCTCCCACGGTCTTACAACAGGTCTTACAGGTCTGACAACGGCGGTAGTGGGCGTAGGCACCCTTAGCGGTTATGTTTTTTATTCCGATTTCTGCCGTTTGGTGCGTGACGACAAGGGGAAGTAGTGGTGCGACGAAGAGAGAAATAGCTGTTCTGTCCTTTTCCCTCCTGAACGCAACGCATGCGCCTTTTGCCGTAACTTAATTTACCGTACTGTCGTGTAAACTGCATAATATACGAAACCAATAAACAAAATGTGTTGATTAAAAAAAAGATGACTACTTTCATCGAAAAAAACTAGAAAATTTTTTGAATACATTAATTCATACCAGCACATATCACGACCACTTACATCTTTTTTTTCTCCAATGTCTCACAATACATCGTTCTCCGAAATGTTTTTCGCACACGTACTGAGACTCTTTCAGTCCCGGAATAGCATCGAGCCATTTTTTGTATCGTTCGACATTTCTGGGCACGCGAAACACAGAGCATTTCTGCTTACAATTCTTGTACCCCGTTTTACAATTGCGAACCGCGCAACCCTTAACCATTTCGCATTTTTTCGCAAACACTACCAAAACAAATTCACACTTATGCGTGAAAACACGATAAAAAATGTATCACGGTAAATCGCGTAGAACCTTCTGGTATATGGTCGCAAATAAAGGTTATTTCGACAATCGCGCCACAAAAACATACGTAAACACCGCGTGCCCATTCGCCGGTAAGAGGTAAGGGGGAAACTTGCTACTAGCGACGCGTAGCGGCGTCTAGTGAATCGAAAAGTGAAGCCGATAAGCGTGCCTACCCCCACCACGAAAATTTAGCTTCGTTGCAAGACCTGTATGTAAGACCTCGGCATCTCCCTACTAATCTCTGTCGAAAAGGGAAGCGTTGTACCACGGTCTTGCATACGGGTCTTGAAACTCGCTCAAAATTTGTGGTGGGGGATGGCCTTTTATTGAAGCACCGACTGTTTCAACTCGTGACCACGAGGATCGCTGCTATAGAGTGATGCCGGCTGTGTGAGAGAGACGGAAATAGAATTCAAAAGTAAACAAAACCCAAACATAACCGCTATTTCATGCGACCACACGCGACGTGCTCTACTTGTAAACTTGTAAAAACGGTGATATTGAAAAATGACTAAGTGGTGTATTGTGCCAACGTGTAAAACAGGCTCTCGTAGTGAACAATCGAAACCATTAGTGTTTCGGGTGCCGAGAGACTTGGCGCAATTAAAAAAATGGGAGGCCGCGATACCGGGAGTTGGGAAGTTAGAGCCGAGACACGTTGTGTGCGAAAATCTTTTCGAAACGAAATATATTCATCGAAAATGGGCGAAATAGGCGTTGGAGCCGGGAACCTGAAAAAAATGAAAAATTATTGAGATCATTACAATAAATACTTTCCAGGCTGGAAAACATAAAACAAAGTTGGTGAATTATTTTCATTTATTCTACCCGAGAGTCCTTCGCTCAAAGGTCGAAAAAGAGGTGTTTTTTAACATTTACTATCGCAAACCGTTTCGGAAACTGCAAAGTAGAGATGATATTGAAAATGTTTCTTGGGACATGCATTACAATTTTTCGAAGAGGAAATAAAGAATTGCAAAAGAAGCACTGTTTCTTAAGTATTTGTTTCATTTTCAAGAAATACATCCTGCAAGTGTTTCGGTCTGGAATAGTTGCCACTTATTTTTGTTGGGAATCGTTGATTAAGATAATTTTCCACTCGGGATGTGCAATAGAAAAACGGATTTATTCGTGGAAAAGAATTTTAGCGTGTAACATGTCTTGCGATATGACTGTAGATAGAAAAAACATGGAATATATAGATTGGGAGGTTGGTAGCCTGCTTTAGGAAAAGGAACGGTCGGTAAAGACAATTTCTCCAACACTCCCGCTTTGGCTTTATCGACTATTGTCGATTTCTTCTTTGGCTCGATGCTCATCTCCGTGGACTCCTAGTCCTTCACGATTTCGTTGAAATTGCTGTCGAGGCAGCGGCTTCGTTAAAATGTCCGCCTGCTGCTCGGTTGATGCAACGTACTTCAGCAAGAACTCTTTTGCTGCGTATCGTTCTCGTACGTAGTGAAATCGAACGTCGATGTGTTTCACACGTTTGTGAAATACAGGGTTCTTCACGAGACATATAGCACTCTGGTTATCCATATATAGCGTCGTGGGAACGTCCTTGATGTTTAGAAGTTCCTTGATGAGAGACTTCATCCATGCGACCTCTTTTGCGGTCTGGCAAGCGGCCATATATTCGGAATCCGTCGTCGACAAGGCAACGGATTGTTGTCTCTGCGAATTCCACGATATCGTTCCTGAGGCGAACTTTAGGACGAATCCTGTAGTCGATCGTCTCGTCTCCAGTTCTCCCGCATAGTCTGCGTCGCTGTACGCGAGTAGCTCCTTTTTCTTGCCGCAATCGAAGTGCAGCCCGTATCGGATGGTGCCCTTCAGATACTTTATGATTCGCTTTACGGCTTTCCAATGCATTGTCGTGGGATTCTCCAGATATCGACTTGCCTGATGCACCGCAAACGTGATATCAGGCCTCGTTGCCACCGACAAATACATAAGACTTCCAACGGCTTCACGATACGGTGCCGTTGTCGAGTCACTCTGGTCTCCCGCTCGAGCAAGAGGACTCAATTCCTGATGCGGATCTGCAGGAATAGTCACCGGATTCGCTTCTTCCATCCGGAATCGATCCAAAATCCTCTTCGCGTAGTTTTCTTGATGTAGAAAAATCGATCCATCCGATGATCGCTCTATTTGCATGCCCAAAAACAGATTTGCATCGTTATGTGTTATCTCAAACTCTGTCTTGAGACCGTCGAGGAGCTTATCGATCAGCGCTTGATTCTGCGAAACGATGAGTCCGTCGTCTATGTAGATCGCCAAGATTAGTTTCTCTTCATCGTCTTGGCTAGTGAATACGCACGGATCCGCGTTTGTTGCCTTCAGATTGAATTTCTTCAGGAATTCCGTGAATCGTCGATTCCAGCAACGAGACGATTGCTTGAGGCCGTATAAACTTCGTTTCAGCCTACAAATTCTTCCGGTTCCATCGTCGTATCCCTCCGGTTGCCGCATATGGATAGTTTCTTCGATATCGCCGTACAAAAACGCTGTTTTTACGTCGAACTGCTTTATCTTCATGCGGTCACTTGCAGCTATAGCGAGGATAGTCCGAATCGAATCGAATCTGACAACGGGACTGTGAGTCTCTTGGTAGTCAGCTCCCTCCCGCTGCCTGAATCCGCGCGCGACGAGTCTCGCTTTATAACGGTGAACATTCCCGTCAGCGTCTCTCTTCAGCTTGAACGTCCACTTGCAGTCGATTGTTCTCTGATTGTCGACTGCTTCAACGAGTTCCCATACGTCATTTCGAGCGAGAGATTCGAATTCTTCGTCCATGGCTTTCTTCCACCGCGTCGCTTCTTCGCTTTCGGTAGCTTCACGATACGAGAGAGGCTCCTGTTTTTCAGCTAGAAATAAGCTGTCGGTGAAGTCGCGATATCTTATCGGAAGTCGCAAAGTTCTTCTATCTCGAAGTTTGCGGCCTTCGTTTTGGTCATCGTCTCTTCCGTCGTCGAGATTTATTTCGTCCGCTGCTCCTTCCGGTTCAACATGAGGCTCAACCTGTTCGATCCCAGGTGTGTCTTGTTCTATTTCATCGGCGCTCTCTTGTTGCTCAGCCTCTTGTCCAACGCCGTCCTTGATCGCATCGACGTCGTCCTCAGAGTTTTCTCGTTCGTACTCCTCGTTCAACCATGCGTCGTCATCTTCCCGTATTCTTTCGGTGATTGCTCGACCGAATTTTCCTGAGAAGACAACGTCTCTCACAGTTGCTATTTTGTTTTCGTCAGGGTACCAAACTCGATATCCCTTCGTTTCTTCGCCGTAGCCGATGAAGTGTCCTTTCTTCGCTTTCGCGTCGAGCGCTCGACGCTTCTCCTTCGGTACGTGCGTGAAAACCTCTTCGCCGAAGTTGTGGAGATTTTTCACGTCTGGTTCTTTTCCGAACCACAGTTCTGACGGTGTCGCGCCTTTAATGCTGCTTGTCCCGGTCAGATTCAACGTAACTACAGCCGTATTTATCGCTTCTGCCCAGAATTCCGCTCCGAAACCGCTCGCGAGCACGAGCGTCCTTCCTGCTTCCTTTAGAGTGCGATTATCTCTTTCCGCAGAACCATTTCGCTCCGGAGTGTACACAACCGTGCGTTGATGTCGAATTCCAAGTGCATCTGTCAACGTTTTCGTCTCGCTGTTGACAAATTCGAGTCCATTGTCTGTACGAAATACTCGAATTCCTCCGACACAGTGTTTCTCCGCCTTCTTGAAGAATTTTTCCACACAGCTCGCTGTTTCCGCTTTGCTCTCGAGAAAATATACTTCGCGGTAATGTGAGTAGTCGTCCTTCAGCAGGAGAAAATATCTCGATCCTTTGTAGGCATGAGAGATTTTGTAGGCATGGGCCCACAAAGATCGGCATGTATAATCTCGCCGATGCTCTCGGATTTCGACGTGCTTTCCGGGAAGGGAAGCCGGTGCATTTTTCCGACGGTGCATGCCTCGCAAAACGGGTCTTTCGCTTCCTTCACAGGTATCTCAAGCCTCTTGAGGATCTGTCTCACGTGACGGAAGTTTTGGTGAGCGAGTTTCTCGTGCCAATTTCGAAGCGTCTCCGTTGAGCTCACATACGCTTGTGGCGGATCTTTTCCCCGTCTCGACCACGGTGGCTCCTTGATGCCGAACTGCATGACGAAGAGTTTTCCTCGATGTATCCCCGTTGCGATTGTGCGACCTTTTCTTATCAATTCGCAAGTTGTGCTCGTCGATTGCATCTCGAGCCCTTTGTCGAGCGCCGCGCCGACCGAGAACAGGTTGTACTTTAATCTGGGAACATAAAGCACATCAACGAGGTGATTCTCGTTCCATGTTTTTCCGTTGAACGTATCAACGTTGATGCAGCCTTTCCCTAAAGCATCGATGCGGCCCCCGTCGCCTATGCACACGAGTGATCGAAATCTTCGTACGTAACGAACCAATCTCTTCGACAACACATGTGGTCGCTGGCACCCGAGTCCATGATCCAGCCTGCGTCACTGACGGACTGCAACGGCGCTGATTGCAGCGCCACACTCACGAGGCCCTCGCCGCAAGGTTTCTTCCCCGACGTTCTATTGAATTTCGATCCTCCTGGGTCATCGTCTCCCTTTCTCTGCGAGCACTCCCTGGCCCAATGCCCCGTCTCTCCGCAGACGTAGCATTTGCCTGGTTTCGACGAACCGTTCGACGCGCCTCTCGATCTACCCCCTCTACCGCGCTTGGATTTTCCTCGTTGGGTGTTCGACGCTAGAGCGTTTCCGCTCTTATCCCCTCGGATGGTAGTTCTTGATTCCTCCGTTAGCAGTCTCGCCTTCAGGTTGTCAAGACTGCGCTCTCCCGCTGGCGCTGATTCCCACGCACTAACGAAGTATCGAAAATCCTCGGGCAAGGTCATGAGGATTTTCGTCATCATCATGGAATCAGAAATTTCCTCACCCATTAATTTCAGTCGATGCGCTATGTCCTCCAGCTTGGCGATGTGAGTCGAGATGTCATCCGATTTCTGCTTTGAAGCGTTGTACCAGTCCTGTTGAAGCATATGCACACTCGCTTCGGACTTCTGCTCGTAGATTGACGACAATTTCTGCCACATTTCTGCTGCAGACGTGCAGTTTATTATGTGCAGCGTCGGCTGCGGCCCGACGGTTGTCACGATCACCTTCTGAGCTGTTGCGTCGAGTTTCTTCCATGACGCAAGCTCCTTTGTGTATGCGGCTGTCGCAGCAGTGTCCGCGGCTGCACCTAGGGTTGGTTCTACGCTCGTTCCCAGTGCTACCTCTAGTGCACTGTGCGAGTTTAGTATCACTCGTATTTGAAACTTCCAAACCGCCCAGGTTTCTCTATTTGTCAGCTTAGCAACTCTTGTAAGCTCGCTGTACATTTTGCAGATTACTTGTTTCCACTATTGCACGAGGCAGGGAATAACCTCAAAATTCAGCGTCACTTTATTTTCACAATTCTACTGTTCACGATACACTTTTCACCGAAAATATTTATCACACATTTTCCCTGGGCCCATAACCTGTTGGGAATCGTTGATTAAGATAATTTTCCACTCGGGATGTGCAATAGAAAAACGGATTTATTCGTGGAAAAGTATTTTAGCGTGTAACATGTCTTGCGATATGACTGTAGATAGAAAAAACATGGAATATATAGATTGGGAGGTTGGTAGCCTGCTTTAGGAAAAGGAACGGTTGGTAAAGACAATTTCTCCAACAATTTTCCGGTCAATTAAACAACGCGTAAAGCCTATTTTTTTATATAAAAGCTAAAACATGTTTTTAAAAAACCGAGCGCACAGGGATCGAACCCCTGAAAGCAGCATTACGAAGCTTGCACCGAACCCCTCGACCGACACGACCTCACATTGACACCTATATAAAAAACATTCATATTCATTGTACCCACTTGGATAACTATAGTCTTTTGGTTTTTTTTAGGTTTACGATAAAGTTACTTTTAATTTTATTTAGGTCCATCATGCATTTTTGACATTGAATATCATAATTTGCCTACACCAGCCAATTGTACAGCTAGGTTAGGTTCCTCTGCGTCAACAATCGATTTCCATCTCTCTCGCACAGCCTGCATCACTCTATCGCAGCGATACTCGTGGTCACTAGGCGAAACGGCCGGTGCAGGGAGGCTAGAGTGGGAGGAGTCCAATCTCTTATGGAGAGACTTGAAAAAAGTGGCTATAAAAATGTGGTCAAACTGGGATGTCGCCACTATTGCTACGACCTCGAGAAGTGAGCTGCGTGTGACAGAGACGGAACAAGTAAATAATGAGAAGTGAGCTGTGCATAAGGCAGCATGATACTTGAGAAGTAGGCTGCGTGCGAGAGAGATGCAAAATGATATATAGCCAGATCGCGCGCAAAAGTTACCCCCTCTCTAGCCTCTTACGCGCCCATCACACAATCATAGTAGCGCGTGTTCGTGAGCGAGCGACGCTCGGACATCTTCGGAAAGAGCCGAGCGCGCCAAAGTTTCCCGACCGCACCTTCGGCAGCTACACCAATCCATGGACGCTGAGCACGTTCATGTGCGACCAAGCCGAAACGAAGGCTTCGAGGGAAAAAGCAATCTGAGCACGACTGGCGCGTGACGTCACCCGACGGAACGCGCGAGGCTTTTAGATGATTTCAATGCTTATTTAGCTCTTGATTCTCTGCGTTATCAATGTATACGAAAAAAATGTATCGCGCACCCTGATCGCTTATTCTTTTAGTTTATACGTTAATTTAAATATAATAATTAATCCAAATTACAACTTATTTATCTTCTAAAAAATTGTTTACGCTTTACTCACACCCGTTCTTATGCCAAATAAATTATAATTCATAAAAGTAAGGGGAAATATATTTATATTCGTATTATTATATTAATTCTCATACTTTCATCAAGCGATAAAGCATTATCCCCAAATACAAGCCAATCATCCATCCGGCCGCGAATCGTAACTTACGAGAATGAATATAATAATACGACTATAAATATATTTCCGCTTACTTTTATGAATTACAATTTATTTGGCATAGGGACGCGTGTGAGTAAAGCGCAAACAATTTTTTAGAAGATAAATAAGTTGTAATTTATATTTATTATTACATTTAAATTAACGTATAAACTAAAAAAATAAGCGATCAGGGTGCGCGATACATTTTTTTGTATACGATGATAACGCAGAGAATCAAGAGCTAAATAAGCATTGAAATCATCTAAAAGCCTCGCGCGTGACGTCACCCGACTGAACCAATCAGAGTCGTGCTCAGATTGCGTTTTCCCTCGAAGCCTTCGTTTCGGCTTGGTCGCACATGAACGTGCTCAGCGTCCATGTATTGGTGTAGCTGCCGAAGGCGCGTTCGGGAAACTTCGGCGCGCTCGGCTCTTTCCGAAGATGTCCGAGCGTCGCTCGCTCACGGACACGCGCTGCTATGATTGTGTGATGGGCGCGTAAGAGACTAGAGAGGGGGTAACTTTTGCGCGCGATCTCGCTGCACTGCTTGCTGGGATGCGTATTCGATCCCTTTCACCCGACATCGATACTCAGCTTACTTCTCGAGGTCTTAGAGATAGTGGCGCCATCCCTTTTTGACCACATTTTTGTAGTCACTTTGAAATGCACAGATCGGCCTCCTCCCACTCTAGCCTCCATGGGCCGGTGCTTCAATCCGAGCACATGCCCCCACCACTAGAGTTTCAAGACCGGTATGTAAGACCGTGTGTCATACATCTCCCTACTAATCTCTGGTGGCTGGATCTTAGCAGAGATTAGTAAGGAGATGCACAACGCTCCCCTTTTCGGCGTGCCTCGTAATTGGCGCTAAATCGCGGCGGCGAGTTCGGGAGTATGATTTCGTGATCATCGCCTTTGTCGAGGCTGCAGATTTCCTTGTAGCCGCGCGAGTCCGTGATCACCGATCAAGTCGGTATCGCAATCAGCGTGAACACGAATGGGTAGCTCGGTGGGGGAAAAGTTTCTGCCCCTCGCAAATCGCGCTCGTTCAACAGGCGAACGGAGCAAGGTTTTCCGTCCGATCGAGCTCGACATATATGTGTGGCCGTACTGCGGATTGGAATATGCATTAAATGAATTTCAAAGTGAAAAACATGTATCGAGATCATTGTTTTCTCTCAGTTGCCCGTTTGTGCCGAAAATGCGGGTTAAAAAATGAAACGCCGAAACGACCGTTGAAGGTTCAAAAAGAAATCTTGAGCCTTTGTCGCGATCCTTTCGGCATTTTTTTTCAACAGTAAACATTATGGATAGAGTGTATCATAAATGTTTCCCTATCTGCAATGAGCGTCGTGGCTGATTTCGCAGCGTGACCGATTAACGATACTTACGGTCCGGGTTCAAACCCCGGTGAATCAATTTTTTTTTTCTTCATTTTATATTCAGAAAATTTTGAACTTACTCTCGCTTTAGCTATACTCGCCTGTTCAGGCATTATTTATGATATTTAATTCGTATATGCTTAATAAAAAAACAAGACATTGCTATCGGGGATCGAACCCGCGTCGTCTACACTCAGAGCCCGCACGCTGATATCTCAACCGCGAGGCTCTTGTGACTGCAAAACCTGCCTTACGTATACAGTAGAACCTCGATTATCCGAACCAATTGGGACCGAGACTAGTTCGGATGATGAATAGTTCGGATAATCGAAACGTGGGTTTTTTGGGGCGAGATCATCAACAACACCTTTTTACATAAAAACAGTACATGAATATATTAAAGTTTGACATACATATTAACGTTAAAAAAAAAATATATATATATATATATATATATATATATATATATATATATATTGAGACATACAGGTCCGTCTCATCAACGAATAACCCCACCACAATTTCAAAAAGTTAACCGGTTTCGGGAGACAGAAGAGAAGAGGAAAGAACAACCGGTAAAATCAGGATAAGCACACTAATTGAATTAGAGGAATACAGAAGAGATGGGGAAAGAAAAACCGGTAAAAACCGGATAAGCCTACTAATTGAATTAAGGAAGAAGAAGCGGTAAAATCACGATAACCCACTAATCTAATTAAGGGAAGACGGAGAAGAAGGGGAAAGAAAAAGCGGTCAAATCAGAGTATAAAAGGACGAGAATTTTGGAGGAATGGCACTCTTTGAATCCCTCGTGGATCGACTAGTACTGCTTAGCAAAGTACATCCCTAGTGGGAGGAAACGCTGAGAACACGGAACGTTGAGAAACAAGGAAAACAAGGAGTCGCGCCTAAAAAACATTAGAAAGATCACTTCTTTCATTCCTCGTGGATCGACTAGTACTGCTTGACAAAGTACACCCCTAGTGGAAGGAAACGCTGAGAGCACGGAACTTTGAGAAACAAGGAAAAAACGGAGTTGCGCCTAAAAGGCATTAGAAAGCTCTCTTCATTTTTTGTTGAATTTAACTAGTACTGCTGGACCAAGTACATCCCTCGTGGATCGGAAACGTATGGAACACGGAACGTTAAGGAACAAAAAACGAAGGAAGAAATGAAATGAATTTATTTTAATAAGAAATGATTGGAAAATCAAAGAAAAATAAAAAGAGCAATAAAGAAAGTTAACCACTTAAGGGTAGCGAACAATTATCGAAAAATAGGTAGGAAAATCATACTAGGAGAGAATAAAGTCCGAGAAGGTATTCTAGCGAGCGAGCGTTATAGATAGATATAACGGAAAAATATTAAATTGGGAAAATACAGGCACACTATATTAGGAGATATGAAAGCGTACGCGACGGTCATACGAAACACACACACACACACACACACACACACACGCGCGCGCGCGCGCGCACGCACGCACGCACGCACGCACGCACGCACACACACACACACACACACACTCACACACACACGCGGAGAAACGCACCGTGATAATCGATTAATACGGATCAGGATCGCAGAAAGGACAAGGAGATATACCGAAATAACGAGAGCACCGAAATCTATGCAAAAAAGGGTCATTCGAGTGCTCGCGGCACATCGCTCGATTAGACTATCGTAGACAGGTAGGTGGCGACATCGCACGCCAAGATCGAGGACCGGGCGATCAATTATCGACGCGCGATAATTGATCGGGAGAGAGCATCGATTACCGCGACTCGAAGGGCAGAGCTAGGGTAGGGGGATCTCGACGCGTGGCGAGAGAGAGAGAGCGCGCGCCTACGGCCCGTCGATCGCGAGTCCTAGCGCCATGATTGGGAGTGCGCCGTGACTCGACGCGCCCTAAGGGAAATTTACAAAGGAAAGTACCGCGTCGCCATAGGCCAAACACCGATACCTATCGCGCCGCCAGCGAAAGCGCGTTGCAAACTCAGGCCGACTGAAGCCTCAGAACGAGAAGAGAGGGGGTAACAGATATCGCTCCATGATAAATGATCCCGCCCGATCCAAATGTACCATGCGAGCAATGAATATTTGACCGACCGAGAAAAATATTGCGAGACGTACCAAAAACAAGACAAACAACACATTACACTCATACATAGCGCTATTTAAATTATATCGAACTATAAGAACTGAATAAATCGTTTTTGTTAAAAAATACCCAAAACCCCTGAGTTTATATTAATTTCTTCCCTGTTCGAGTCCCAAACCTATAAATTTATTTGTAACGAATTAAGACCCGTTACAATATATATATATATATATATATATATATATATATATATATATATATATATATATATATATATATATATATATATATAACATTGACCGGAACATTGACGTCCAAAAATAAAATTTAGGTCCCTTGTATCGTGGGGTATCCGAATAACCCCCATGTATGTCCCGCGACTTTCCATAGTTTTCGAGTTATGAATTTTAAAAAAATCTAAAAGAAAAGTAGAAGACCGTCGAGATTTTTTTTTGCAACTGAATCTTTATGAGTAGTAATTTTATGCATAAAATAATGAGCTGTGAAAATAATAACTGTGATGGAAGTTATGAAAATGTTGGTCTAAAGTGAAAAATTTACATTCGGTAAATTATGACTTTAATTTTCAACTTCAAATTAAAAATCTAAACAGGTGACGTCATGGTTCCTAATTAGGCCCCAAGAATGCGCCAGACTCTCAGCTTTCATAATCATTAAAAAAAAGTAATTTCATGCATAAAATAATGAGCTGTGAAAATAATAACTGTGATGGAAGTTATGAAAATGTTGGTCTACAGTGAAAAATTTACGTTCGGTAAATTATGACTTTAATTTTCAACTTCAAATTAAAAATCTAAACAGGTGACTTCATGGTTCCTAATTAGGCCCCAAGAATGCGGCAGACTCTCAGCTTTCATAATCATTAAAAAAAAATAATTTTATGCATAAAATAATGAGCTGTGAAAATAATAACTGTGATGGAAGTTATGAAAATGTTGGTCCAGAGTGAAAAATTTACGTTCGGTAAATTATGACTTTAATTTTCAACTTCAAATTAAAAATCTAAACAGGTGACTTCATGGTTCCTAATTAGGCCCCAAGAATGCGCCAGACTCTCAGCTTTTATAATCATTAAAAAAAGTAGTACTTAATAGGGCTATTTTGGCTGCAATTGACCTTCAACGACAGCGAGGTGGAAAATTCTTAAAATTAGACAGCTGATTAAAAAAAAAATCTGCCCATTTTATCATTCCTAAGGTTATTTAGTTCGTTAACTAACCAAAAATGACTGCAGGGAAAGGTAAGATTTAAACATGTGGAGGTTTATTTTTTTTAGTTTAATTTGAGTTTAATGAATTTTGCGCGATCCGTTCTCGTGGATCAGGTAAAAGAGTTGCGCCCTCGTTTACGCGATCCGTTCTCATTACGAGAACGGATGACGCAAAATTCATTAAACTTAAATTAAACTAAAAAAAAATAAACTTCCAAATGTTTAAATCTTAGCTTTTCTACAGTCATTTTTGGTTAGTTAACAAACTAAATAACCTTAGGGGTGATAAAATGCGCAATTTTTTTATTTTAATTAGATGGCTAATTTTAAGAATTTTCCACCTTGCTGTCTTTGAAGGTCGATTGTAGCCCAAGTAGCCCTATTAAGTAATGCTTTTTTTAATGATCATGAAAGCTGAGAGTCTGGCGCATTCTTGAGGCCTAAGTAGGAACCATGAAGTCACCTGTTTAGATTTTTTATTTAAAGGTGGAAATTTAGGTCATAATTTACCGAACGTACATTTTTCACTTTAGACCAACATTTTCATAACTTTCATCACAGTTACGAAGCTGATTATTTTATGCATAAAAGTACTGCTCATGAAGATTCAGTTGCAAAAAAAAAATCTCGACAAAGTCTTCGACTTTTTTTAGATTTTTTTTAATTGGTCGGGTCGAAAATCCTCAAAAATTCAGAAAAAAATGCATAACTCGAAAACTATGAAAAGTCGCGGGACATACATGGGGGTTATTCGGATACCCCACGATACAAGGGACCTAAATTTTATTTTTGGACGTCAATGTTCCAGCCACCCTATATATATATATATATATATATATATATATATGTGTGTGTGTGTGTGTGTGTGTGTGTGTGTGTGTGTGTGTGTGTGTGTGTGTGTGTGTGTGTGTGTGTGTGTGTGTGTGTGTGTGTGTGTGTGTGTGTGTGTGTGTGTGTGTGTGTGTGTGTGTGTGTGTGTGTGTGTGTGCGTGCGTGCGTGCGTGCATGCGTGCGTGCGTGCGTGTGTGTGTTTTTAAACACCTGAAAAAAGTCGAATGCCTTTTTAAATATTTTTTTTATGAAATCGTCCATTTTTAATTGACGAACGGCTGTAACGCGTTTTTGAGCGTCTAAGTCTCGCAGCCGTTTGAGAAGGAGAAGTTGCGTTGGGTTGCTCATTGTTGCCCACGGCGGTGGCTGCGAGCAATGTATCTTTTGCGCCAACGTTCGGATAATTGAGCGTTTAGATAAAATAAGTCATCGTTCGGATAATTAAGGGTTCAGATGATCGAGATTCGTATAATGGAGGTTCTACTGAACACACTTATCCAACCTTAAAAAAAATCGCTGCAGGACCAATTGCATAGGGGTTGTCTATTAATCACGTGAGGCTCAAATACGGGGGGGGGTTGGTTAACATTACGATTGATCACGCTGGGGGGGGGGGGGGGCTGTTGTGACATATCACGTGTATTTTTTTCTTGTAACTGCGCGGACAATGCCATTTAAATATGCTGACAATACTTATATATTATTTCGTTTTTCATAATAAAATACCGCACTCTCTATCGCTTGTGCAGACGTTTCTTAACAAAAAAATACACGTGACGGGGGGGGGGGGGGCTAGAAACCTCACCACATGTCACCATGGCGGACGGGGGGTTGAAAAAGTGGCCTGAAAAACCTCACGTGATTAATGGACGACCCCATATTGTTTTTATGACCCCAAAGTATTTTTAAAGCCAAAAGAAAACGATTTTTCCTAATTCCTAGAATGGTGCTATCCCTTAGAATAAAGAAATTGATTTTTTGATCGCTGTAAATGTATATCCCCTCTTAAAGACTTTAAAAGAATCTCGTACGTGTTAGCGAAAATCGGCAGAAAATTATGAAGCAACTCGTCCACTTCTTTGATGTTCGCTATTTCCGTGTTCGCTATTTTGGACCGTCGCTCGTTTGTCTATCTGAGATCAAAACTTTCGAAGTTTGTATCCTCGATATATGGCTTTGTGCTTTAGATGGTATTACCAATATTCGATACTCACTTCTTTCTATTTCGGAGATGTGAATGTTCTAGATTGTTTATGACTGATTGAATGTTAATGATTGTTATTCACTTATGATGTGAATGTTCTAGGTATTTGTATGACTCAAACTGCAGACAATCTGAATACCCGTTCTCGAATAAATGGGCTCTCACATAAATAATCCTTTGGTGTAATGCTATTCAATTTCGTTATCAGTCGAAGGATAAAATTTCGAATAATTTACAGTTCGTTATTTTGAGTTTATAATTCTGTCATTTCGAAATCTTTGTCGTTCTATATTTGGCCTTTCAAAGTTTTGACCACCATCCCAATGTGAAATGTGTTTTGAAAAAATGCCGATCGAGAAAGATTCAAAGTTCTCTTTGAGCCTTTCTCGATCGTTTCGCAACTTTCCTTCAACAATTTTTTCAATGAATTTTTTAAGGGGAAACGTGAAAACTCATTTACGTTTTGGCGGAAATATTAATTTTTTGTCATATTATCCAAGACTGTTTGGACCAAAATTTGGAACACTTGCTCGTTTTGAGCAATTTTCACGTGCGTCCGGCGGGGCGATCGACTGCGGGTTCGGTCGCGTCGACGCTGGATAAGTTGGAAAAAAGTGCCAAAACAATCGAGAAAGAGAAACTTTGAGAAAAAAACGTTCCTTCTTTCTTGATCGTTTCTGCATTTTTTAAAACACATTCCACATTGGATACGTGTCTATGCCTAAGGCAGCTTTGCGGTCACAAGAGCCTTGTGGCTAAGATATCAGCGTCCGACTCTGAGTACGGACGGCGCGCGTTGATCCCCCCGTAGCAACATTTTTTTTTGTTATACATATATGAATTAAATATAACAAATATTGCCTGGACAGGCGTGAGTAGCTAAAGCGAGAGTAAGTTCGAAATTTTCTGAATATAAGATGAAGAAAAAAAAATTGATTCACCGAGGATTGAACCCGGACCGTAAGTAAAGTAATCCGTCACGCTGCAACTCAGCCACGAGGCTCATTGCAGATAGAGAAACATCTACGATACACCCTTATCCATAATGTTTACTGTTGAAAAAAATGCCGAAACGATCGTGGCAAAGGCTCAAGATTTCTTTTTGAACCTTCCACGGTCGGTTCGGCGTTTTATTTTTCAACGCGGTTCGTCGTTAATTTTTTTAACCCGCATTTTCGGCATAAACGGGCAACCGAGAGAAAACAATTATGTCGATACATGTTTTTCACTTTAAAATTCATTTAATGCATATTCCAATCCGCAGTACGGCCACACATATATGTCGAGCTCGATCGGACGATTCGCGGCCGGATGGTTGATACGCTTGTTTTTGGGGACAGTGCTTTATCGCTTGATGAAAGTATGAGAATTAATATAATAATACGAATATAAATATATTTCCGCTTACTTTGATTAATATTAATTTATTTGGCATAAGGACGGGTGTGAGTAAAGCGTAAACAATTTTTTAAAAGATAAATAAATTGTAATTTGGATTAATGATTATATTAAAATTAACGTATAAACTAAAAAAATAAGCGATCAGGGTGCGCGATACATTTTTTTGCATGCATTGATAACGCAGAGAATCAAGAGCTAAATAAGCATTGACATCATCTAAAAGCCTCGCGCGTTCCGTCGGTTAACGTCATGCGCGAGTCGTGCTCAGATTGCTTTTTCCCTCGAAGCCTTCGTTTCGGCTTGGCCGCATATGAACGTGCTCAGCGTCCATGCATCGGTGTAGCTGCCGAAGGCGCGTTCGGGAAACTTCGGCGCGCTCGGCTCTATCCGAAGATGTCCGAGCGTCGCTCGCTCACGGACACGCGCAACTATGATGCGTGATGGGCGCGTAAGAGACTAGAGAGGGGGTAACTTTTACGCGCGATCTCGCTGCACGGCTTGCTGGGATGCGTATTCGATCCTCTTCCATCCCTCTTACACGACATCGATACTCAGCTTACTTCTTGAGGTCTTAGAGATAGTGGCGCCATCCCTCTTTGACCACATTTTTGTAGCCACTTTGAAATGCACAGATCGGCCTCCTCCCACTCCAACCTCCATGCCAGGAAGACTAGAGGTAAGGAGTACGAACGCCTGTGGCGAGCCCGATCCAAAAGCGTCCGTCAAACTGTGGATTTTAATAGTTCGTGTTTTCACGGCGTGCGTCACTAGTGTTCGACCGCACCGAAGTGAACTAAGCGACAAGAACACAACTGACGTCATGTGTCATCGGTGATTCCCGCTCGTCGTCCATGTTGGCAAAAAGCATGTTGTGGCTAACCAATTTTGCGAATTGTGTTAGATGTAAAAAAAAATAATTGTGTCTCGGTATGAAATATATTTGGTGATCTGCGGCGAAAACAATCAATCATAGGTAAGAAAAATAGTACTTACATTCGCAAAAAGAATGGTTTCGTTTTATCGTATCATTATCGTACCGAGTGAAATAAAAATTATCACAAACGCGAGATATGGAGCAAGTGTCCCGTCGATGAGACAAACGTGCAATGTATGGATTTTTCATATATTGCACGTTTTGTCTCATGTCTCGAAAATAAACAAAATGATTATTTTCGAGGCGTGAAAATGGTTATGTGCGTACGTGCGTACGTGGGATGCCAAGCACATAACGAAGAGCTCACGAAGAGAGTGATAAACTATTATCTCGTCATGAGAGGACATTTTCTAGCGCGATCGGTCAACGAAAATAATCACGCAAGGAAAATCAAAACGAAAGACAATAGGAAAAAAATCAAAACTGTAAGATCGATTTATCTGTACAGCATGTCATAATGCGCAAATATGATGTGTGATAATTTGTAAATCTTTTGTTTGAATTCAAAATTCTTATGAATTGTCTTGTGTCTATGTTTTTACTGCTTCCGCAACGAAAAAAGAACATTGCCTTAATATCTGTATTTCGTTATTATTCTTTATCTGTACAGCGTATCATAATGTGTAAATATAATATGTAAGAATTTGAAAAATTGTTAGGAATTTTCTTGTGTCTATAAATAAATTTTGTTTGTTACGGTTTCTGCAAGGAAAAAAAACTGACTTAATTTCTGTATTTCGTTATTATTCTTAATCCGTACAGCGTGTCATAATCTGTACATTTTTTGTCTGGATGACAATTTATTATGACTTTCCTTGTGTCTATAAATAAATGTTGTTTGTTACTGGTGCCGCAAAAAAAAAAAACATTGACTTAATTTCTGTATTTCGGTATTTCCCAAAACGATGTATATATGAGAATACCGTCTATCTATATAGAAATTGCCTTTATCAACTGGTTGTACAATTTATTTGATGAAATGATCGCTCCATATGAAGTAGCAAAGGGTGCTTTTCGCATATCGTACGGCACTGCCTTTACAATTCATTTGATCAAATTATCGCTCCATATGAGGGAGCGTATCGTACGGCACTTGTTTGTTGCTGACTTTACTTCAGTGCGGTAGGAGAGCAGCGCCGCCCTTCTCGTCCTCGCTTTTGCGGACGTTTCGACGACACGGCGTTCGTACTCCTTACCTCTAGTCTTCCTGCTCCATGCTCCCGAACTTGCCGCCGCGATTTAGCGCCATTTACGAGGCACGCCGAAAAGGGGAGCGTTGTGCATCTCCCTACTAATCTCTGATCTTAGCGTCTGATTCTCGCCGAATAGTGCGCGACTTGTACGTCAATGTGCGGGACAAATAAGTTGACTCCTTTTAACATAAAGTGCCAATCCACAGCTAGTTTCCATAGTCAAACACAAAAAATAAGTCATCAAGATTACCGAAAGATCATTGGTTGTTTATGTATGAAATGATCAACAAAATTAATTACGTCATATGCTCAAAGTAAGTAGTAATTTCGGAACAAAATTATACTATAATGTATCAAATCTATTGATGTTCCATCGCAAAGGTTTTTTTCCCTCGATTGACGTATTTTATAACATTCACTGTCGTCTAGAATATCAAGACTGAACGCTTCCTCAATGTGAATTTATAGGCAAATTAAGAAAATGTGTTCTGTGAATGTTCTGTGAATGTGTTGTCATGTTAGTTTATGGAAAATTTTAACACATTTATGCTTTGATACTAGTTGTTTACGGACAATGTTAACACATGCTGTGATACTAGTACTTTACGGGAAATTTCAACAGATTCAACCGCTTTAATTGTGCAACAGCAGCTGAAATAAACCATAGTGTCAACTGCCAGATTGCTAAATTTAGCTCATAATGTTGTCACATTGATGTTTCAATATGAATTTACTTGCAATTTTTCATAGCGCTCATAAGCAAATGTGGGTAGCTTTACATAGTTTGCTAATTTTATCGCATGTAAATTAAAATGCATTGTAATTCACTATAGAATTATTATACACCGAGGTATGTCATACGTAACAAACTCCGGAATATGGTAAATTCAACTGGAATGTGTTTCTGAAAATATGTTCCTAACCCCCATACTACGCATAGCTGCCAAAAACTTTTTTAGAGTATATGTCAACTATGCCTACAAAAGATAGGAATAAAAAGGACCATGATATTTTGAATATACCATGCTAATCCTATACGGTTGTACTGGGACGACTCTGTCCCAACCAAAGTTTAACTTTGAAATTCCCGGCAATTATTAGAAATTTATAGCAAAAAACATAATGACCTTTGTACTGAAATAATCGTGGATTCACATTCTAGAAGTCACCAAGAGTATTCGTGTATTTTTCGTCCCTGTGCCACTGCAGAAGCAGGGAAATTACAGTGCAAGCATTAATTATAATTACTGTGCAAGGGTTGATCATAATATATACACTAGCGGCGAAAAGTTTCGGGACAATAGTCTGAAAGACTGCTGGAACGGTTTTTTATGCCATTTTGCCAGTAGTTGACCTAGGCCAATTTAATCAACAGCATTTCAAAGAGGAGGGATTTACCTTCATTTTGGCTTTCTTAAAAAAAAATGACGATTTTTTTACAATTAGCACCCGGTTTTGAAATCGACCATTTTTCGTTGTTTTTTTGTTCCTTTTTGAGTGGAGACCGTTTGCAGTAAAAAAATTTGTTACGCATTTCTTCTACCAAAATCATGAAGGGGGAAGCCTAAGCTTCAATTTGGTTTTTTAAAAAAATGTCTATGATTTTTTTTTCCATAAATATTTCGTTTTTTGTTCAAAAATAGATAATTTGCAAATTGCTCTGGAGTACGAAAACGATGAGATTTACAACAATACCACAAGATAGCAAAAATTTGCATTGCACCTATTTTCGTCGAAGATTGATTGATCTGAATACCATAACAGTAATATAATTAAATTTTTGACTTACATATTAAACTTTGGTCTCGTTGAAGAAACCTCCTCTTGCCGACAGCACGCTCCTCACCATACGCGGCATCCTGTCCACAAGTTTTTGGAAAATCTATCGGGGTGTTTCTTTCCAAGATTTTTGTAGGAAATCCTACAGATTTTCGGCGGATGAATGAGTGATTTTGCGCACTTGCCGATCCATTTCATCCCACATCAGTTCTATGGGATTGAGATTGGGAGATTGAGACCATTGCATAATTTGAAGATTGCCACTTGTTTGCTTTGATTCAAGTGTGGTGTGTGTGAAAAAAGCCAAAATGAAGGTAAATCCCTCCTCTTCAAAATGCCGTTTATTAAATTGGCCTAGGTCAACTAGTGGCGAAATGGCATAGAAAACTATGCCGGAACTCTTTTAAACTTATGTCCGGAAACTTTTTGCCGGTAGTGTATAAAATAATAATAAAAAATCAGGGCTTCAGCTCAGATCTGCCATAACTGGTAGGATCTGTACGTACTTCTAGATGTCATTGTGCTCTGAGATTCAAATTATTACAGGTTCTGTTTATATAAGTAAACAATGTGTAGTTCAATATCCACAATGGAAACTAAAGTGACCAGCAAGACTAGTAGCTTGAAAGCACTGTTGCTGCGTGCATGGCGGGAGAGATGGAGCGACTTGCAGTGGGGTATAAACATAAAAACTGTAAGCAAAAACAGTGTTGAAATAATATTTTATTGAACAGTTATCCTACTGCTGATTATTAAATCTTTTGTCACTTGCATTTCCAGATATTGCCAAGAGGTGTCAGTGGGGATGTTTATAATCTGGCAGATTGTATCCTACAGCAAGCTTTAGTTGGCCCTGGACCAAACCAGCTTGTGTTATCTTATCTAAAGCACTCATTGAGTTCTCAGGTATGCTTATTAATATTCATTTGTCACTGTGCATTTCCAAGTGCACATTTATTTTTACATTTATGTCACTGTACTGTACCGGAATAGGCAATGTTCTCAAGTTTGTCGAAAAATGTATTGAAAGTTCAGGATTCGCACAGTTCGTCGTACAGAATGATATTAAGTTATTTGAAAATACCTTTTCTGCATTTAAGAAAAACTGTTTTGTCTATTGAGGAAATTTTTAATATGTTTTCATGCCTGTACATATAGCTTGAGATTTTTGCAAGTTTACAGTATTCAACCAGGCCATCGTCCAATGACTAGCTTCAGGATAACTTCTAATATTTCATTGAAAAATAATCAATTAATGGATTTGGAATTTCAAAAGACGAAACATCAATCATATAAAGTGATGGTAACTTAGATGCTTATTCAACACCTGCTTATCTATGTTCCTATGCTCAAAACGTTTCCTCCACATAGAGGCCATATCAAAGAAGAATTATTCATTCGTGCAGAGAACTTCAAGATGGAGTAAAATAATACAATAATATATACTTTTTTGCTTTGTTGAGCATGTTTTGAGCTTGTTTTTTCTTTGTTGAGCTTGTTTTCGTTCATAACAGTTTTTCACCCTATCAAAATGTGTAGAATAACATAAATATTTATTGTTAAAGAGCCGTATAACATTAGGTAAGTTGCTTTTTATTTAAATGGCCTGGAAATGGATGCTGTGCTAACAATGATTTACAGTTAAAAAAAAATTGTGATTCTAGTTGGTGTCTTATGCGGCTGTACTCCAAAGAATAAGTAAATACGATGCATTTCACAAACCGCATTGCATACTGTGTCTTCTGGAATTTCTGGAAACAATTCAAGAGGGGATAACATGCCGTGGAAAGCCCGAAGAGGATTTACTTGCAGCCTCTGTTCTTTCGATAGTTCATTGGCTGCTGCAGTGTTACTTGCATACCTTGGCGAAACTGTCGCAGAATCATGCTATACCGGTGCATACTTTTGAACTCATTGACAAGCCTGCTAGCATCCTGAAACAAATGGTCGGTTCCGACTTCATATGTGCTATGATGTATCTAGCGAAACACGATGATAGAGGTAACATTTTTTACTCACTTTTGCAATATCAGGTCACAGTTACACGATCAATTCACGAGTAGTGCTCTATTGATATTTCTTTCAAGTGGATTATTATATTTGTTACCGAGCACAAAGTTATCTTTGGTCTACTAAAGCTTAAGGTAATTAACGTATAATTTATTCATGATTGATGTGTTACCGGGTTAGGTTAGGTTTCGAGTTAGGTTTCTTTGGTACTACATAGTCTTAATATAATGTCATTGTACACTGTTTTCATAGTTTATGCTCAATAGTTATACCACAAAGTCTGATAGGCATTCGTTGGTCTTTCGGCATTACGGAACTCTTTGCGAATGATGTACCCTTACGGCTATGTTTTTCAACCCTTCTTTAGTTACCCCAAGCCTCGTCGATTTTTCATCCTTCATCCGATATTAATTAAGCAGTGAGACACGGGTCCACGAACCCGTGCACCATTTACACCGCTCGGGGTTATAATCGATGCCATGGGTTATGGTAGGTAATGAAATATGACTGAACAAGCTTTCGATCTGTATTCGAGTGACAAATAACCTCTCCGCACCCGTTAATCACTATGGGGGTACTGGGAACAAAGTAGTCACGGGAACAAGGACTTCCTACGTGTTGAATATTCGGTTTGGGAGTGGTGAGACGAATTGAACTCCGTATTCAATTGTAGTGAATTACCTTTTATTTGGTCAAAAGAGACAGGGCGGGTGGCGACTTGTCCAGAACTTACTAATTTTTTTCTCGTAGAAAAGGGGCTATGTCCGGAAAAGAACATGGACTAAATACAAAAATGGGGCAGTAAATTACAAATTTTTTTAAATTACTTATTTAAGGGCCCATGTACCCCTGTTGGCTAGATGACTTTTTTATGGACCAAGTCATATAAATATGTACATTTTTATAAAAATAGTCTTATGATAGAGATCGCAGAGACATATATTCAGGTACAGTAATGCTTCCTCAGCAAACTAGTAAAAAATCAGAGCTCCAGGTCAACTTTCTTTATAGAACTACATAACGCAAGGGTAGCTCTTATGGACCTGCTTGAAATCACTGCAGTGATAGAGTAAGGCGAAAATATTTTAATTTTCATCAATTGACATAATACGTGTAAAGTACGTGATTTCGCATATAACGGACACTGGCAAAATATCTGATTCGGAATCAGATATTTTAGACCATATCCGGGTCTAAAATGCAAGAACACATCGGCCGCCACATGATTTAGTCTGTTCAAACTATAGTTTAGAGAATTGTGGTTGCATCTCATTCTGTTTGATGGTCCTATTATTTTATGGTATATTTTTCCGTTAGTATCGCGAGATTGCATATATCAGTCTTATCTTGTAAAGAAAGTCGAAATGTGGAACAAGGAGAAGAGAATAAGCACCTTCCTTTATCGCGATTTTCGCTCAAAAGTCAGCGATTTTATTGAAAATGACGCCTAGGTGGGCTAGGATCCAGACAAACCTTGTGTCCAATTATTCTTGATCGAGTTTATAGATTGACGCTTCAATATGCTAAATCAATTTGACTTGCTTGTCTAAATAGTCTGAATAGTCTATACGTCTTTTTTTTATATCGGCGGAACCCCGTTTCTGAGCTGTGAAACGCCTCCTTGAAAATGGGGCGGGGGGGGGGGGGGTTCTGTTTGGTTCAATTTGCAAGTGCAGAAAGCTTTTAAATTGAAATCGTAATTTATCTGTAGCAACAGATTACTTGAAAATGTTCATTACATTTTAACGGAATGAATTTCTACTCACAAACTAAAATTCTATTAGTACTTATCGGCAGAAGCCGTTTTTATAGATTCTATAGGAATTTATGAGTTTCAATTTAAATTTGCCGGCAATCAGTTTGTATACGAATTTCCTCATCGAAAACTTACCTTTAGCTGTACGAGAATGTACTCGTATTTGCAAATTATTTTATATCCGCACTTATCGGCATGTACCCGCATTATGAAAGATTCAATTTTGGTTGCTATATGGATTCCCGCATCCAACAATAATCTTCTGTTGTACGGCAATGTATGTGTATCTGCAAATTATTTTTTATCCGCACCTATGTATGTATACATAGGAGACGCACATAGGAATGAACTAATATTGTAAATATTCATAATTGATATTTTTTTTTCAAAATCCCAGGTCATCAATGTAAATTTTGGGACATTTCCGGTTTCTTGCGAGGTTTAGGTTTCGCCGATAAAACAAATTGGCAAGTGTAGGAATTCTTAAAATTTGTAAACTGTCATTGATTGAGACAAATGTTATCACAGTAGTTATATACTATATATTGTATTGCATGATATATCTTAATCACAAGATATATCATGATACTGGTATTCTTAATTCTGATTCAATCTTGTTCAATCTCAATCTAATTTGCACGCACGCTTTGCATTGTATCACGATTCTCATTTTCCCTTAAAGGGCTGTATTATTTTGAATTATTTTGCACTGCTGTATTATTACTTACTTTAGTATTATTTAGTTTTATTTAGATTTTTTATTTTTAGTTTTATTTTGTATAATTTTATATTATCTCCTATTATCAGTTTGGTTCATAACATCCTATATTGAATCTAATCATATCGCACTTTAATTTGCCTGAAAGTTTACTGGGGCGTAATAAATTTTATCAGTCGATCAATCTCTCTCTCACACACAATGCTGTTCGTCGAGGATAGTCAATTTTTTTTACACTGAATACAGGTTAGAGTCTACAATATTGCGAAATGAAAAATTACTTATGTAGCACTGCATTTTTTGACTTTTTGTAGAGCGAAATTATATACTGTGCGGGGGTGATGGGGCTTTCGCTGTCGTCCGTACCATGGGCACACCACGGTCGGAGACGATGGATCGGCGGTTGATGGAAAATGTTGATTGTTGTCCAGGTTTATGATCCCGCGCTTGGTGACCTCTTCCAAGAATTCGACAGTCTGGCGACCTCTCGAGTATTGGAGAGCGCATCCGCCCCCATTTTAGGCTGTTTTGAATCATTCTTAACGCAGATCATCGATGCTGATGCTGCCCTCGGTCCAATGAATGCTATGGACGTTCTCCGTTTTCCACTCACTTTCCAAGCGTACAGCGGGTGACAATTCGCTGATATGATTAGGTTGGGTGACCAGCCAGCCTGCTAGGCATCGTGGTTTTGGTATCGCTCCGATAACTACTTCTGTTCGCAGAAACTTTCCATTCTTATCTTTGAAGTGCGGAATATCGAAAATGGGATCACACCCGCTCATATTGTAACTTAACTGCTGTGAACTACTCAACCCACTCTGAGGTGGGTTCGAATTCCAGATTATTGAATCGGTTACCCAGATATTGCATGAGCAGCTTGTTATCGTGTGTAGCAGCTCTCATTTGCTGGAACAGACCGTCGTTTTCTTCGAAGGTTTTGGCGAATCTCGCCGGTAGGAAACACGTGCAGTCGTTGTCCACATCAATGGTACTTCCGCTCCCCCATGTCGTTCTCGCTGTCCTCATGTTAATCCTTGCCGACTTCTAACTCGTTCAGTTTTTTGACGGTTAGGAATTCCGTTAATTTGCTCACTCTCTTAATGGGTGAAGTATCCATCGCGGAGTTCGAGTCTTCTTAGTTGACGCGTTAAAAAATTCAAGTCAGATCGGGCTCGTATTAATACCTTAATGTCATCAATGTCATGTAAGCGTCTTCCTATCCGTTTTTTCAATGCGCAGTTGACGACGAATGACGACTGACTGAGCAGCTAGCTCACCGGTGTCTGGCTTATATCTGATTGCATTCCCTCCTGATGCCGTCTTGTTTGCAGTAGCAGCTAACTCTGCATCACACAATAGCATCTCGACAGACTGCGTCAAGAATGGCGCTGATTACACGACTATACTGTCAGCAGTATTGCACGTCAGCGAAACCTGAGATCTAAAGCGTGTCACCACGCGTATGCTTTCCGTGGCAATCAATGAGATAGGAGTTAATTAACACGAGTACATTTTTTGGAACGTTAATATCCCTATAATTACCAAGAGCGAGAACAGCAGTACTGTACACATTGTAGTTGCTTATTTCTAAAACCTCCGCCGACACAACCGTTCGCACTACAAACTATCCCCTTAAATTTAGATTTGCTGCACATATGGATATACGCGTTATAATACTCATACACTATTTTATCGTTTTGCTGCAAATCATTCCAAAATACGTCTCTAAAGCCGTGAATACCGAAATCAACAGCCATATAATGAAGCAACATAACACAATATTGTCCGCGGCATTGTGAATTAGGTCCTTGAAGCTGCGTTGCGTTGTAGCGGAAGAGTCTGCAGTTTCTTTGGAGCCGTAAGAGATGCTGTGGGATGATTGGTGGTATGCCGTAACTATCGAAGAACCATCCGTGTCCATTTCGATCGACGTACATGGCGACCCAGTGGACCCCGGGTAGTTTCTGTGCATCGGTGTTAACCACTAATGCCGTCGGTTTCGGCCACCCCTTCGGGATGCGATCTGTTGGATACACCCTGGGGCAGGTGAGGTACATCCGTAAAGGCCCGCGTAGGCCCGGGTACCTCGGTGAGTAGCGACACCGCCAAGCCGAAGCGCTGATAGACCGATGTCGACGTGGGCACGGGCATTTATTTTAATGTCCATTAGTTTAACGTGCTGTACCTAGCATGTAGCCCTAACAACACGGGCCCCGCGACCTCTGGGCTGGAGAACGCCGACCACCGCGGCAAGTATGTGCACGCACACGCGTGCCTTCCAGTTCACATTGGGAGGCAGATCCCAATGCAACTACTGGTCAAGCCGAGTGACTTTCCAACACTCTAACAACTCTGCAGGTTGCTGCCCGAGCTAATAAAAACGTAGCTCACTCGTCGGGTGCACGTAGATGCCCTGACCAGCATGCGGCCCAACCACTGCCACCACGGAGCCAACCACAATCGGCTAGTAACTGCCCCGTAGGACGGCGGGTAAACTAGCCCCCATGGTACCAATCAGGATCATTGGTCGGATCCTCATGCGTACGATTACTCGCACCACTTCCAATTGACGTGTCCGTGCCCACGTGGGGCAGGTGACGTACAACCGTCAAGGCCCGCGTAGGCCCGGGTACCTCGGTGAGTAGCGACACCGCCAAGCCGAAGCGCTGATAGGCCACTGTCGAGGTGGGCACGGACACGTCAATTGGAAGTGGTGCGAGTAATCGTACGCACGAGGATCCGACCAATGATTCTGATTGGTATTATGGGGGCTAGTTTGCCCGCTGTTCTACGGGGCGGTTACTAGCCGATTGTGGTTGGCTCCGTGGTGGCAGTGGTTGGGCCGCATGCTGGTCAGGGCAGCTACGTGCACCCGGCGGGTGAGCTACGTTTTTATTAGCTCGGGCAGCAACCTGCAGAGTTGTTAGAGTGTTGGAAAGTCACTCGGCTTGACCAGTAGTTGCATTAGGATCTGCCTCCTAATGTGAACTGGAAGGCGTAGCGTGTGCGTGCACATACTCGCCGCGGTGGTCGGCATTCTTCGACCCCGAGGTCGCGGGGCCCGCGTTGTTAGGGCTACATGCTAGGTACAGCACGTTAAACTAATGGACATTATCTGTTGGATACACCCCCACCGTATGATTCTTTATGTTCTGGAGAGACAGCAAAATCTGAAGACTGTTCATGATCCAAGGGCTTTTTTTTCCTCTTCCGACAAACTGACACGCCACGAGGTAGTAGTTCTATATTGCCATGAAGCAATGCGCTCGCTATGGTAGAGTCATGCTTTGATCATGATAGAGTTGTTCAGAGCGCATTTGTATGTATTTTTATTCATTTAGCATGTCGTGATACATACAACGTGTGCCCCTTCGTGGTAGGTAGAGGAATGCAGGAGCCTCATCATCAGCTTCCAGATTTATAATGAAACACCGTGTGAGCTGAGTTAGACATGATGATTTCTCAGAGCCTCTTGTGAAGATCCGTGTAGCTTGAGTCGCAATAATTTTCAGATTTATTTTCAGTGACTATAATGATGTATCATCTCCAGACCATTCGATGCCGTGAATATTACCGCCTAGCCACATGTTTTGCCTCCTCACAAAGGGTGGCAATTTGTCATACGCGTAGGGCGGTTTTACAATTCAATGACCAAAGTTCTTGGTATGCACTGAGACGATAGCTACTTCTTTAGGTATAAACTGATCTTCTCTATCCTTCATACCCTGTATATCAATAACGATGTTCACGATAAAATCTTTTTCGGCCGTCACGCTCCAAACGATTAACGCAAACGGAAGGCGTTTCTCTCTCGTGAGCCGCTAAAATCTACGATCACTTGCCTGGATGAGTCCATCTCCATCACATTATCGTATTCAGCATACACGATGCAATTCATTGTTGAAGTTAGGGCTTCCGCAAAACGTACTTCTATCCTCACCATAACGTGCCTCACCAGGTACCAATGAGTATTACTACACTGTAAAAAATAAGCGTGTTGTCGGTGTGTTGAAGCAACACACAACACGCCTACAGCGTGTGTAGGACCTGATTAACGCGTTGAAACAACGTGTTTTACTTATTTTACCGTGTTGAAACAATACGCTCTATACCATTCTTGGTAACAACACGTTTTAAATATGTTGCTGTAGAACACGCTTAATGTAACACACATGAAGCGTGTCGAATCAAGCCATTTTCTTTCAAACAACACACTTAGTGTAGGTACACGCGACTCGAACGACACAAAGCGTCGTGAAACAACTCACTTGCACGCGTGTACCACAAACAACACGCGTCCAGTGAGTTGATATGACAATATGGCGGCTTTATAACCTCGCTACGTTATGTACGAACTTGCGAAAGAATTTTTCTATTGCGAATTGTGTTATTTTAAAAGCGAAACACATAAGTTTTTGCTCGTCGTGCACACCTACATGAATGAAGAAAATGATGTGCTTTGTGAAACCATGGTAATTGCAACACTCAGTTTATTGACGTATATATAAAATAATTTTTTGGTAAAGTGTCACTGCGAAGAATTTTTTTTATTTTGTGCGGATCAATATTTTGTTTGTTGTTAAGAAAAGTTTTTGTCCAGAGTGAAGAAAGATGCTTCTGGGGGCCAATTTAATTCTATGCGTACCAAGTTTTCTGTTCAGTGGGTAGAAATTTTCTGTGCGGAGTGGAGGAAATTCGTTGTTCCGGGCAAAGGAAATTTTGTATTCTGTGCGGACCAACTTTTCTGTCCGGAGTGAAGTAAATTTCTTGTTCGGGGCAAAGGAAATTCTTTATTTTGTGCAGACCAATCTTTCTGTCCAGGGCAAAGTAAATTCTCTGACCGGAGTGAAAAAAATTCCTTGTTCGGGGCCAACGAAATTTTTTATTCTGTGCGGACCACTTTTTCTATCTAGTGCAAAGAAAGTTTTCTGTCCGGAGTGGAGGAAATTGCCTATACGGGACAAACGAAATTTTTTATTCTGTGCGGACCAATTTTTCTATTCAGTGCGAGGAAAGTTTTCCGTCCGGAATGGAGGAAATTGCTTGTACGGGGCAAAGGAATTTTTCTTTCTGTGCGGACAAATTTTTCTGTTGCGGGCAAAGAAAATAGTCTGTTCGGAGTGAGAGAAATTTCTTGTTCGGGGCAAAGGAAATTGTCAGTTCGGAGTGAGTGAAATTTGTTGTTCGAGGCACAGAACATTCTTTATTCTGTGCGGACCAATTTTTTTGTCCAGTGCGAAGAAAATTGTTTGTTCGGAGTGAAGGAAATTGCTTGTACAGGGCAAAGCAAATTCTTTATTCTGTGCGGACCAAGTTTTCTGTCCAGTGCGAAGAAAGTTTTCTGTTCGGAGTGAAGAAAAGTGCTTGTACGGGGCAAAGGAATTTTTTTTTCTGTTCGGACAAATTTTTCTGTCGAGGGCACAGAAAATTGCCAGTACGGAGTGAGAGAAATTTCTTGTTCGGGGCAAAGCTAATTTTTTATTCTGTGCGGACCAAGTTTTCTGTCCAGTGCTAAGAAAGTTTTCTGTTCGGAGTGAAGAATAGTGCTTGTATGGGGCAAAGGAATTTGTTTTTCTGTGCGGACAAATTTTTTTGTCGAGGGCAAAGAAAATTGTATGTTCAAAGTGAGAGAAATTTCTTGTTCGGGGCAAAGAAAATTCTTTATTCTTTGCGGACAAATTTTTCTGGCCAGTGCAAAGAACATTGCCTGTTCAGAGTGAAGGAAATTTCTGTTCACATTTCACATTTTATGTGTGTTGGGTGTAAACACATACACATAAAATGTGAAATGTCTTCATTACTCTTCTCGTTCAATGTAACCGTGTATTCCGTTTCTTGATGAAAAACCACAAGTATAGCCGATAGCACAGTGGTTAGCGTACGTATTAGGTATAGAAGTAGCTAGGTTAAGTAGGTTCGAAACCGGGTATGGACAATAAAATTTATTCGCAGGAATTGATTTGAGGACGACTGGAACTCATCAAGTATGGTAGTAAACCATTGGAATAAACCACCAATAATGGAGAAACCTTTTTTATTTATTTTTAAACGTATGCCTACGTGACGTCTTGTACGTTATGCCCAAGCGTCCACAAGTACACATCAAAAAGTGTGTTAATTTAGCCATCAACACATTTTAAGCGTTTACACGCCTAAAGTGTATCGAAACAACACGCTTTGAACTTGCTAAAACACGCTTGAAGCGTATTGACAGAACACGCGTAAAATGTGTCGTTCGACATCAACACAAGAGTTGCCGTGTTGAAAACGGCGACACGATTACACACGTGAAACGTCTTGAAACAACGCATTTGTTTTTACAGTGTACTGGCCCAGACATCGGGTGTAAGATTAAATGCAAAGGGACACTTACCCCACGGATATCTTGAACGGGAAATGCAATTACCTTCATAGAAAAAGTGAATGCCTATACCGAAAAATAATGCGTGGTATGCATCCACGCACATATGAGCATCTACAAAATCTGGTTGTAGAGGCTTTGACGATATCTGCAAGCCATCCGCATACAAAGGAAGATAATTAATGTGGTAATGTTGAAAACTGAACGGATTCATTGCACGATCACCGTTGAGAGCCTTATTATCGTCAAAACCGACAATTAGACGTTTAGGTAGCAGACCAAGTATGACATTATCAAGAGTATCCCCGTGTACTCCTTCATGCATAGATATCACTTGAACCTCGACGCACGTCAAAGCATATTTTGCTGTAGATTTGGACAGAGCTCTTGAATGAGCCAGGAGTGGCTCATGCAACCTGGCGCTATCTTAAACACGACGTACAAGCAGCGATGCCTCTGTAATACGGATCGTGCAATTTTTCGAAGAATTCATGAGACCAAAAGCGTTATTAGTTCATACGAGCTGCAGACGCATCTCATCACCGTTTAGCAAAGACCTCTTTTGATTAAAGATATCGCAGTGCAAGTGGCCGAGGAGATCGACCGTTCTATTCTTATTTAATACGGTCCGCCTGCCTACAATACCATTATTAGCATCCGCCGTATTATCCATTTCACCACCTGTATCCCATTCTACCATAGAACACTTGTAAGGTGCGTGGCCTTCGTAGCTGGCCCGTAATTCAAGAGTGTTTCAATGTACGCCCTGCATGCATAAGCATTGTTGGGAGATGACACAAGCTTCGAATTAAAAAATACATGGACCTGGTTGAACATTGAGTGCAGAAAATTATTGACTGAGTGCAGAAGATTATTGAATAGTCATACTTCAAGGCCCTCTCCTTTGGGTCTGGCGTTTCTATCTTAACACGCATACTCAGCATGGTATGTGCAAGATCAATGTACTCGTCTCCCTGCCCCAGTATGAAAAAATCGATTGGCGAACCGTCCGTCAACGATGAGATTGGTTTGTAATACACTGAATGTACTCCCTCAATCGTTGTCTGGGTCGGTGGTAGCGTAAATAGTTCAAGTTCGGACTTAAGATACTCACACGAGTGTGCGTGTAGGAACGCCATTTCTCCGAGTTCAGGCCGAGCATCCGACACTGTTCTTGATTTCTTGTTACATCTGTTGACGGCTGGTTTTGTCGTTCTTCTTTTTACCGCCTTCTTCTTGCCCCGCTTCTTTTTCACACCGCCTGAACGTTTTCGCGACTTCACGGTCTTCTTTCTTTTCTCCACACCGGTGCGCCGTGATACGCTCTCAGCAAGAGAATGCATCAGTTTATTAATTTTACTAGCTTTATAGCCTGAACTCTTCATGAGCGTACTCGTTTTTTCTTTAGCCTTACGCTTTAGATTTTCCCCTGACTTCCGCAGGCGCATTTTGAATGCTTCTCATGGGTACATGCCAGGATTCATGAAATCCGTAGCTACGTTAATTCCTGAGCGAAGCGCCTCTTTGCCGACAGTCTGAGCACCTTGTTGCAAGAGAGGTATTATACGTCGAAAGAGGCCTCCCACGAAACTCCCAATACCGTGACCTCGTTGATTCGGTGAGCCCAAATGCACATGGATAATACCACCATAACCAGTTCGACCGCCACTTTCCGTTTGCATATCAAAGTATTGGTCATAGTAATCCATTATAGAGCTGTTCAAGTTAATCTGTACGTTATAACTGTAATGTCATAGTCAGCGTCCGGTACTCTAATGGTATCGGCTGCCCAAATTCGTCCCTTATATCAATGGTTATTGTTCGAAAAATCGTGCGTAATAGAGGAACATAGCGTAGTGGTGGGAAGCTCCTTATTTTTACAGATCCGTAATTACGGTTATCAGCGGATGGTACGACGCGTAGCAAAGGTATGTACGCATCTCCAGTGATATAGGGTTCACAGATATCAGAATAAACGTACATCATATCGGAGTCTTATTGGCTAGATTCGCAGGTCTCTCAGCAGCATATTCTCTCTGAGCTACGACTATTACTTCCTTAGCTTGAGTGAAGCCTAAAACCTTGTTTAATACATCGGAGAAGTAGAAGGAGTCGTCCAGGTTCTTACATGATTCACAGACACGCGTCACCGTCACAAAACCGTTGTAGGCGTACTTAAATTTCAGGTGGCCCGAAACACATAGTATTTCGTTAATAGTCTCGAGTAGTGTGTCTATGCTATGGTATACGCTGGGTGGCGCAGAGACACGATCTTCCTTAAAGTCGATGTCTGCATCAGGTGTTGCAATTTTCGTTAAGACGTTAATAAAGTTCCGCTTACCCTCTGACGGTACATGTAAAATTGTCATATTTATGAGTATTTCCGCTAAAGAAACAGCCCAACTATCTTGGAGAGACACACATTGAGGTAAATGAGTCGTACATCGTGTTGTCACATTATCGGGATATTAACTCAAACTACTCTCGCTCAGTAAAGCAATGTAAAACTCATCCTCTATTTTACAGCCCGTGTCTCAGTCTTCTTCATATGCACTCTCGATAACTCGGCCTCATAAAATGTACCGTCAATATCCTCGTCGTGGATATCACGCAGGATGTATATTGTGGGGTAAATAGTGGACGATACACGGTGATTCTTGAATAGCTCGCTGCTCCATCCACCTCCGTAACCTTTTGCGAAGGTTGCCTTCGCGCTACTGATGCGCGCGATGTCGCCGACATTGTATTTAGGAGAAGAATGCTCTGTTTTCTTGTAACGTTGCATTAGATTATCCCAAGCCCTAACCGCTGCCGCGAACGTCACAACGGCTGGAGCCTTTTTGATACCACTATGCGTAGAATGGTCGTATGCTGAAACGATTTTCTGCAGAACGTCAAGGTAACGTTTTTGTCTAGAACACGTGAAGTAGCGCCACATTCTTTCTTTCAGTGTTCTATTGAATCTCTCTACAATAGCCGCTTTTTAATCGGGGTTTTTCGCAATACGAAACTCAATGTTCTTTTTCTTTTAGAGAATCTGGAATGCAACACCGATGAATTATTTACCTCTGCCCGTCTGTGGGGAAATGGGTGATCGACCGTTACTATTTTTTATTTTTTTTAAAGATAAAATGAGGTCGAACGCTTTACTTACAGATGCAGCGGTCTTGTCGCGTGAAGGTTGAACCCATGCAAATTTACTAAGCACATCTATAACGACGAGGAGGTAAACATAACCATCTTTATAATCCTTAATCGAACGAACATCTACGAGATCAGCCCCCCAAAGTCATCAATGTTCCGCACGTTATAAAAGTGTCTCGGAAAGCGATGTCGCATGGGTCTGTGTTTTGTGTATTAAGCATCCTGTGCTTCAAGCCATTGCAGCGCCTATAGCTTAGGAATTTTCTGCTGACGCGCCTGGAGTAACAATTTGGTAGCACCTGAAAACGATGCTCCATGGGCTGGCTTAAAACACACTTTGTCTAAGGGTTTCATGATTATATTTTGAGGCTAGCCCAGGATACACGTATTTTCTTATTATGATAACCACTGCCATTCTGCCTTGTTCTATCTGATTGTAATTGGTTCTCACGGCCGCTAAAAAACGGTGACTGACTCATTTCGGCTGCTCCCTCGCTGCCCGTACTGCTGTTGCTGATCTGCAATTGTCGCAATGTTGATTTAGCTCTTGACTCCATCCACAATGCCCCATTGCCGATGAATTCCCGTAGTGTATGCATCGTTCTAAAAAAACTGGCAAGGGCACTGCGCCCCGCTGGTTTAGGTATTTTCTGTGCCTTCATTGCGTCATTTACGAGATTAACAATATTTGAATCCTTGATTGGTTTTCCACTGAGCGACACGACCCCAGCAGAATCCCAAAAAATTACACCGTGGTGCGTCACGCAAACGACGGAGTAGCAGTTTCTCTTTGATGCGAAATTCAGCCAGTGCACTCTCAATTATGACGGAAACGTTTATGCCATTACAGGTTTCTTCTTTATCATCATTAGCCTGTTTATTATCCATAAGCGTATGTTTATTCTCCATAAGCGTATGTTTATTCTCCATAAGCGTATGTTTATTCTCCATAAGCGTATGCTTATTCTCCATAAGCGTATGCTTATTCTCCATAAGCGTGCGGTAATGCTGAGCTTTGACGTCATCGATAAAATGGAGATAATGTTATAGTACACTCAAGTATGCAGCCCACTTCTCCTCCTGGTCCTTGTAGGCATTAAAATTCAAAACTTCATTCATCGCTGTGTCCAATATAGTCAGCGTAGCATCAATTCCTTGCGGTGGGCGCATTTGAGACGCGTCCGTAATAAAAACTGGTTGCCAATGACTTTGTGCACCCAACTGCCCTAAATATTCCTCAGGCACGAGTACCATTTTTCTTGCGTGTTCCATTGACCACGGCCACCAATCAAACTCGATAGAACAGTGCCTAGTATTAGTGCTAGTAAGAGAGGATGAAACCCACCACTCTAAACAACGAATCGTTTCTTATTCTTCCAACAGCCTGTTTTTGAGGCTAAACGACGGAGAACGAAAGCGTGCCGACGTAATTTTTTTCTTTGATCGGCCTTCAGAGGTACGTTGCCGCAAAGAACGTTCAAGACACACTCACAAATACAGCGGATGATGCCGGGGTCTGGTTTACGTAAAACAGCCTCGCGTTGCTCCTTATTGAGGTGCTGAAGAGCTCTCAATATTGCAACGTGCTTTTTACAGAGCAGTGAACCACCTCGCTCCATTACGCGTGGCGAACTATCAATCGTTTTGGCGTATCACTTCTTTCAACTTCTTTTGTGCCGCGAGTGTTCGGAGTAGCGCTACCCCTAAAAATGTGCCACACGCTCTGACAAATACAATGACCAGCGCTTGAATTTGTTTTGCGCGAGTTAGACTAATTTCGGATCGTGTTGGCTTGTTGAAACGCGCTCGATATGACGATGCATTTATCGTAACGCGTCGATACTTTAGGCGCCATTACACGCGCTGAACTGGCAATTCACCAGCGCTGCGGCACCTTTTGAACTTTTTCCGCGGTACATACACAAAATGATGAGGACCGTCGGGAAAAATACAGGTGCGAAATCAACAGTTGTCAGGTGTCGATTGTTTCAAATCGAGCAACAAATAGACATAAGGCTTGGACATTGCGTCGTGTGGCCACGTAAAAAGCGTGGGTTTTCCAGACAAACTTCGCGTGCGAGGTGTTGAATTTGAGCGCGATCACGAGAATTTGAAAAAACTACTATGTAGTGGGCATTCAACGAAATATCTCGTTGTCCGTGTCCCTCATGAAAAACAACGTTCAGTTTTTTATGGTGGCTAACTTTTGTGAAAATGTCTACAACGCTATGTCTACAACTCTATGCCTCGCGCATCACATAGTTGATTAGTGTGAGTTTTTGCACGGAGGTCGTTCGAATAATCAGCACTCTCAGGACCTTCATGAAACTATCGACGTACCATACTCCGTGTATGCCGATTGCCGCTCGGGATAATAGAAAATAATTCTCTCGAACAGCTCAGTGTTCATCCACGAAATAAAATTAAAAAACTTTTTCACAAAGCACGTTTTACCGCAACCCGTGGGGCCGCAGATCATCGAGGTCAAGGGAAGTTTCCATCGCGTGTCCGACTGTACCAATGAGTAATGAGGAATATGTATAAAACCTTCTATTTTACAATAACTTCACAAATATTTTATACTATTTACCTTTAGGTAAAATAGTTTATTCATACGTCGCTTTCGACGCGGTCTGGAGCGCTTGCTATCAATTAATGACATTGTGGACCTCCGGAAACGAAAGATTTGATATAGTACCCTGGATACAACTCGTCTGTAAGATCTCATAAAAGCTGACCCGTTGGTAGTTCGTATTCAGCAGGGTTATTCTCCGTCACGTAAATAACAGAATCGGTGCTGCAGTACAACGCACTCCTATCTAGACGTTTTAGATCACTATAAAGCTTCAATCGAGCCTGAGCTGTTGTATACGCCGAGATTACAGAATTCGATATACCTGACGGGATTATGGCGTCGTCATTTTTTATGTAACTGACATACAATATCCATTATTTACAGGTAAGATACCGGTGATTTCGTACTCGGCATTAGTCAATAATTCTAGGAGCTCTGCGCGCATCAAAACTATATAACCGTTTGTGGCAAATTCTCGCGCTGCCCAAATTTCCCCGAAAAAGAGTTGAGACACAGTTTAGCTCCTTGACGCAAACCGGGGTTTTTCGATATCCCTTCACGGCGCAGTTTAACACCTTCAGAACGCTTGAACGCAGTGATGTATTCTTGCACATCTTCGTTGGACAAACACTCCGTAGGCCAACCGCTAGCTTCTTGTTCAATTTTCAGGGACGTTTTTATATATTCGATAAAATGGCCACCAGATCGTGTATCATGATTGTATTGCGTTATCTCGTATTGCCAAATTTCTTCTACGTGAATCACAGTCCAGCCGCAGGATACAGCTTTTCGCAGCTCATCGTCTACCCGCGTACCATTGAACACACTCTCTGCAGGTTTTTGATGTACGCATTCATCTTGACTCATGCTTTCGCAGCAGCTACAACATAGAGCGAATAACAAACGCTGATGCATAAGCACCGGTTGCACCGGATGATAGAGATTTCGCGGCCGTAACACCGTACACTTAACGAGACCTTCGACTGTCATGAGATCGCTGTTACTGGGTCCTGTTAACTCCATACACTCATCACCTACGAATACTCTCGGCTGCCCACGGGATATTTACCGTACTTACAAATATGCGGATATAAAGAACACACATCGACGTATCGTATCTGCTCAGCATCCTTTATATCGTAGAGCGTAACCATATTTTCTGTGTATCCTCCGGAAAAGCATCCCGCGGGTTAAGAGGCCCACTGTAACTAAAGCGTGATCCCGTACGAAAGTACTAATTTGCACAGTTGTTTCAAGCATACGATCATACTCGCACTCCCAAATCTCTGTCAGTGAGTACCCGACGTTCGTTCACAAATGCACTGTCACACTGTATCTGACCTCTTTTTGGCAGAAAACAGCGCGGACAGCCATGCTAGTAGCATCCACGGAACTGTAATACATGCATCGCACCATGGGCTTCGTAGTAACTATCTACCATTAAATTCTGAGGTAACTTGAACTCACGCGATCGACTTGCGTAAATAATGCGTTGCCCTAGGGAATATTCCATCCATACGAGCCACGAAACTGCGTTTCTCGATTGATTATTGGCCCATCTGTAGCCCCCTCGGTATGATGCCGATCGCGTCATCATCTTTGAGGAAATTTTTCCGGAAAATCCGAAAGCAGGCTGACGCTATAGTCGTGCTCTCGTCGAACGGACAAACACACCCTATGGCTATGAACATTTGACGAAAAACCATGCACACCTCCCTCAATATCGTAACATCATGCTTGCAGTAGGCTACAATTCCTTTTTCAATACCACGGTTCACGGTTCACGGTTTTGATACCACGGTTTGAATATATCGTTGGGTACGGTTGCTGGCATACTGTCGGTAGAATAAAAGTCCTTCAGTGGCAATTCTCCTAGATAATACTGATTTTTAGGTTTATTGGATAAGTGAGGGAAAGTACCTTTTGCTAGGGTATCAGTTAACCCAAAGGATTTCGGCAATTTGCTCAGAGGCATATGAAAGTAGTGTAGGGTGTCGAAAAAGAGGAGTTTTCCAATACGCATGGTGATAATCTTGATGTTTGTCCCGTTCATTATTAGCGACGGCAACTGGGTCTTTTTTTCATCGATAAGATAGCGTAGAATGAACCGTACATCGAAGCTTCCTGCATTGTGAGAAATTAAGATTACATGCGAAAATCTTTTGATATCCTGCATAGCTAGCTCCACCAGCTCAGCTACTGGGCTATGTCTGAATACAAACTCATGCACGCCGCAGAACTTGCAAGGCTCTGCTATAGAGTCGTTGTCGCAACAGTTTGAACAGACCCGTTGAGGTACGCAGGAGTTCGGCTTATGTACGCGCCTATCCGTGGTACCCTCCAAAGGGTTACATCATAGAAGATGAACAGCTTTTATTCCATTGAATCTCTGTTCTTCACAAGAGGCCTCATTAAACATGAATGATTGTACGGTCTATCGGATTTACAGGTTTTGCATTACCCTTCACCGCACACGTGGTTCTTTGTTTGCTAACGGTCTTATCGTGCTAAAACAATCACGACAGCGTTTAGCGGTCGTGCAAAAAGTCGGCTTGTACGTCGCTTCAGCAATACTGCGATTCTTGAAGCATGTCTTATCGAAAATAACGGGGTTTGACACCACGCATCTGATCGTATCTCCGAGTTCGGGGCACATGGGGGTATCGCGTAACAACGTGAACATCTTTCTCCTTTGCATCGGTGATCTAATTTACGATATTGTGTATCGCTCGATGTGCAAAAGCCTGTACTGCCTATCGCTCCTCTTTGATTGAGAATCAGCTCGAAATGATCCGAGTGTTCGCAATACAAGACAGACAACGTGTGCCGGATCGTTCCTCCGGCGTTCAAGACGCGTTGCGTACCATTAAAGATGGATTTTTCTACGCTGCCCTTAGTCCAACAACTCGGAAACGACAATCGCAACAGCGTCTCGTGCTAAGTAATCCTGGTAATAACGGATTTCATTTACTATACACGACATCATTTTCTCGGTACCCTGACATTTGCGCGCCGTGTAAGATCAAGTGCTGCAATTTTTGAGCTGATCCATTAATCTGTCCCACCTTCTGCCTTTTTGTATATAAGTCGCCCGTGCGTATTTTGCCCGTGCCGCATGCGCGAGGGCTGCTGCCAACGAACGAAGTAAACAAATTATCAACATTGCGAATCGTTAAGATGGATATTTTTTCTCCAACCTCATGTGGCCGCCTTTCCGGCGGCCCCTACCCTCGAAACCCTCGATGATACACGTTTTTATGTTATACTCGTCATCGATATTAAGGGGCAAGGCCACTGTAGCGGGGAAAAAATAAGTATTTTTTTTTTCATCTTCCATCTGTACAGGGATCTTCCCCCTTGATACATACCCCATATTCCAGTTTTATATCCCCACCTTGTGGCCGCAGCCGACTTCCCCCTCTGTATCGCATTCACCATGACATTTCTGCCTTGGGTATAGGGAAACTGCGGAAAACCTATACCAATACAGCCGGTCCCAAGTTCGCTTCACAGTCGCGGAGCTAGTCGCGTTTCGTCGAGAAATAACTCACAGGCTACAGTCATACTCGCACGACACACAGACGTACCGGTTCGTGTGCGCGACACCCGTGTAGAACTGGAGCTGCGTCACGCCCGTGTTTTTATTTTTCTCCGAAACTACGAGACGGTGATTCGAACCCGCGACCTCCCGATGTGCTGATTTCAGAGGCAAGCACGCTAACCAATAGACCAGCACATCCGTTTCCTGGGAAAAAAATAAGTATATTTTGGGATTTTTTTTAGCGGGACAATGGGATAAATCAAAACTCTGAAAAAGGTCCTTTATTGTACAAATCATAAACTGTATAAACTATTGAGAAGAGTATGTGGCTTCCGCATGGAGGCCGTGTTGAGGATCAGCGTTGTGCCGACGTTTCGCAAACGTTACATGTGCATCGTTACATCAGCGCTGAGAGCTCCGATATTGAAGCTCTAGTGTCTCAGGTAATCCTTATATAGTTGCAGTCATCGTTCCAGATCGCTGCACCAGCCAATCAGATGTTTTAATTGATCAGCTGGTCAATTAAAAAACCGGGAGGACGGTGTGCCAAATAGGATTGACGTGATATGCTCCATCTCTGTTTAGATTGTCCGGATCTTTTCGGATTTCCAAGCCTTCTCGGTGTTTCCTGGAAAAATAGCTGTTTGATGGGGCCAGACTTTGGGCTTTGTCGAACTGAATGGCATGACCAGTCTCCATCCAATGTTCGACCAGCGCTGATTCTGTAATATGGCCATATTCGATACACCGTTGGTGTTCTTTGATCCGTGTACTGATCTTCCTCCCGGTTTCTCCTATGTACATTTTACCGCATGAGCAGGGTATCTTGGACACTCCTGGTGCACTTAATGGTGGTCTTTGGTCTCTCGCACTCGGAACCACTTGTGCTAGTTTCTTCTGAGGTTTGAAGATGACTCGCACGTTATGTTTTCCAAGGACCCTGCCTATGCGATCGGTTATGGCCTGAAGGTATAGAAGGGTAGTTGTTGCGGTTATTTGTCCTTCATTCTCCTCATCAGGTGCTGTACTTTATGGCCCAAAGTGCCATCGTTTTTCCGTTGAACCAGTACATCCAGAAAAGGGATTTGATTTTCCTGTTCTATCTCCATGGTGAATTGAATATTGGGGTGCTGAGAGTTGAGGAAGGTTAAGAAATAATTGAGATTTTCTTAGCTGTGACTCCAAATGACGAAGGTGTCATCGACATATCGGAACCAGGTGGGAGGGCTTGAGGGGAGCTTCTTGCAGAATTCTGTTCTCGAAGTTCTACATAAAGATGTTGGCGATGTAAGGGGAAATAGGGGAACCCATGACTGTGCCTGAAGTTTGTTCACAAAACTGAGATTGAAATTGGAAATATGTAGAGTTTAGGCAATGTTCTATGAGGGGCAGTAGGTTAGGGGCAACTTTTTTGAATTTTTTAACAATGCTTAGGGTTTCATTAGTTGGGACGTTTGTAAACAGGGATACAACATCGAAACTCACTAAAATGTCTTCTGGTTGTACCTTGATAGACTGGATCTTGTTCACAAAATCCCGGGAGTTTTGGATATGGGAGTTGTTGAGGCCTACGAGTTCCTGCAAAGGTTTGCAGAGAAAACGTGCCAAATGATATATAGGAATGCCTATGTTGCTAACAATGGGCCTTAGTGGGATGTTGTTTTTGTGTATTTTTGGCAGACCGTAAAGCCTGGGTGGTAGGGTTTCCTTGGGTGTTAAGGACTTTGGTTAGGTTTTCGGATAGACCAGCCTTCTTTGGAAGTGTTGTTTTCTTTTCTACACTTGATGTGGGGTCACGTGATAATTTCTTGCTCGTGTTGGTGTCCTCGAGCAGGTTCATAATTATACTGCAGTAGTAGCATAATTTCACTGTATAAACAATTTTTTTCAAAGTAATACAAAACAAAATGGCGTCTGCACAGTTTTTTTTACGAAGCCTTTTTTTTCATAGGCACGCGGCCAGACCAACGGTACCTGCAATTTTTAATTTACAGTGAATGACATTTTTTTTCTCGATTATGCATGTGGCTACAGAATTAGAAATAGCTACAGAAGTACGTAGGATTTTTTTTTATATATCGATTTTTGCAAAAACAGCGCGTTTTTTAAATAAAAGTTTAAAATTCTCAAAAAAAAACATGTCCGAAAATTGTTTGTAAAAAAAAACTGAGTAATATATCGAGAAAATCCTACGTACTTCTATGCAGAATGTAATTGTGAATATACAGTTAAAATTTCAAGTCAATCGGTCAAGATTTGTTCGAGTTATGAGTCCGGCCGACTTGAAAAATGTAGTTTCGAGGAAAATGCGTTTAAAATTTTCGGTACGGAAAAATCATTGATAAATTTTATATACCTTCAGTCAGCGATGCCTCCGCCATACAATTGGCGTTCCAAATTAACGTTCGGCTCGAGCTCTTCTTTTCTGTACACTTTCAAAGCGATCTGTGCCATTTTTGCAGCGTTAGATAACGATTGCTCTGCATGCTTCATGCGTTGCTCGTCCACCTTCAGGGACTTATTATAGCTGTTAGGCCCGATTTTCATGCCCATAGCATCCATTATGTGCATAATTGATGAAAGGCCGTCGTTATATACACGAATGGAAATATTTGTCGCATTTTTGAAGGCCGAACGGTGCGTAATTGACGCTACACAGACTCTTTTCGTATGTGTGTGTGAAAAATAACCACATCTATAGGTAATTCAGGAAAAACTATTTGAAAGTCCTTTGAGGTATAAAATACTTTCCTCGCCTGGTGCCATTTACCTTTTTGCCATAGTGCGCCGTAGTGATCATAAAAGACGATTGCATCAGACTAAGAGGGGCTGCGCGAAAATTCAAAGTAGAAGTATTTAGACATTTGTCCCACCTTAACCCTTCAAGTGTGTCATTTTGAAGATATTAAGGCATCTTTTAAGAAAAAAATACTTTTTTAAAAATTTCTACAGTGGTACCCTTTAAGGCCAGAGCCTGAATAAGAAGGTCCAAAAAAGCGTTTTTACGGGAATTCTTTTAGAAGGAAAAAAAAACAAGTGAGCCCAGTAAACATTGAGGTGTCTTTTCATGTATATTTGAAATGTATTTTAAAAAAACATTTCAACATGGAACAATCAATGACTGCAGAATTATCAGCCTATTCCATGTGTGCCTTGCCACTGAAGTCCCCAATCGGCGGGAAAAAAAGCAGCTCGTGATTCTTGACTGAAACAAAAAAAAACCAATGAATGTTTAATTGTCATATATTTTTCTTGTGGGTGCACTAAGAATTACCCGAAAAAGGAGTGAAGTTATAACTTTTCTCAGGTTAAAAAAAGTGTCTTAAAAAACACTTTAACGTGCTATAAAAATTATTTAAAGTCTCTTGCAACGATTTTTTTCGTTCACGTAGAAGAGATTTTCATACTGAAGAAAATAAACTTCAGTTTGATTCAATAGGTCGTTTAGTTTTTTTTTGCAATCACGCCCGTCAATTTGGAAAAATCGTGAAAATAAAAACTGTAGAAAACGGACTTTGAAGTTTTCAATAGGGGGAAATATGAATGTTTGCTTACTTACACTAATAATCTGCTAATCAGCTATTCCTGGTCCATACAGAAGTCCTACAGCTTCTTCAGAGTACTCGTTGAGATGACTTTGGTCTAGTCTAGGAGCTGTACGTACCTCCTTACTGCTACATAAGTGGCGCCTGTCATCCCTCTCGATCGGTTGCGCGTCAGCGAAATCAGCAAACATTTTTTACTGCTGGCCAATACTCAAATTGAGCAACTGCGTGGTACTCAAAATCGCTGAATACCCTTCGTTGAACATACCTGCAGCCATGTAGGCGGCAGTTGAACGACTCGGTGCAATTTTACGTGTGACAGCCGAACCATCGCGTTAAAAGGTCATCGTTTGGGAGTTGTTCATCAATTGGGCGAATGTGTTTCTCCATTTTTTCATCAATCAATCGAGCAGGATACATGGTGTCTCCACACCGTAGCAAATAATTGCCGTGTGTCGGACTTGCACTGACTAAAAACCCCTGTTCCTCTGCGGCCTTATAAATTCTCCCGCGGGACGACCGCTAGATATTACATCACGGGAGAGGCCTTAGCCGTAGCACTTTCTGCAGTGTTGTCAGACGACCTTACATCCCCCGTTCCTCTCGAAATTTTATGAGTGATTTAAGGGTTCTTGTCGCTTGTTTCGTCTATTTTGGTTTTCTGGCGCCTGGTTTTCTGGCGTCGTCTTCTTCCTCGCGCGTTCTGCACGTCGCAACTCCTTCATTACTGCGGCAGCATAAGACGATACCGCTGCCCATGCGTCTGCTCACTTCAGCATCAACTCTACCAGGTTGTCCGGGGTGATGCGTGTCTCCAGCTGATCCACGACTATCGCGCGGGCGCACTAAAACGTGGGCATTGGAACAATGCATGTTCAGCGTTCTCCTCGACTGCTCCACATGCTGGGAAGTCCGCGGAATCTTCATAATTAAACTTATAGAGATAAGCCCGGAAGCAGCCGCGTCCTGAGATCACTTGAGTGAGATAATAGTTGAGCTCCCCATGTGGGCGGTTCACCCATATCTCCACCTTCGGGATTAGTCGGTGTGTCCACCTTCCCTTGGTAGAGACCAAGGGAAGGTGGACACACCGACTAATGCCTCTGCATCCCACATCGTCTGCCACTGGTTGGGACTGGTTGCTCTCACTTCGGCCCTTGCATAGCTGGGGTCTATAGCTCCCTTCTGCTGGTACATCGATCTACGCTCCTCGGCGACCACCTCAATGGGCAGCATTCCTGCGATAACATTGATATCGTCCTCGGCGACAGTGCGAAATGCACAGGCTACCCTCAAGGCGCTGACGCGATACGCTGCGGCAACCTTCCTGCGGTACTTCAGGATTTTTAGTGCATCAGCCCATATGGGTATGTTATAGATGAGCACAGAGGTCATCACTGATGACAACAGTTTCCTCCTCTTTTGTCTGGGGCTACCGACATTAGGCATGAGCCGCGCCAGTGTAGTAGCCGCCATAGAGGCCTTTCTGCTGATCTGCTCGGTTTGCTCTTTAAAGTTCAGCCTCTGTCGAGAATCACAACCAGATACCGAATGAACGGTTGGGATGTGATTTCGTCGTTTCCAATACGGAGCGTCACCGTTTCCGTCACCTTCCTGCTGGATGCGAGGAGTACTTCTGTTTTGTGGACTGCAGGCTGCTGTCCAACAGAAGAGATCCATTCCTCTATCTTAGCGAAGCTTCGCCGAAAAGTGCAGTAATTTGCTCCAGGGATCTGGCAATGACAATCAGCGCCGCGTCATCTGCGAACGCTACGATGGACACTTCACTCGACAATTGTAATAGCAGCAGAGCTTTGTACATGATGATCCACAGAAGCGGTCCGAGTACAGAGGCCTGAGGAACTCCTCCAGTCACCCTACACGTATTCGGTCCATCCTCTGGGTCGTACATGAGCCACCTATTGGATAGGTAACTCGCCACTCTTCTCCGTAGATACCATGGTACACCTTTTAGGGCATCCATGATACACTTCCAGATCGCCGAATTGAAGGTGTTTGTGACGTCGAGAGCGGCAACTGAGCAATACTTCTTGAACCCTCTCGGCCATCGTTTCCCCGCAGTCGACTCCTGTACCTGCTTCACCACTGTGTTAATGGCATCCAGAGTAGAGCGCTCCTTTCTGAAGCCAAACTGGCCCTCCGCCTGTAGAGGATCAACGACATTCTTAAACCTGTTATGGATGCTGTGCTCGAAGATCTTTCCGGCGGTATCCAACATACAGACCGGACGATAGGATGAAGGTTCGTCCAGTGGCTTCTTCCCTTTCGGGAGGAGCACTAGCCTCTGCCGCTTCCACTTGTCCGGGAAGATTCCATCCTTAAGGCAGAACACCACTGTGACCCCCTGTTTTTTTGCCATTTTTCAAGAATTTTTTTTTGTGGGAAGAGAAGGAGATATTCGAAAAAAAAATTTTGTTTTGTTCGTTGTTTATTGAAGATACATAAAAAAAAAAAATTTCAAATTTTTCACGCCCCATGGTGACGCTGGGGAAGCTCCCGCGTCAGGTACTGTTGCCTCTGCAGTGGTTTGCGGCACGCAGCAGAACTCTCTTCAAGGTCGATCTGAAAACAAAAAAACCGAGTGTTTTCGTTAATAATATGATATTTTGAAGAGAAGTACACTGGGATTTGAAAAAATATTGATTTTAAAAAAATAGGCACGTTTTTGAAATTAAAGGACGATTTTCGAGCAAAATTTCTCGTCGAAAATAGGCTATAACTTTTTTTATTATTGAGATATCGAAAAAATCCTATGTACTTCTTTAGATAATCTAGTTTTATTGATGCGGTCCAAATTTGAAGTCGATCGGATAAAAATTGCTCGAGTTCTGCTGCGTGCCGCACTCAAAAAAGTGGTTTTGAGAAAAACGCGTTCAAAGTTTTAGGTTTGTTAATTTATGCGATAAATTGGAAAAAAAAATGTTTACCTTTAATCAGCGATGCCGGCACCATATAGCTGGCCTTCAAGAAGCAAATCATTGTCCCTAGCATCTTTTCTCGAACTTGTAGAGGCTCTTCTTGCCTCTTTTGCAGCGTCTGTGAGCGAGCGCTCCGCCAGCTCGATCCGCGCTGCGTCGGTTTCAACGCAAAAATTGAAACAATTTGGGCCGATAGTTATCCCCAACGTCTCCAAAACTTTCATGAGACTTCTCAGGCCATCATTGAATAATAATACCGCGATATCAGCTGCAATATCGATGATTTTTTTGCTCCCGGACTGACACTTGGGGGCTATTGCCCAAACTAATTTGTTGTAGCTTTCGTTGTTGTTTTGCGTGAAGCCGCCCAGACAACTCTGCAGCAAATCGTCTCTGCTCAAATTTTCGAAGACTGGCGTAATTGCCTCCAATACTTCCTCAGGGAGAGGCGGCTTATGGCGATATTCAGAAATATTACCGCTTGCGACCGCTCGCTGCCACGAACACCACGACTCGGCCTCCCTCTGGGCAATCGTCATGTTGTGGCTCACTATCTGTGGATATTTTATGTTTGATAGTTGCCCAAATTGCCTCCCTCTGGGCAATCGTCATGTTGTGGCCCACTATCTGTGGATATTTTATGTTTGATAGTTTCCCAAATTGCCTTCCTCATTTTTTCCACATCATCGCTGTTCGTCCGAATAGCCAAGCCGTAATATGTGCTCAACTCGTCAATCAATTTTCCGGTGAGCTTTCCTCTGCCAGACAATCCTTTTTGTTTTTTTCACGATTTCGCGGAGGCGCGTCCCCATACGTTTTTGGACATGATCGATGGACTTTTTTTTTATCTCGAAACCGTCGTATGGATCGCTATTCGATATGCCCAGAAACGTTTTAGAATCGCCGTCACCAATATAATATTTATATTTTATGCCATAGAGCTCTTCAGGCCGTTGAAACGTTTCGACAGCTGAGTCGACTTCCATTTTTCCGGAGGAGCCGCTATGGTTTGCCTGGCACTCATCGTCGTGGGTACTTTTCCATTCCCAGTACTCCGCGGTGCTTTCTTTTTTTTTTCCCCAATGGTCGCAAGCTTTGCAATATTTCGATTTCACCATAACGTCGATCACTTTTTTAGTGTACCAGCCGATTAGCGATGTTATGCCGAAAAGCGAGCTGAAACCGCGCTAACGCCACGATCCGTCGCCTGCAACGATAATTCCGTCCTCCACCCCATTTTCCAACGGAATTGTCTCCTCCTCAAGTGCAGCCTTTTGTTTGCTCACTGTGCTCACAGCTTTAGTGGCAATCGAAATCGAATTTAAGATTCGATCGTGAAAGACTGAAATATGGGGCGCGGTAGGTCCATAAATGCACAAAACTTAATCAGGCCATTCACACCGACGCCAAGAAGACGCATACTGAATACGATCCGACGATTTATTTCGTATGCATTGTCAATCATAGGACACGAATTGATTTGCACTTTTTCACAATGGCTGCAATCGACCTCGATTTTGAATCCGAGTTCGCGCAAACTTTTTTCAGTAAACTTTGTATCGCGATCACACACTTTGCACTTCACTAACGTCGATATAATGTTCAATGCATTGACGAGGTGTACTATACGATAACCGAAATCGTTAGTAACACCGACCTCTAAATCGTCCGACGATTTTAACTTTTTCGCCGACGTGCTCACGTACTCTGCAAAACTATTTTCGGAGCTATAACGGTCCGGAGGTTTTCGATTCCAAATATTCCGTTCGACTCCTCGTCACATAGCTCCGTTCTGTTCCCTTTTTCCCCGCGTACACTTTCGGATTATCCATTTCGATGTGCAAAGAATAATTCTGAGCGTTCAATATTTATAAACGAAACGATTCGGAGCGTTTAGACACGAGTAGCGTCGCTTCTATTCGCAAACTGACGCTATGACGCTATCCCCATACCTGCCTTGAAAATTTTTCAATTATCGCCACCTATGGCTTTTTTTCGAAACTATATTTATAACAATAGCCGGTTTTTGTGAAGGGAGACAAAAGAATACCTGGGAAAGGCCCAGTATACCTGCCGACACTGAGGCGCGCAGCTGCGCGGGACCCCGAGCGTCACGGAGCGCCGCACCGCTCCACAAAATATTCAATATCTCCGAAAATAATTATTTTTTCGACCTGGGTCCAACGGCATCTTAATCTTAAATGTATTTTAGATTTTTCTAGATGGTTTTCAAAAAATCGATTTTTTGAAGCCGTCACAGTGGTGTTGTCCCTTAAGGCATGCATTGTACATGTTCCTGAATATTGCCGGTGCCAACTTGATCGCTGCTATGAGTGCGCTGTTTGGTATCCCATCCATGTCGGGGCTTCATTGTTGCCTACCTTGACGTCGCCGTAAGAAGCTCTTCTTCGGTAATGGGTGGGGTGTCCTCATCGACGTCCTTCTCGAGCTGGTAGTCCTCTTCGGGTTGCTCAGGGAACAGATGTGTGACAATCTTTTCCAGCAGGGCTGCGTCCGCAGGCGATGGCATTGGCTGGCTTTTCAGCCGAGTCATTACCACTTTGTACGGCCTGCCCCAGGGTACTTTTTCCACCTCGCTGAGCAGTTCGCCCCAGCTTCCAGCTTTACTCTGCTTGATAGCCTTTTTAAGCTTCAAGCGCGCCATCCTGTGCTGTTCTTCCAAATCGGGGAACGAGCGTTTGCCTCGAGCTCGTTGCGCTAGGCGGCGAGTTCGATGACACTCCCTTCGGAGGCCGGCAATTTGTTCGCTACACCAGTGTACCGCCGGTCAGAAGTCGACATTACGTTTCCGTGGCATTGTAACATCGCATGCTTCGGTGACCCTCTGCATGACCACCTCGACCTTCTCGGTTGCACTTTTCGCTGCGAGGGGGCTGGTGTCAAAAGTTTCACGAAACAAGTCCGCGTCAAACATTTTTGCTTTCCAGCCCTTCCCGTTTGTCTTCGGTGCCTTCGCTGTTCTGCTGAAGTCACCGCGAATCTCCCAGAGAATTGCTTGATGATCACTTTAAGTGTAGATATCACTGGCTACCCATTGGCACTGGCTTCCTCTTGCCAGGCTACTGCTCACAAAAGCGAGGTCCACTATAGAGGAGGCTTCACCTTTAACAAAAGTGGGCTTTGTACCTGCATTGAGTTGTATTACATCTAATAAGGACATAGCTTCAAGCAGGGCTTGGCCCTTCCTGTTCGTCACCTTACTACCCCATTCCACAGCCCACGCGTTGTAATTTTCAGCTATGACTACCATGAAGCGTTGTTTAGGGTCTGCGACTAAGTTGTCGAGAAAATGCTCAAACTCATCAGTCGTCAGGCTAGGCGGTGCATAACAACTGTAGAAATGAACTCCTTTGGCTTTTATTCTCACGAAACCAGTTTCCATCCGACACGCAAGATCGTGAAAAGGAATCTTCCGCAGGACCAAATTGCGGCCTTCCCACTTGCGTCAGATTCTCAGGGTTGCGTGTCTAGATGTCTATATGGTTCCGAGGATATCGCCAAATCAGGTTTCAGCTCGCGTGCAGTCTGCATGAGCAAATCCTGTGCGGCCTCACAATGGTTGAGGTTGAGCTGGAGTACTCTCATTAGCATCGTTTTTGGAGCGGCTGGAGAGCCCGCGTATACGCTGGGCGTCGGCTGCTATCCGCGATGTGGGCTGTGGGTGCCCCATCTCCCGCTTCTGCACATATGACACACCTTGCGCTTGCTGTGCATTCGACAACTTTGTGACCAGTATTACCGCAGTTGATGCAGTCTTTAGCTGAGTCGACGCTGCTCTTGCAGTTCCGTATTAAGTGTCCAAATTTCCAGCACTTGAAACACTTCAGTGGTCTTACCACCTCTCGGATTCTGCAATTACACCAGCCGACTCCAATGGTTCCTGTGTCCAGAAGTTTCCGGGCAGCAGGCACCATCAGTCGTAGTACCGCGTTCTGAGTCTCGCCATATGCTTTACGCAGAGACTTAAGAGAGTGCTCCGTGGCTGGATTGTCCGGATCCAAGACTCTCTGCAAGGCCGCCGATGTCTCCTCCGTCGCGTCCTCTTCCAGGTCCTCGATATCCAGATCAACTCCCTGGACCGTTGCTGATTCACCAAGAATACCTTCGAATTGGTTTCGCAACTTCGGTGCTTTGGCTGAGCTCTCTTTATTCAGAACGATCAGTAGATCGCCCGCGTTCTTTCTGCGTACCAGTTGGACGCATTCACCTGCATCCTTGATCACCGGATCCTTCTTTATACGACTCAAGGTCTCCGCATGGCTCGAGGCACCCTTTTTGTGGATGACGAGAGCCTTGCGCAAAGTCGCCCGTTCGCGAGGTTTCTGCGGCTGCTTCTGGGATATTTTGCGAAATATTTTCTTCTTTTTCGCGGTCTGCTACTTCTGCTCTGATGTGTCGACTCCCTTCTCCTCGGGTTGACCAGACAATGGCTCCTCCAGGTGCTTCCTCTTCTGCTCCTTTCCCTCGGTCGACGTCGGTGTACCCCGATATCTCGGCCTGTGTGAAGTTGGCAGCCGACTTTACAGAACGCATTTTCTTTGCATTCGTTTGTACTCGGTTTGTATCCGTTCGTACCGCCTGAAATTTCGTTTATACCTTAAGGGGGAAAAAAGTACGAGGGTATGGAAAAATGGACTGCAACCCATTTAGAGCTAAATAATTTTAATAAACGCAATTGAAAAGAGAATCGTTTGTACCCGTTTGTGCCGATGAACATTTTTTTTTCAAACTTTTTTCAACTTTTTTTTAGAAAAAAAAGTTGGAAAGAGTCGAAAAGAAAAAATATCGTTTGTACCACCTAGAAATTGTCTCTACCCATTCGTATCAGCGAGTATATCGTTTCTCCCACCGTGTAATCGTATTTACCCGTGCGTACGGACGGGTAAATCGTTTGTACCCATTTATACTGCGAGTATATTGGTTGTACCACCGAGAAAATGTTTGTACCCGTCTGCACTATCGAGCGATCGTTTGTAACCGTTCGTATTGACGAGTATATCGTTTGTATCACCGAGAGAACGTTAGTACCCGTCTGTACTATCGAGCAATCGTTTGTACCCGTTCGTATCGACGAATATATCGTTTGTACCAGCGATAAATCGTTTCTACCCGGCTGTAGTATGGAGGAATCGTTTGCACCCATTCGTACTGACGAGTAGATCGTTTGTACCACTGAGAAAGGTTTGTACCCGTCTGTACTATCCAGCAATCGTTTGTAACCGTTCGTATCGACGAGTATATCATTTGTACCACCGAGAAATCACTTGTACCCGTTCGAACCAACGAGTAAATCGTTTGTATCTGATTGTCCCGTCTTAAATTTCATTTGTACCTTAAGAGGGAGAAAAGTATGAGGATATGGAAAAATGGGCCGTTACCCATTGAGAGGTTAATGATTTTAAAATACGCCATTGCAAGGGAATCGTTTGTACCCGTTTTTACCGTTGGAATCGGAAAAAAAGTTTTTTGTTGGTTTTTTATTTTCATTTTAATCGGACCTCATTTACGGTAAGAAGCTTAATTTAGTTTGGGCCTTTAAGGAGACGAAAATACAGGGTGTGAATGAGAAAAAAAATCGACCACAAACAGGTACAAACAATATGCTCCTCCGTAGGACGAGTACAACTCTTGATTCAGCGGTATAAACGATAGGTTAGTGGTACATACAATATGCTCGTCGATACGAACGGCTAGAAACTTACGCTTGGGGGTACAAACGACATACTCCTTGGTATGAACAAGTAGAAACGATTGCTCGGTGGTACAAACGATGTACTCGTCAGTATGGACCGAAACACACGATTAAACGCTAGTACGAATGATTTACTCGTTGGAACGAACGGGGACAAACCATTGCTCGGTGGCAGAAACCCAATTAAACGATTTCTCGGAGGTACAAACGCTATGCTCGTCAATACGAATGGGTACAAACGTTTCCTCGGTGGCACAAACGATATACTCGTCAGTACGGTTGAGTACAAACGATTGCTCGATAGTACAGACGGGTACAAACGTTTTCTTGGTGGTACAAACGATATACTCGTCGATAATAACAGGTACAAATGATTTCTCGGTGGTACAACCGATATACTCGTCGATACAAACGGGTACAAACGATTGCTCGATAGTACAGCGGGTACAACCGATTTCTCGGCGGTACAAACGATATACTCGTGGATACGAACGGGTACAAACGATTGCTCGATAGTACAGACGGGTACAAACGTTTTCTCGGTGGTACAAACGATATAGTCATCAGTACGAATGGGTACAAACAATTACCCGTCCGTACACATGGGTATAAACGATTACGCGGTGGTAGAACCGATATACTCACCGATGCGAATGGGTAGAAACAATTGCTAGGTGGTACAAACGATATACTCGTCGGTCCGAACGGAAATGAACAAAAATCGAAATTGATTTGTCCAAAAAAAAAAATTGAAAATAAATTAATAAATAAATGTTCAACGGTAGAAACGGGTACAAACGATTCTCTTTTCAATCGCGTTTATTGAAATTGTTTAGCTCTAAATGGGTTGCGGTCTATTTTTCCATATCCTCGTACTTTTTTCCCCCTTAAGGTACAAACGAAGTTTATGGCGGTATAACAGGTACAAATCGAGTACAAACGAAAGCGAAAGAACAAAAAATACGTTCTGTAAAGTCGGTTGCCAACTTCACACAGGTGCTTTCTCGTCTTCGCCTTGCTTACTCGCCATGGCGTCGAGGTGCCGTCCACGTCCATGACTTCATCGTTCCTCTCCTTGTTAGTGAGAGTCGATTTCGCTTGGCTTATGGAACCCACCGATGGATCTCTTTGTGGAGGTTTTTCTTCTGCCGAATAAAAGAGGCCCGGCTCTCCAGCGTCTTTCCGTGCCTCTCCACAAACTTCATCATTTCATTTTTGTTTACAGATTGCACTATCTTCACTTGTATGGGCCAAGTCGTGCACCCGATCAGAACCGGTTGCGGGGTTGTTACCCTGGTGATTGAGGCCTCGGTGATTTCTTTACTTTCATTGCTATACACAGTTGGTTCATTTTCGGGGTTCCTTCCCCTAGGTTTGTTTTGGGGGCGTCCTTCCCCTTCGCACCACTTTTTGTCCGCGGAAGTTATTTTATTTCGCTTCAGTCCGCCAGTCGCTCCAACAGAGCCGGAGGGTCCGGTGGGGGCCCCCCATCCGCCATCCGGGGACGCTCTCCAGTCGGAGTTGGGTTTCTCCGTGGAGGAGACATCCTAAAAAGGACATCGCCCACCTGGGTTTGTGTGTGTACGTGTGTTAGGGCGGAGTGAAAAAGTTCAATTTTGGCGGATCGCATCGTAATAGCGCAGGAAAGTTGCGTTTTGGCATCACTAAAAAGTGTGCGAAAGGAACAAATTTACAATTGATAGCTTCTAAGGCGATCGCCTTAACGTTTTGATTTTTTTACCGTCGGTTTTAATTAGAGAAAAAACCCAAAAAGTTCAGTTGGCACTGAACACTTCAGAAAAACTTACTGCGTGGGTCAGCGTTTGAAAAATAAGTTTTTTCTGGCAAAAAAATAAAAAAATTAAATTAGGAACAAAGAATCGCCGAAATTACCAGTAAGCACTAGAAATCATTAATGAAAATTCGACGAAGACTCTTGCCTTTATTCAGTTTTCCGCCATTTAAATATCTCGATATTTCCTGAAATGCGAGTGCCTTGAAAGAAGTTTGCCGCAGAAAATTGTAAATATACACATAATAAAAATATTAATGTTATTAAATGAATTATTTTTATTTCTTATGATCTCCAACCTATCGACGAAGGGTAGAGAACATAAAGCTGGAGTCTATTTCGTCCGTTTTAGTACGTTTTCGTGGCGCTATCTACTACAAAACGAAATTTTGTTCCAGGAACATGGCTTATCGAGTACCTGATGTGAGACGAATACTCCAAAAACTCAGGTACTCGAGAAAGTTCGAGCATACCCGGCCGATCACGGGTACTCGATCCGAATCAAAGTCTAATTACCCAAAGTCGGGACCCGACCTGACCAATTCTGCTACCCGCACACCCCTAGCAATTACCCACCTAATTACGAAAACAATACCTATAAATGCCGTCACAATTTATATCCGACGTAAATGTCAATTCCATTTAAATGTGGTTAGGTGGCCGAGATTATAGTGTGTAAAGTACGTAGAAAATGTCAGCTAAAATGACACTGTAGTGCTTCACACGAAACCGGAAAATGCACTTTAAATAACTCATCAGATAAACAGCTTCTCTGTATGCAGGGGATGTTACAACATCCCCTGCATATTGGCTAGGGTGTGTAACACACCCTAGCCAATGTGGACGTGTATGTATGTGTGCGCGCGCGCGGGTGTGTCTGTGTGTGTGTGTGTGTGTGCGTAAATCTAGGCATAAGGCGCGTAACTGACGACGGACGAGCTGTAGGGTTAGAGCGGCGGGTCGCCACTTTTTTAATTTTTTGTTTCCATCCTACGTTTTAACTTAAGGTCCCCAGTGTCATCCTGTCTGCCGCACGCTGTGACGATCATCAAGTGGGTCGCATCCCCATCGTTTTCAGTAGCTATGGCTTATTGGGTAGGGTCAAAATCGTCGTTCGATATTTCCGAATTACTTGACAACTCGTTCAGTGCGTTTATTGTTATTGAAGGGGAATCTTTTACCTCCAAGACCGCTAACCCCGCTCTACCAGAGGTAAATAGCTGAATTTCGCAGTTTTCCAATTGGTTCGACCACTTGATAATTAATCCGCGGTCTATCGTTTTCAGTTCACTGTGTCGCCTCGTTTCGGCCCTTTATCACAGTTGCCTGAGGTTTGTTTACTGCCGGGCCTGCTCGTATCCCGAGTGTTTTGGACAATCCTTGTTCACATGGGCCGTGGTCCGACAGATATTGGGCCGTGGTCCGACAGACCGTGCCCTATTTTGCCTCAATTGTAACAAAACATTTTGCTCGGGTCGGAGGTACCCCTCGTTTGCGTTACCTTCGTCGGTTCCCGATTACGGATACTTAGGGTTCACGATCGAGGTCTCATTACTCGCGTTAACCCTTAGTAATCACATTTAGCTAGAATCACGTTATAGTCATACTGGGTCCATGGGCCCCAGGCGTTTTTAAATTGTTATAAATAATTAAATAATGCATTAAGCGACATGAAAAAAATAGTCAGGTATAATTTGGACCTAGCTTAAACAAGGATATTGATTAGAAATAAAAAATTAAATTTTAAATATGCAAAAAAAATTATGCAAAAAAACGTGATAAATGGCTTTTTTTACAAAATTGCTGTAACTCTTGTAATTATTGACAAAAAAATAAATTAAAAAATGGTTTTTGAATCTGGAAACAATGTACTTTGAAATCGACATAGCGGTTTCTGTTGACTTTTCAAAAAGTATATTTATTTCATCCAACGCAGGTGCGATTTAGAATGAAAGAATGAAACGCTTATGCATATAAAAAAATGTATGTTTTATTGGAAAAAAAGTTGTACGGCATCGAAATAATTTGTTTGAATAATTGACTTGACGTATGGTCCAGGCCTGGCTTGCCTCGTCCGATTTACCTAACCGGGCTCTTTCGTGGAACAGAGCAGGAATATCGCAAAATCTTTTGCTGGGCAGAACACTGACATTTACTGAATATTAAATCCCAATCTATTATTAAATGAATACTTTTTGCATCATCGAAGATATTAATAATAGAATGTAATAATATGATTACATTTATTACCATTGTATGCTCCGTTTTATCATCATATTATTTTCTTCAACAATAATCGACGCCTGACAATGCTAGCATAAAGAATAAATTATGATAGTCGACGAAAATTATGTGCTGATATAATGGAGGATATAATTACAATAAATGTAATCGCATTATCACGGTGAATTATTAATTTCTATAGTACGACGCCGACGTTAATTTTATTTTATTTTTCTTGTCCTCTATATATCAACAAAAGTAATTTTGCGTATGGTTTTATCGACATTTCGTGGTCATTTACCGCTTGTTCTCCAGCCCGCTCCTGATCAGTTCCCAATCTACTCCCTACTACTTTTCTGGTCATTTACCGCATGTTCCTGATCAGTTCCCAAGAAAGGGAACGGCGGATCGGGACCTAACCTTAGACCCGTTACATTGCGGACCTATTCCAGGGTGGAACGCCCGACCAGAGCCTGGTATTATCTCGGGAAGGCAGATCAGGGACAGTACTTTTTCCCGACTCAAATTTCTACCCGGGTATAAACAAAATCAATATTTCAAATGCCGACCGCGGATTTAATTGAAAACTAAACTCTACTTTGATTTCTCGCGAAAAGGCGACCGGAACTGCATCCGTTCGAAAATCAGACGTTCTAGACAAGCGAATTCGCGAGCGTTTTGCCCATTTCAAGCTTAAGGTCTTCGTGCCTTCACGCAGAGGACTCTATTTTCATGACGCCCCATTAAGTACAGAAAGCTCGTGGGAACTCTTTCCACGTCTTCCCGTTCTGTTTCTTAAGCAAGTACCAGGCACAAAAGAGACCTTCAAAATGTTGAATAAGCACGGAATAAATAAGTCCGTACTGATGCCAGCAGCGCTCAATTGACCTTTCAAGGCCAATGAAAATTGGTCGGGGTCCTTCTCGGTTTCGGGGAAAATAATCTTCCAACCACTTTGATGGCGAAGTCGAGTCCTCGGCCGGTGGCGCTCGTGGGTAGATTATTATTCACCACACTATCGATTTGTCTGAGTGTGGTTTCGTCTTGTTCACGATTCAAAGCGTTCATCACATGTCGCGTATCGTTACTTCTATTATTCGATTCGCTGCTTTGCCACTACAATGTCCCCTTCAGGATGTTAGAGAACGCCCCTCGCGTCGACGTTGGTTATTTGGGGCTGAGCCATCACCACGAAACATCTCAGTATTAACGGGCTACATCTACCTAAAGGCCGGAAAAAAATGGACAAATGTCAATTTTTTTTCTGAGCAACGGTTGGTGAAAAAGAAACGCATTTTTTAACACAAAGGTCTTAAAATATTGAGAGCTTTAAAAAAATCACTCAAAAATACCGAAAAAAAATTCGTTGATGATCGCCGATTTTTTAAATAATTTTTTAAAACAAAATAGCGACGAAGTGAAACTCGAGTATACAACATTTATGGAAAAAGTCGTCATTTTTACGTAACTATCAAAAAATGAAGATCGATTCAAAAAAGGGAGGTCGTCAACGACTTTAAAATGCCTCACCTTGGATCTCCTGGAGATTTGGAACCAATCCATCAAGTAGATCTTGAGATACCATATCGACCCACTTTGAAATCAGTGTTTCGAGAAAAACGCGGGACACTTAAAAAAAATCGATTTTTTTGCACTTTTCGATAGTCTATACCTTCAAGAATAACATACTAAAATTTCAAGCGCGGATCTCAAATACTTATTGGGCTAAAGCCGTCTAAAGAGCAGCGGCTCGTCGGCCAGAAACGTGCGTGAGTTGACGGGCCGTACCCGAGTTGTTATCGGGGCTCTGTCGGCATCGTAAATATTATAATAGTATTAGGGACGCTACTCTCGACATGCAGGTACACATATATTTATGTATATAGAGGGGTGTATATATGGGTGTACATATGCCTGTGAAATCTTTCGTACATTGTTGCCCGTCACATGTGTTTTGCAACGGCTAGACGCAGGTATATTTGAACGACTTATTTAGTTTTCTTGTAACCGTCCTACAGAGCACATCGCAGTCTATCTCAGTAAAAATGAGTGAAAACCTCGGTATTCCAATGGGAAAGGTTCCCATGATCATCCTACGCGTAGATCAACTTCGAAAAAATGAAAGTTTACGGGAAATCAACACACGTTCGAGCAGTCCACCGAAACGTCTGCTGGAAAACTATTACGTACTATCGACGAAAAAATTGTGATTAATCCAACTCATGGGTATTACATTGTTCACTTTGTTTCGGTTTTTTCTGCAATTAGCAATTTAGTGATGTGCAAAATATGTTTCAAAAAATGTCACTTTTACTCGAGCAAGTCTGCGGGGTTTAGGATTTAAAATTGATGTGATGTGTGAACGCGGTGTTTCGTACATTCATTCCGGACCTATCATGGGGTATGCGTTTAAAGTAAATAGACGTATAGTGGGTGTGATGCGACTCCTGGGCATCGGAATAAATTGAGTGACACAAATATATCCTCGAAATACCGAAACATTCGATGCAATACTTTTTTTCAATAAATTCCCGAAAAACACCTTTCTTAGGCAGTCACACTAGTGGTGACCCTTAAAGTTTGAAGTGTGTTGCTGCTACATTTCAGTAGAGAATTTTTTACTTTGCCTCTAGTCATCAATTCTGGAGCCATATAAGATACCCTCCGCAGCAATTGCAGCTTCATGGGAAGATGATTGCCTTTGTCTACGAGCAATTCTTTCTTCGCGCGTGTCCTCTTGAGTGCGAATGTCGGCTAGATAGATACGCTCGGATCTCGCGGTATGCAGCGCGATTTCGGCGATTGCAGATATCCAATTTTTGCACTATCAGCAAATACGCGGTTGTACCTTCATTAAAAGTACATGCGGCAGTATGTGCAGCAATTTTGACAATTGATGCACCGCTATAGTAGACTTTCGGAGCTGTTTGCCAAATATTTTTATACGAGCTCTCGTTTAGGGGAGGTACCTGAGTAAACCGCGAGAAACACAGGTAAACTTGGGGAATTTTTATCTCAAAAACTAATATTTCGATTGGATCCGGGTTTTTTTATTGGAAAATATGTACATTGAGGTATGTTTAGGAATTTAAAAAAAAATCGTTGACTGGAAGCGATTCAAACGCGATTATCTCGAAACATAGTTTTCAAAATCGGTGCCAGATGTACTAGGTGTGCAACCTAGTTCCCGGGTTTCACCCATGGATGGCGCTAGCGACACATGTAGTTGGCATACAGGTTTGACATTAGGTGTCTTTATAGCTTGGACATCTGTTAAGAATACCCAGTCATAATATAAACAAATATCGTAACACAACGACATTTTTTCTAACCTCGAAAATGTCACAGTTTGTGCCAAATACACAGCACTTGCGAGAAGCATTGCTTTTCTGCTTTAACCTAAAAAAAACAGCAGCTGAAGCACGTCGGTTACATGAGGAGGCCTACGGCGAACATATACCATCAAAAACAACGTATGAAGATTGGTTCAAGCGATTCAGAAGTGGCAATTTTGAGACTGGGGACAAGGAGCGCTCGGGAAGACCGCAAACATTTGCGGACGCCGATCTGCGAGCGTTATTGGATGAAGATGACACTCAAACAGAAGATCAACTTGCCGACGCATTAAATGTGACTCGGCAATGTATTTCGAAACGTTTGCACGCCATGGGAAAAATTCATAAGGAAGGAAAGTGGGTGCCGCATGAGTTAACTGAGAGACAAATGGAAAATTGAAGGGCCACTTCCGAAATTTTGCTTTTGCGGCAGAACAGAAAGAGTGTCCTGCATCGAATTGTTACTAGCGATGAAAAATGGATATATTTCGAGAATCCCAAATGCAGAAAATTATGGGTTTCACTTAGCGAAGCGTCAACATCGACGGTACGGCCAAATCGCTTCGGAAAAAAGACATTGCTCTGCGTTTGGTGGGACCAGAAACGAATCGTGTACTATGAGCTGCTGACACCGGGTGAAACTGTCAGTGGACATCGCTACCGACAACAACTAATAAATTTGAACGACGCATTTCTCAAAAAACGGCCGAAATGGGACACGAGACACGAACGTGTGATATTGCAGCGCGACAACGCTCCGTGCCATCGCAGTTCCATCGTCCAGGACACCATAAAAACATTGGAATGGGATCTGCTACCGCACCCGCCATATTCGCCAGACCCGGCCTCTTCGGACTATCACTTGTTCCGGTGGATGGCGCATGGCTCGGGTGGGCTACACTTGGTCAATTACGATGCAGTACAAAATTGGTTGGACGAATGATTTTAGTCCAAAGACGCGTCTTTTTATCGTCGCGTTTTATTTATGCATTGCCAGAGAGATGGCAAAAATGTGTGAATAGCGAGGGACAATACGTCGAATGAACCATTTTTTGTATTTGTCTTGAAATTTTCGATTTTTTATTGGTCAAAAAAACCCGGAAACGTAGTTACGCACCTAGTATCTCGAAAACGGCTTGTCCGATTTTGACCAAATTTGGATACAATATTCTTCGATAGTTTTTCGCGTTCACCACGTAGTATTTTTTTGAAATTTTCATTTTTGACGGACTCGTGACCCTTTAAATTTAACATTCGTTTTTCGATCGCAATTTCCGACGATTTTAGATTGCACACACATTGCATAAAAAAGCAATGGTTCAATCAAATGAAAAACCCCTACATGGCGAACGAGAAAAACTATCGAAGAATATTGTATCCAAATTTGGCTTTGCCAAATAATTATAAAGTTAGGTCATTCATCCTTTTTAAGGGATAGCTGCACGTCCCATCCCAAGGCCCGGCCCAGGGCCCGGCAACCTCTCACGTAGAAATTGGTTTGGAACGGGAAAGTGGTGTTAACAAAGTATAGTTGGGGTACATATCGATTAGTCATATTTATTGTATAATTAATGCTACTTACAACCTCTGAAAAGACTGGTGGCTCGACTCTTCGGCGCGCCTTTGCGCGGGGACAGTTCCCCCGCGTCGCTCTCTCCCTCTCTCTCGCTCTCGGTCTAGCTCGCTCTTCCGCGGGGACAATTCTCCCCGCGTTTCTCTACCGCACACCGCGCGTTTAGACTTATTGGTCCTCTATTTTTTATCGCCGTTTTAACATAGGCCCCGCACCTCTAGAAATAATAGTTATGTTTGATAATAACACTGACGTCCCTGTACGGGTCCGCCCGGTCGCTAACCTGGACTTATTACACCGCCGCGAGTACTGCTTTTACTAGGAGTTTTTCTTCGACTGCAGGAGCGAAACGTGGACTAATTGGAACTAACAATACTCACCGCCCCCGGACCGACGTTAGCTCGGTCGCTATCAGCCCGGTGGGGTTTTCGGCAACGTCCACGGAAATTTGCTCGCTCCTGGGATCCCACGATCGAGCTCCACAGATCAGGCGATGCCTAATCAGCGATACCCGATCGGGCGCATCCGATCTCAGTTTCGGCGCTTCCACACCCGACACCGCACAGAAACATACGGCGTCAGCAAATAATGAAAAAACCGTTGAAAAGTTTCGGGACGAGACATAACCCCCCACCCAGACAAGTCGAACTGTTTTTACACGAGAGTTTGTACTTTAGATATCCTCGCGCAGCATCACGCTGGCGAGGGCAGTCACCAGCTGCCCGAGTTGTTCCCGCTGCTCTCTCATCCTCTCAGCCTGGACTAAATCCCCGAAATTTGCCAGCTTCTGCTGGCAAGAAAGTTGTCCTCCGGTGGGGCTGGGGTCGTGATGGCGGTCGGGATCCTCCGGTTTGTCGGCGGATCACGCGCGAGACTTAGTTGCCTGCGCCCCCGCCAGTGGTCGAACGTTTGTAGTGGGCCTGGTGATGGCCGCGCTGCGGGTTCCCGTGGAAGTCGTGGAACTACCCGTCTTCTCCCAACGCGATAACCAGCCGCCCGCGAATTTTGTTCCCTGGATCGTACGGCCGCAAAGGGAGCAAGATAATTTCCCCCTCCGGCGAAAGCTTTCAGATGTGAGTTTTTCCATGCAGGGGCCCACTCTCGGGCACCCCTTTCGTTTTCCGCAGACCGGGCATGGGTCCCGGGCAAGCTCAACGGCAACGCTTTTCGCACGCGTCGTTAATCCATGGTCCAGGGTTGTCACAACCGCCTTCTCGCCGCGCGGCGGGCGCGTCAGGCATTCGTCCCCGAGGTAGCGCACATCCTGAGCCCTTTCGATAATCGGCGCCGAGGTCTCACTTTCCATTCAGGCTTGTGTATTCCCAGCCGGGCTTGAGATCGGCGATGGAGTCGGGGGAAGAACGGCCTTGCGGGCAATTGCGACCGTGAGGTCAAGGTGACGTTCCACCCCCGGAGTCAACTTGTTCGCGTCTACCAATTCCCGGAAATGTTCGAAGCACTCATTGTGGTCGTCTCTCGTTTCATCGATCGGCACATCGCACACAGGGCACCACGGGGGTAGATTGTTTGCAATCCGTTCCCAGGCGAATCCATCGATACACGCCAACAAGTCCGTGCACCGTCGATAACCTTCCGCACACTGAGCACTCTTCGCGGCGGAGATATCGAGAGATGGTACGTTCCATGGCTGCTGGAGTTCGTTGCTGTTGCGGTCTGCAGAAGACTGTTGGACGTTCCTTAACGGAGGGGTCCTTCCTCAGCTTGTCCCCTCTTTTCCCATTCCTTGCTTCGTTAGGCGACGAGTAGTTCTTGACGAGGGACGGGGCGGGGAAGAGGGTCCCCTCGCGCCCAACTCGAGGCGCTTATCGGCAGGCTAGGTGTCAAGTTGCCTTCTTAAGAATTTTTTGGGCCGAATGCTCGTGTGACCTCCCTTCGGCTGGACGAGAGTTCTTCCTTCGCGAGCACAACCAATTCCAAATGTTTCCGAGCGAGAGAGATTAGATTAGGAATAAGAAGGTAACACGCGTTTTGACCCGACGACAAAATATCCTCGACAATATATCCGCGACAAAATATCCGACGACACAATATCCGCAGGACAAAATATCCTCATGACAAAATACCCACAGGACAAAATATCTGCCGATATTATACAGGGTTTGGCACTAACTGTTGCCACCTTGAATAGCTCTGTAATCATCGAAGTCACAAAAAAATGTTTGAAACAAAAGTTGTACCGTACGAAAGGGGTCATCAAATGCGACCATTTTTTTGTATTTCAGTGGAGGCGCTGTCTCACAGTAAAGGTCACCTCCACTTTTTTAAATGGGACGGTACATTTTTTTCAACTATCTTGTAGAGCATCGAAAACTGCATAAAAAACATTTAGGAATCAACGTCGTTCAAGGTCATTTAAGATAAAAAAAGTGACATGAACTTTACTTTTGTGTGAAATTACCTTTATTCACAGTAGATGTTCAAAGTGATTGCCATTGGAAGCAATGCAGTATTGCAATCTCCTCATCATGGATTGTGTAAAATTTCTTTTCACTTCGGCACTTATCCTATCACAGGTTCGAAGAATTCTCTCACGCATACCATCCGGCGTAGTTGGACGTTCTTTATAAACAAGATCTTTCAAGTATCCCCACAAGAAAAAGTCCAGATGCGTCCAGTCTGGCGAGCGAGCCGGCCACGATACAGCTCCTCCGCGTCCAATCCAACGATTTGGAAATCTCTTTTGCAATTCATTTCTAGCTATCAGCGAAAAATGTGCCGGGCACCCATCGTGTTGACACCATTCTGTTTCTTGTTTCTAAAGGTATTTCTTCCAATAACGGACCCAATGTTTCTTGAAGAAATTTGGTGTACTTCCTACTATTAAGATTCCCTTCGATGAAATAAGGGCCTATGATTCTATCCCCAATAATCCCACACCATACATTAACCAACCACGGTCTTTGGTGTGCAACTTGCCGCAGCTAATGTGGATTTTCAGTTGACCACAAATGCACGTTATGCAAGTTAATATTTCCATGATCCGTAAATGTTGCCTCATCAGTAAATAAAATCCGATTAATAAATGAGCCATTTATCTGAATCTGGCGTTGAGCCCATCGGCAGAATTCAGTGCGATTCATGAAATCCGTACCAGTTAATTCCTGGTGGAGACTGATGTGCTAAGGATGATGTTTATGACGATGTAGAACACGTAGAATACATCTTTGGCTTACGTCAGATTGCCTCCCAATTTGACGAGAACTCGCACAAGGGTCTCGATGAACGGCGGCAAGAACACCAATTTCCGTTTCTTCGTTAGTAACTCGCTTTTGTCGGTCACTTTCCCGACGGGTTAAGAATCCAGTTGTCCTCAGTTTAGTGTACAAAATTTAAAATGTACAGCGTGTAGGATGAGAACGTTCAGGAAATCTTTCAGTGTATAAGTCTCTAGCTCTCACTGCATTTTTCTGACATTCTCCGTAAATTAGAAACATATCAGTTTACTCTTCAAAAGAATACATCATTTACATTCGCTTGATTCATTAATACTAGTTTCACCATCCTTACTATGGTTATCGTGGGTTTGTTTGGGCGAAACATTATACAATGTTCCGTGTACATTGTAGGTTTCGTGCCGTTGTTTACATACAAGACAATGGCAAGACTTCGGCGAAAAGTGCCGAAGTGATAAGAAATTCGTGATGAGGAGATTGCAATACTGCATTGATTCCAATGGCAATCACTTTGAACATCTACTGTAAATAAAGGTAATTTCACATAAAAATAAAGTTCATGTCACTTTTTGATCTTAAATGACCTTGAACAACTTTGACCCCTAAATGTTTTTTATGCAGTTTTCGATGCTCTACAAGATAGTTGAAAAAAAATGTGCCGTCCCATTTAAAAAAGTGGAGGTGACCTTTACTGTGCGACAGCGCCTCCACTGAGATAAAAAAAAATGGTCGCATTTGATGACCCCTTTCGTACGGTACAACTTTTGTTTCAAACATTTTTTTGTGACGTCGATAATTACAGAGATATTCAAGGTGGCAACAGTTAGTGCCTCACCCTGTATACAGTTTAAAGTGTACAGTCATGCCGTTGAAATTTATTCCATCATAAAAAGGAGGAAAATTATTAATATGTGACGGATATGTTTCGGTTTGTTTGGGTTTCTTTGTTTGTGTTGGTTTCTTTGTTTGGGTTCAATGAAGAAATTCGTATTATGCCCCAATCCCACTATCTCTCACACCCCACAAAGGTGTTTTATCCTCATGACAAAATATCCGCAAGACAAAATATCTGCCGATATTATATACAGTTTAAAGCGTACAGTCATGCCGTTAAAATTTATTCCATGTCAACTGTTCAGTCATGCCGTTGAAATTTATTCCATCACAAAAAGGAGCAAAATTATTAATATGTGACGGATATTTTTGGGTTTGTTTGTTTGGGTTTAATGAAGAAATTCGTATTTCGCCCCCACCCCACTATCTCACACACCCCTCAAAGGTGTTTTATCCTCATGACAAAATATCCGCAAGACAAAATATCTGCCGATATTATATACAGTCTAAAGCGTACAGTCATGCTGTTGAAATTTATTCCATGTCAAGTGTATAGTCATGCAGTTGAAATTTATTCCATCACAATAGGGACGGAAATTATTGAGGGACAACACCACTGTGACGGCTTCAAAAAATCGATTTTTTGAAAACGATCTAGAAAAATCTAAAATACATTTAAGATTAAGATGCCGTTGGACCCAGGTCGAAAAAATAATTATTTTCGGAGATATTGAATATTTTGTGGAGCGGTGCAGCGCTCCGTGACGCTCGGGGTCCCGCGCAGCTGCGCGCCTCAGGGTCGGCAGGTATACCGGGCCTTTCTCAGGTCCTGCGGGTCTTTCCCAGGTATTCTTTTGTCTCCCTTCACAAAAACCGGCTATTGTTATAAATATAGTTTCGAAAAAAAGCCATAGGTGGCGATAATTGAAAAATTTTCAAGGCAGGTGCAAGGATAGCGTCATAGCGTCCGAATTGTTTCGTTTATAAATATCGAACGCTCAGAATTATTCTTTGCACATCGAAATGGATAATCCGAAAGTGTACGCGGGGAAAAAGGGGACAAAACGGAGCTATATGACGAGGAGTCGAACGAACATTTCGAATCGAAAACTTCCGAACCGTTATAGCTCCGAAAATAGTTCTGCAGAGTATGTGAGCACGTCGGCGAAAAAGTTAAAATCGTCAGACGATTTAGAGGTCGGTGTTACTAACGATTTCGGTTATCGTATAGTACACCTCGTCAATGCATTGAACATTATATCGACGTTAGTGAAGTGCAAAGTGTGTGATCGCGATATAAAGTTTACTGAAAAAAGTTTGCGCGGACTCGGATTCAAAATCGAGGTCGATTGCAGCCATTGTGAAAAAGTGCAAATCAATTCGTGTCCTATGATTGACAATGCATACGAAATAAATCGTCGGATCGTATTCAGTATGCGTCTTCTTGGCGTCGGTTTGAATGGCCTGATGAAGTTTTGTGCATTTATGGACCTACCGCGCCCCATATTTCAGTCTTTCTACGATCGAATCTTAAATTCGATTTCGATTGCCACTAAAGCTGTGAGCACAGTGAGCAAACAAAAGGCTGCACTTAAGGAGGAGACAATTTCGTTGGAAAATGGGGTGGAGGACGGAATTATCGTTTCAGGCGACGGATCGTGGCGTACGCACGGTTTCAGCTCGCTTTTCGGCATAACATCGCTAATCGGCTGGTACACTAAAAAAGTGATCGACGTTATGGTGAAATCGAAATATTGCAAAGCTTGCGAGCATTGGAAAAAAAAGAAAGCACCGTGGAGTACTGGGAATGGAACAGTACCCACGACGATGAGTGCCAGGCGAACCATAGCGGCTCCTCCGGAAAAATGGAAGTCGACTCAGCTGTCGAAATGTTTCAACGGTCTGAAGAGCTCTATGGCATAAAATATAAATATTATATTGGTGACGGCGATTCTAAAACGTTTCTGGGCATATCGAATAGCGATCCACACGACGGTTTCGAGATAAAAAAAAGAGTGCATCGATCATGTCCAAAAACGTATGGGGACGCGCCTCCGCGAAATCGTGAAAAAACAAAAAGGATTGTCTGGCAGAGGGAAGCTCACCGGAAAATTGATTGACGAGTTGAGCACATATTACGGCTTGGCTATTCGGACGAACAGCGATGATGTTGAAAAAATGAGGAAGGCAATTTGGGCAACTATCAAACATAAAATACCCACAGATAGTGAGCCACAACATAACGAGTGCCCAGAGGGAGCCGAGTCGTGGTGTTCGTGGCAGCGAGCGGTCACAAGCGGTAATATTTCTGAATATCGCCATAAGCCGCCTCTTCCTGAGGAAGTATTGGAGGCAATTACGCTAGTCTTCGAAAATTTGAGCAGAGACGATTTGCTGCAGCGTTGTTTGGGCGGCTTCACGCAAAACAACAACGAAAACTACAACAAATCAGTTTGGGCAATAGCCCCCAAGTGTCAGTCCGGAAGCAAAAAAATCGTCGATATTGCAGCTGATATCGCGGTATTATTATTCAACGATGGCCTGAGAAGCCTCATGAAAGTTTTGGAGACGTTGGGGATAACTATCGGCCCAAATTGTTTCAATTTTTGCGTTGAAACCAACGCAGCGCGGATCGAGCTGGCGGAGCGCTCGCTCACAGACGCTGCAAAAGAGGCAAGAAGAGCCTCTACAAGTTCGAGAAAAGATGCTAGGGACAATGATTTGCTTCTTGAAGGCCAGCTATATGGTGCCGGCATCGCTGATTAAAGGTAACACATTTTTTTTCCAATTTATCGCATAAATTAACAAACCTAAAACTTTGACCGCGTTTTTCTCAAAACCACTTTTTTGAGTGCGGCACGCAGCAGAACTCGAGCAATTTTTATCCGATCGACTTCAAATTTGGACTGCATCAATAAAACTAGATTATCTAAAGAAGTACATAGGATTTGTTCGATATCTCCATAATAAAAAAAGTTATAGCCTATTTTCGACGAGAAATTTTGCTCGAAAATCGTCCTTTAATTTCAAAAGCGTGCGTATTTTTTAAAAATCAATATTTTTTCAAATCCCTGTGTACTTCTCTTCAAAATATCATTCTATTAACGGAAACACTCGGTATTTTTTTTCAGATCGACTTTGAAGAGAGTTCTGCTGCGTGCCGCGAACCACTGCAGAGGCAACAGTACCTGACGCGGGAGTTTCCCCAGCGTCACCATGGGGCGTGAAACATTTGAAATTTTTTTTATGTATCTTCAATAAACAACGAACAAAACAAAAAAAAATCGAATATCTCTTTTTTTCCACAAAAAAAAATTCTTGAAAAATGGCAAAAAAACAGGGGGTCACAGTGGTGTTCTGCCTTAATATGTGACGGATATGTTTGGGTTTGTTCGCTTAGGTTTGTTTGTTTGGGTGTAATGAAGAAATTCGTATTATGCCCCCACCCCACTATCTCACACACCCCACAATGGTGTTTTGCGCGCGACGCCGTTGATGTGGTGGACAAGATTTAGGATTTTGTCTCGAGGATTTTTTGTCATGAGAATATTTTGTCTTTCGGATATTTTGTCCTCGGATATTTTGTCCCGGATATTTTGTCGTCGGGTCAGATGTGACGCAGCCAATAAGAATATTACTCCCGCTTGACTTGCGAAGCTGGCCAGAGTGAGAAAGTGTTGTTTCTCTCTCTCTCTATCTCTCTTTCTCTCTTTATGCTCGCCTATGACATGCATTTTTTTCCACGGCGAGCAGCGATTCCCCGTCCCCAAATCTCGGGTTTCCACTCGCTGATTGTTGGTGCGCCCGTATAAATGATTCATTGAAATCCAGGGCGATATCGCTGTCAACCAAAGTTGGAACCTCGATGGATATATTAAGCGTTATTCCCGGCTCGTAGAAGAATGTTTCCTTCCCCGTATATGCACGGAGACTTGACAAGGTGGGTAGTACGGGTTGCTCTGACACAGTTAGCCTCCATCTGTAGAATCCCCATGCCCTGCAGTGTTACGTCAACTACTGGTGCGTTTAGACACACCACCCGCAGCTTCGTGGACTCGACAAAGGAGAAAAGCCAGCCGCCATGTGTGGGCACATATTCCCAGAAATCTTCAGGGTGCGGATGTAGGCGTATGTTACACCGACGCATGGCTTCTTGAGATGGTCTCGTAAGCATGTGTAGCTCGCAGACGTCTGGATTGGTGTCTCGAACTGGTACATTTCCTGAGTAAATGAGTTGTCCATCGGTCACCTTATATTGAGTTCTGCGTGTTTCGCTAACTAGGAAGAAGGCTTGGCGATTCCTTCCCAAAGCAATGTAAGGTGAGGCGGGCACAATGCTTGCTGAGCCGGTGCCGTTCCCGAGTTCTTGAGGAATAACTCGGCGATTGACGAGTTCTGTCCTACATGTCGCTAGAAGGAGCTTCAACAGAAACGATAGTTTCGTTAGGGTTAGCAGGGCCGGGGGGGGGGGGGGGGCGTCTATAGCCACGGGTGGTCGACACAGCGTCTTATCGGCTAGCTGTGGCGAACGTTTGAGAATTCGTCGTTTCGGGCGAAGGAGAGCATGCTGCAATTTAACCGCTGTGCGGGTCGGGCTTCCTCTCCCGATCTAGTCCCCGAAGACTACACAGCTGGGTCGCCCGCGCGCTGTATTTGAATCAGCTGTTTGTCCACGCGTACGCTGAGCCATAGGGCTCCGAGCGTTAGGATCGGGGTGCCTTGGATTCCTCGGCGCCACGCGACGTTTATTCGGGGCGGAGTTGCAGCCGGGGTTTCCTGCTATCAAGGGGGAGTACCATGATCGGCCAGTCCGAATCCTCCGACTCGCTCGATTCTGATGATAGTGGGTTCATAGGGTTACGGGAAAGAGCGTCCGCATTGATAATTAGCTTTCCTGGTTTGCAGACAAACTCATACTTGTAATTTTGGAGACTCAGTCTCCAACGTACTAACCTCTTTCCTGGATCACTCATAGAGCCAATCCATTTAAGAGGCTCGTGATCGGAGATGAGTTTAAATCTTCGGCCGTATAAATATGGCTGGAAATGCTCAAAAGCTTTCATGACAGCGAGGCATTCCTTCTCCGTTGTCCCATAATTTATCTCGGCGGGGAGAAGTCGGCTATTGGAAAGTCAAAGCCGTCATGCTCTTGGCTTAACACTGCCGCCACCGCATAATCTGACGCGTCCGTGGTAAGCATAAATGGTTGGCTAAAATCAGGGAATTTGAGTATGGATTCCGTACAAAGGGCCTTACGCAAGTCCCGGAAACTTCACCGCTACGCGCTTCCCCATTCGAACGGCTTACCCCTTTTTAAGCGATCCGATATCGGCTTGGCACGACTGGAAAAATTCATGATGAATCTCCGATAATATCCAGCGAGTCCGAGGTACTGCCGGATATTTTTCGCCGTTTTCGGGGTCGGAAAGCGTTTCACAGCCTCAAGTTTACAGGGATCGGGCCGTAAACCATCTCGCCCAATTATATGACCGAGATAGCATACTTCCTTTTTCAGAAACTTACGCTTGTCGAGCTCAAGTACGAGATTTGCCCCCCGTAACCGAGCCATTAATCGACGATTTTTTACGCCATGTTCCTCCAACGATCGATCGAATACATCGATATCGTCAAGGTAAATTAACAATTCGGCACCTTGGAGACCTCGAAGTACACTATCCATCAATCGCTGAAAAGTCGCGGGCGCGTTCTTTAAACTCTCAGGCATACGGATGGACTCATAACGGCCGTTCGGTGTCGAGAACGCGGTCTTGGCGCTATCACGCGAATCCATTGGAATCTGCTGGAAACCACTCGCCAGATCGAAGGTCGAGAAATACTGAGCCTCGCCCAACTGGTCCAATATATCAAATATATTTGGTAGTGGGTAGGCGTCGGAGATAGTTTTCTCGTCTAGTTTCCTAAAGTCTAACGCTATTCGCATCTTCGGCCGACCTTGAGAGTCGGGTCTCTTGGGCACAATCCATACCGGAGGATTATACGGGGATAGCGATGGTACGATTACTCCATTCTCGAGTTTTTTGCCGATTCGTGTTTCGACTTCTCCTCGATGAATGGAAGGAAATCGGTATTGGCGAGTGTTCACTGGCAAGTCATTTTCCATTGGTACCCGGTGTGCAACGAGGCTTGTACCGGGTAGTTTGTCACCAGGCAATTTAAATCACATAGGGTCTTCTTCCACAATTCGACGGACGTGAGAACGTTCGACCTCGTTCAACTCGTCCAAGCGCAAAGCTTCTAGTACTGCCGTAATGCGATCCGGCGGCGGCAATGTTTCGTCGTCCGACGAACCACTGACCTCGCTTGGACCAGCCTGATAATATTCGAGGGGCAATATTTCCTGCGGCGTGACCTCGATGTCTACGTCATGAGTTAACGTATTTATTGCGAGGACATGACATATCCCATTTTTTTTGAGATACTAGAGCGTTGCCGATGAATAGCCCTGGTTCGATCTCGATTCGAGGTAAATAACCCTCCCAAAGGTCCGGATTCGTGACTGCAACTGCCAAGGGTTTCTGTATCCGAGCTTTGATGGTAAAGACTTTTTTACTCGGAGTGGGGGAGATCGTTCGCGGTCAATCGTGTATTATAAACGGTCGAGGACAAATAGGATCACTCGTCATTATGAGAGCGTTGTGATGAAACTTTAACTCGACTTTTTCGCGGCGCATAAAGGGTCTACCGAGCAATCCGTTGCTTTCTGTCACGAACTCTTCGACAACGTGAAAGGTGTGGGGCTGATCATTTATCGTCAACTTTGCCGTTCCCAACGACCACGCCTTTTCGTTCGTAGGACCGACATATTCACCCGATTTCGCAGGGTCATACGTTATCACGGAGGGCATGTAGTTTGATGAAACTTAAACTCGACCCGAAATCACAATGATAGTTCTGGACTTCGTTAACAAGCTCCGGTGCAGATAATGTAACAACCGGAGACTCTATTTCGGCCTCGGTTTCTGACGAGGAATCTTTTATCCCGTTTTTGGAGCCGGATTAGGGATACTTCCCTATTAACGTTTGTCCTGAAATTTTACTGTACGTTTGTCGTTGGTGGGAAAAGGAGGCTGGTTCGCCGTGTCCGGACGACGAGCCCCTTTCGAGTTTAAAGGCCCGGGACTCTGGGGTCGCGGGCTGCGCTGATCCGCGACGGGCGATGATGTTGAGTGCTCGCCGCGGGTATATTTTTTGGTTTCAAAAAGGTAGTTTATTTCGTTGTTCTATCGTTATACATATGTAAGTAATAAACCTCCTTATCCAACTTACTCGCTAATATATAGTTGTTTGGTTTGTCGTCTTGCGACGCGTCTTACCAAATTGCACTCTTTATAATGATAATTATTATTTTCAATTATTATATGATCTTTTTCTTTGGAAGTTCGTAGTTACTAGTCTCTTTTTTTTGTTGTGTCTAGTGCTATGGTTAAAAAAAAAGATTTCGAAAAACCATTGCTACTGTAGCTTGCCTCTGCGGGCGTCGTATGGGGAGGGGGATCATTCTTGGTGTGGGACGGGATGGGGGTGGGTGAGGAGTGGGGGTTAACTATTTACAATATATACATTATTTGCATTTTGGATATACAGCACTAAGGTCCTGAGTTGTTAATTCGATAGGCCTTACTGAAATAATTTCTCGTTAGCATGAGGCACAACGTGTCGAATCGCGGGATGTCTGCTAAGTCATATATTGTTTCGATGTCGATACGTCTTGCGTAATTTGTTTCAGCTTTGCGGTACTGGCCTAGGCAGGCTCTCAGGCACGATCTCTTGAACTTCCTGTATTTCTCCATGACCGGTGGTCCCACATTCCACCAGATTGGGGCGGCATATGATAATATCGGTCGTATTAAAAGCTGGTAGCATAGGATTTTTGCTTTTGGTTCCATGTTTCTGTTGTAGAAGATTCTGTAGTTGGCTCTCAGTGCGTTCTTTGCCTTGGCCAGCTGGATGGAGTGATGTTTGTTCATTCTGAGTAGGTAATCGAAGTGCACTCCGAGGTATTTTACTATTTCTTCATTGGAAATTGGTGTGGCTTCTCCAGTGTCTCTGTCTTCTATCGTAATTTGAAAGTTTTTAATGCGTGGTACAGTCAGAGGTGATATTTCGTTTACGGTTTTTCTGAATAATATCGTTTCACTTTTGAGCGGTTTTATCTTGAGGTTCCACTCTTTGTAGTACGCGTATATTTGATTTACGATGCAATTTAATCTATCTTGGATAATTGGGATTTTACTATCAGCGACCTACGTTACCATATCGTCTGCATAAGCCCCGGAGTGAGTGTTATTGCCTGTCTTTAGATTAAATAGATTTAGTATTCTGCCCCGTGATTAAGCCCCGGAGTGAGTGTTATTGCCTGTCTTTAGATTAAATAGATTTAGTATTGTGCTGTTGTAAATGTTGAAAAGTACTGCAGAAGTTACCGTTCCTTGTTGCATGCCCTCGCATATTTGGAATACCATAGTTGTCTAGTTGTAGCCATCCCAGCTGACGAACGATTTGCCGTGGATCATGTCGCAGATGAGTAGGAGTAGCGTGCGAGGAAAGTTATATATCTGCATTAGGTAGATCAGTCCGTTCAGCCAGACTGAGTCGAACGCTTTTTCGAGGTCTATGAGTGTAGCTCCAATTAGTTTAACTTCAGAAGGTGTCTGTTGATATCGGAGGAAAATTTATGAATTGCATGTACTGTAGAGTGCTTCGCTCTAAAACCGAACTCGTTGTTGGCAATTATTCCATTTGAATCTGTGTGTTTTATCAGTTGGGTTTTAATGAGTTTTTCGAAGATCTTGCTGATGTTAATAGTGAGGCTTATGGGCCTGTAGCTGGCTGGATCCGACGCATCTTTGTCTTCCTTTTTTATCGGGATTACTTTGGCTTTTTCCCATCTGCTAGGGTAGTACGAGTGGTTGAAGCAGTAGTTGAAGATGATTGTGTAATCCTTTATAATACCAGGTGGGAGGTGTTTTAGCGCTATCATTGGTATAGTGTCTAGGCCGCTGGATGTCTTATTTTTTGCCTTCTTTAGTATGTGGGACACCTCTGTGTGTGAGTGGAGGAATTTTATCTCTCCTTGTACTTGGGCGGGGTAGTGTGCTGGGTTATTATTCGTAAACTCTGTGTGTGTGATATTATGAGCTCTATTGCATCGAATGTTTAACTTTATTTCTTCTGCAGCTGCATCGGCGAGACGTTTTGTCTCAGTGCCCTGGTTCGAGTATCTTGGCGAATTAATAGTTTCGAAGTATTTACCAATGATATTAAGCTTCATTAATGGGCTTGAAAAGATGTAACCGTTACCTCGTGTGATGAAGGGAGCGCTGTTTAAAACCTCTTCCGTTAGCAGTGTGTTGTTTTTATTTATAGCCAGAGTGTCAATTGTCGGTGGATCTTTGTACCTGAAGCTTCTGTTAATTCTGTTGAAAAATTTGGCTGCATCTCGGTAATCAATGCTTCGCGCTTTTGCATTCCAGTAAGCTGTTTCTGATTTTCTGAATTGTTTTGCTAGTAGCTTATGAAGAAATTTTAAAAGTAATCTGATGTGCCTGTAAAACTGCGTGTTGGGGTTATTACTTTTAAACAGGCAAGCTATTAACCTTGACTTGAGTGACTGGATTTTTTAAATTTTGTTGTTTAAGTATTTCAGCCATCCGATGTTAACATGTGGGTTGATTTTAGGTACTATTGTATTGATAGCCTCTAGGATGGTCTCTTCGATTTTGGTAATTTGTTCGTTAATTTCGTTAATCGTTAGATTTCTGTCATACGGTAGTTGATCGGTGTAATTGTCTTGGAGATGCTGTGTAAAGTTCCTCCAATTTATTCTCTTGAAGTTGTATCTGGGGATTGGCGGCAGTGGGGGCGCGAATCCCATGAATATCTCGTTACAGTCTATGGAAAAGGTGATCGCATTATGATCGCTGTCATATGCGAGTGTCGGAACGTTATTCTTGCTGAGGTCTCTGAGTTCGATACGCGAATCAGCGAGGCAGTAGTCGAGAAATGAACCCGTGCGAGGGTACGTCGGCTTATCTGCGGCGTAGATCACTGTCCTGCTTGCAATACTGTATTCTTCTTCCCATATGTTGAGCTGAATCCCTCTTTCGTTTGACTTGCGGTCACCCCATCTTGTGTGGCTGACGTTTATATCCCCAGCGATGATCAAATATACTTTGGATCCGCCTAGTTTATGCTCTTGAAAGATCCTGTTGAGTTCCGTGATGAACGTCCTCTTGTTGTTGCAGGCGGCATACAAACTGAAGATATACAGGGTATTGTTTGAGTTAAGGTTTATTTTGATTAATGTGTACTCTATGACTTTATTATTGAGCGAGTTTGGGTGCTCAATGTGCTGATAGCTGATCCTCTCGTTGATCATGATCGCTATTCCTCCACCGTTTTTAGCGTTTGGTCGATCTGTTCGTATGAAGGCGTAGTTCTGGAAACTGAGCTTATGTTTAGCATTCAGCTTTGTTTCAGAAATCAGCGATATATCGATGTGATTGCTGTTTACGAATTCTTGGAGATCTAATCTTCTCTTGTTTGTTGCTAAAGAGTCAACATTTATTGCACAGAATTTGAGCTTATAATTGGGGGGAATGTTCTACCTTTGATTCTGGTTTATCGTTAATGGTTCGTTAGCCATTTTAATAATCATACTGATCCATCAGTAATTCGATGTTCCGAGCGTTTTTGCAACTTTTCTATCTATCTCCGCGAGTTGTGTTTTGAGAATCTCCATTTTGCTGTTTTTTAAGTTATCTAGCATTCTCTCGAGTTGGGGGAAACTAGTGTTATCATACTTATTATTGTTATTGTGTAAATTGATTTCTTCAGTTATGTGTGCTTTGGTTCTGTTACCGTCATGTGGCTGGCTATGGAAATTTTCAGCTGTGGTTTGATCGGTTAAATTCCTGTTCATTGGGAGTGTTGGGAAATCATTGCTATATTTGTTTGCAACGGAAGCGTACGAGATACTCGGATTGACGTATCTCTCCACTTTTCGTATGTATTCCGTTTTTAGTGTTCGCCTCAGTCCTTGGGCTCTTCGTTTGAGATATTGCGCCGTTGCCAGGTAGGGGCAGCCCATGTATGAAGCCGGGTGGCCGTTTTCGCCGCAATTTACACATTTAACTTTTTCCTTCGTTCCAGTATTATCTACCTCACACACTCCTCCGTTCTTTAGTGAACCGTGGTCTTTCCCAAATTTCACGCATCTGAACTGCAATTGGCAGTTCTTGCTTGCGTGTCCTACGCGTTGGCATTTTTTGCATTGAAACACCAATTTTTTTCGTAATCTTTCCCACCTGATTGGTTGGTATAGTAGGAATTTGAGTCTGGATAGTTATGCGGTCGTACTGTCCGGGGAAAGCTGAAGTATGTAATGGAATTTATTTTTATCGTTTTTGTCGAAGTTAAGTTTCGTGACTTCTTCTACTTTAGTGTTTGGTAGGTTTTTTTTTATTAATGCAGTCTTTTACCTCTTCTTCATTGTAGTCAGCTCTTATCCGCTTTAGGACGAGTAACTTCTTTTTCTCTTCTCGAGGGGTGAAGGTGACGTACTGAAAAGCGTTATCCTCTAGTAATTTTTTTATCGCGTGGAAGACTTCAGCGCGCTGTGGCATCACTCTTGTGTAATCTCCAGTCATTTGTTTCAGCCAGAAATCTTCCTCTGGGATTTTGGCGTCCGTAAAGACCCTTATCAAGTGTCTCGGGTTAGCCCTATATACGTGAATTGGCGGAGGTCTTGATTTTGGTTTTGGGACATCGGCGTGGATGTCCGGGCCTCCTCTATTTTTGCGCGGTGCCTGTTTGGTTGAGCTTCACGTGTTTTTCGGCTGTGGTTGGTCGGTGTCTCCCTCTGCAGTTATCACGGTGTCCGTGAGCATCTCGTATTGGTTGGAGATGGCGATCCCTACCTTACCGACGGTCGATTGCGGCCTGCTTACCCGTTTAGGCACTGAGAATCCAGATGTCCCTGGTGTTTCGTTTTCTTGGTTGGCGGAAGATCTAGATCTCGCTCTTGAGAGGTTAGGTGCAGCCTTTGGCTTGTATTTGTTCACCACCCTTTCGATATTGGTTGTACACAATAATCTGTCAAGGTCCCTCGCCCTTTTCCTGAGAGCTGCTTGTGTCCGGCTCTCTGGCGCGGATTCTTCATATCTCCTTTCGTGCATTTTTTATTTGTTTTTGTGCTGCGGGTTAGCGCGTCGGGGATACGCGTCTCCCGACCCGCGTCGATCTGTCGATCTTTGGCACCTCTATATTTTGCTATCTATTGTTTTGTGGGGGAAAATAGATCGATAGCCGACCACTGCACTGTTCTGGGGAGCGAATTTGCGTCCTCACTGCACAATCACACTCACAAATACAACGTTACATTTCGCTTTTTTTTCTGTAATTGGTAGCTCGATATATCACGATGTTCTCTCTCCAACAGCAAGAGCTGAACTGTCGCCGCGGTTATATCTTTGAGCGGTGACGGTCCACGGGCAGCAATTGCACCCACCTGTATAGGCACAGGAGTACCGGTGGTTACAGCCACCCCATTTTCGATATTGCGTAGGGGTTCGCCGGTTCCAAGGGCAACACCTTGCAATCTGAGCCGCGCAAACAACAGTAACGGCGCTCACATCCACCTCGGTCATCAGGTGACCTCGGTCGATTTGATCTGGCCGGCGAATCGTTGGGATGTTTCAATATTCCCGAGGGTCTACAATGTTCCGACCTACCAGGACTACTGAATCGCGGTGCTGGCTCTTTTCGCAGTTCCCGTTCCGATTCAGGGCGGGACGCGGGGGAAGACGAACGCGAGTCTCTCCTTGCCTCCGTTTCGGCGACTAACGGGAGGGCGTCGCTGACGGGGATCCGCGTCGTTCTCCACACTTTGGTTCTACGCCCCGGCTAACGAATCCGAGGATATATCCTCTACTATCTCAAGCGGTTCCGTGAGATACATTGGTTTTGCGATGTACAGTAATTCATTCACCTAGCAAGGTGAATGAATACTTTACATCGGTGTCAATAGCCATAGAGCCTACCCAAACATGAATTGAAATTCCGACGGTGGGTTAACCTGTCCTGCAACGCGGTCGTTAGTTCTCTAACTGAGCAAATGCTTCGACCTTGGACACAGGTACGCGCCTCATCACGTAATCTACTTAATACCCCGATCACGAATTCGAGCATTTGATACGGGGGTACGAACGCAGCTGCATTCTGGATGTTTTGTAAATAATCGCCCAGGGGAATTGAGGTGCCGTCGAATTCCGGTATTGACACCAACCTGTTTGTCGGGTTAATGCCACTGAGTATGACCGATAGGTCGGCGGGTTTCACGGTTTCGTTAAGCGAGCCGTTTGGTCCTGCACGACTGGATCCCTCGCCGGCCCCGGCACTGTCATCACGAGGATCGTCAACCATTTTGATTAATTATGTTTTTATTCGTAAACGGAAAGAACGGAAAATTCAACACTCAGTTCACGGATTTATCGATGAAATACGAATTTCAATTTTTGAGAACTTAATGAGAATAATGTTCCACTTTTCTTTTATTTTCCAATTTCCACCGGTTTCTGAGAGTGCACAGTGCAAGCGGATATCCCACCGCTGCCACCAACTTGTTCTGTCCAGAAGGGACAATTTTGTTATATCTTTGGATTCGCCAAATAATTGGAAAGTTAGGTTATTTATCCCTTTTAAGGGATAGCCGTACGCCCCATACGGGCCCGGCAACCTCTCACGTAGAAATTTGATTGGAACGGGAAAGTGGTGTTAATAAATTATAGTTTGCGTACATATCGATTAGTCATATTTATTGTATAATTAATGCTACTTACAACCTCCGAAAAGACTGGTGTCTGGAGTCCACAATAGGCGCGCCTTTGCGCGGGGACAATTCTCCCCGCGTTTCTCTCCCGCACACCGCGCGTTCAAACTTATTCGGTCCTCTATTTTCGATCGGGATTTTAACGTAGGCCCCGCACCTCTATTCAATGACTCGAAGGTTGTGGTTTAATATTGTAATTTATGTAATTAGAGGAATAATAGTTATGTTTGATAATAACACCGACGTCTCTGTGCGGGTCCGCCGGGTCGCTAATGTGGACTTATTACACCGCTGCGAGCTCCGTGCTACTAGAACTTTACTAGTAAAGGCTGACGTCTCTGCGCGGGTCCGCCGAATCTAAAGCCTGGAATTATTATACCGCCGCGAGCACTGCTTTTACTAGGAGTTTTTCCCCGACTGCAGGAGCGAACCGTGGACTAATCAGAACTAACAATACTCACCGCCCCCGGACCAACGTTAACTCGGTCGCTATCAGCCCGGTGGGATTTTTGGCAACGTCTACGGAAACTTGCGCGCTCCTGGGATCCCACGATCGAGCTCCACGGATCAGGTGATGCCTAATCAGCGATACCCGATCGGGCGCATCCGGTCTCGGTTTCGGCGCTTCCACACCTGACACCGCACAGAAAAACGAGGCGTCAGCAAATAATGAAAAATAATAATACACATAATAACAAAAATGAAAAAAACCGTTAAAAAGTTTCGGGACGTGACACGGACAAGCCGTTTTCGAGATACATCTGGCACCGACTTTCAAAACTATGTTTTGAGATAATCGCGTTTGCATCACTTCCAGTCAACGAATTTATTTTAAAAAAATTCCTAAACAGACCTCAATGTACATATTTTCCAATAGAAAAAACCCGGATCCAGTCGAAACATTAGTTTTTGAGACACAAATTCCCGAAGTTTAGCTGTTTTTCTCGCCGTTTACTCAGGTCCATCCCCTTAAAACTTCGAGTGAACCCTATCCCTATATACATCTATCCAATACATTTTCACCCGAAAGATTTTTATATATTGTACAAATTGCTTTGATGACATCATGGTGAAGTGTCGTTTCATGTTCGTTCCTGCGCCCTTCGCTTACTGCACGAGCACCACGATGCCGATCCTGGAGGACAATAATCATGTCGAGATTATAGTGTCCGTTGAACACTTGTCATAAAATGTAGACCATATGGCATCCTTCATTTTCGTCACTGAATCGCAGTTTCTTCGGATCGCGAGGCCAACTGCGAGTTGATCGATCAGTTTTCCGGCCAATTTTCCTATACCACCAAGGCTCGGTATTTATTTTTTGCATGCGTGAAGTCTCGTACCCATTCGTTTTTGTACGTGGCCTACACATTATTTTTTTTACAACAGAAGAACCGCACATAAAACCATCTTCTGATCCTTTATACGTTTTCAAGTCACCGTAACCTACATAATTGGTATATTTTACTCCATAAGTGGATTCAGGTTGTTTAAACATTTAAGAGATTGCGTTTACTTCCATTTTTTCTGCAGATCCTCTATGATTAGCAGAACAATTCTCTTGATGAGATTCAAACCACTCGAGGGATTCTGCCGTATTTATTTTATCTGCCCAATATGCGCAATGTGGGGAAGGAATTGGTACGCCTGTGAAGGAATTCCCCGTTTCGGTCGCTGGAGAGACTCTCCGGGGTGGTCGGCGGTATCGGCACCTCTGGTGGTGCTATTGGCCGCTGGACAGCCGTGCTAGTTACTGCCGTCTGTGGGCGGCTAATGGGTGACTCAGCTGACTCCCATTCGCTACCCGACTGGTCGCTGGTCTGACAGGCCTTGCTGCTTCCCCCTGGTGGGCTGGTCTGGGTGCCCTGAGTGCTAGAGGCTGCCGTGCAGCCAAAAGGTGGAGTTGCTGGCAGTGGTGAGAGTGCTGCAGGCTCGAACCGCTGACGTGGAGAGGCCCAGCGCCGACGTCGCGGGTCCAGCTGCTCCAGCAGGGAGATCGGCGGCTGAAGACATCGAAGACATATTTTAGAGTTATCCGATTGAGATTTCGAAGAAATATATTTTGTATGGTGCAACATGCATGGATTCATTCGAGATCTCTCGATTGATGTTAGGCAGGCAAAGAAGAATAGGATAGCAATCTACAAATTTCAATCGTTTGTGATGAACCTATAACTGTACTATAAAGTTTTATCGTTATTTCGTTAGCACGTTTTCTACAACTTAAAGTATCGTTGGGATTACCGTCCCTTAATGTAAGTTCGCGTTGATTCACGCCAAATACATTCGTAAGAGGGTATGACTCTCTTTTCGCCATTTTATTAATTTACTTTCTCTTTGATGTATGGGAAAGTATTGCTGTGCCCGTAAAAAATCGTTACGTGGAAAGCAATTCATTCACACAGTGATTTTTGCGGTATCGCTTGAACAATAAAAGGTGTGCAAAAAATTGGTTTTGTTCAACGGCAAAAAATGTTAGGTGATGGTTATATGACCCTTATGTTACAATGGACACTTTTTTCAATATGGACTTTCCATGTTGCTAATTGGGCCCTGCTGGTCAATAAATTCGTGGATTGTTTGCGCAGAGTTTTTATTAACCAATACGGATGCAACTCTGCAAGTTGCACAGCCTTCACTTTCTTTGCGTATGTAACGATAACTGACGATTGCTTATCCTCTTCACTGTTTCCTGAAGAAGCATCAATTTCCTCGGCTCTCCTTTTCAGGGATTCGACGTCGTGCAGCTCCTTATCGTCACTCTTGAAGTACGAGTTTCCTCTTCTTCGGACTCTATTTCCCCTAATATTTGCGAACATCTTTTAACCCTTTAACTGCCATTGTAGAAAATTTGCTACGTTCACTTTGACCCCGTCGGTCAAACCGTAAGGACGCTATAGCAGACAAGCTACTTCACAGTTCCATTAACCTATGCTAGATGCAGCTACAAATGCGGAAATGCTTGAAATTCAAACTTAAACATATGAATTATGTTAATATGGCAACAATGTTGTCGTGAAAATTTACGGCGCTTGCCCCAACACTCGATCTGCTGCTCGCTTTTTGTTCATAAAAGCAAGTAAATAGACATTCTTGAAATATTTTTTGATAGAATTGTGTAAAGGAAGCTCAACTGGAGGAACTAGGCTTTGAAGACTTTTGATTGAATTAGAAACCGAGCGGGTGAAAATGTTAGTAGCAAATTTGCTCCAGTCCGAAAATACTACTTCCCAGGCCCTTATCGACAAAATTGTGGTTCGACATTCATATTTAACCCTTTTCTAGCTATACTACCAGAGGAAATGATTTTGAGCCATCCAGAAATAGGGGTGGCCGTTAAAGGGTTAAATAATTCTCGGCCCATCATTTTCGAACGGAAACTGATAACTGAACTCTATTTGTCAGTTAGAAACTTACACTACCGGCGGACAGTTTCCGGACAAGAGTTGGAAAAAGTGCCCGAACAGTTCTTTATGCCATTTCGCCGGTAGTTGGGCTAGGCCAATTTGACCAACGGCATTTTAAAGAGGGGGGATTTACCTACATTTTGGCTTATCAAAAAAATGTTTACGATTTTTTTTACACTTGGCACCCAGTTTTGAAAACGACAATTTTTTGTCGTTTTTTTGTTGTTTTGTGAGTGGACCCCGTTTACAGTAAAAATCTTTTTTTATGCATTTCTCCTATTAAAATCATAAAAGGGGAAGCCTAAGCTTCAATTTTGTTTTGTAGAAAAATGTTTGCGATTTTTTTTCCCAAAAATATTTCGTTTTTTCGATAAAAATATACAATATGAAAATTGCTCCGGAGTACGAAAACGACGAGGTTTACAACAAACCCTCAAGACGGTAAAAAGTTGCGTTACTTTTTGTTGAGTTCATGAGAATTTTTTCAGATTTTTTTTGCGAAATTTTTGTAAAATTTATTTCCGGTCGGAACTCGATTGATCTCAACACCATGATAATAATATAATTAATTTTTTTATTTACATATTATACTTTGGTCTCGTTGAAAAAACCTCCTCTCGCTGACAGCACGCTCTTTACCACACGCGGCATCCTCTCCACAAGTTTTTCGAATGTCTCTCGGGGTGTTTCTTTCCATGATTTTTGTAGGGATTCCCATAGCTTTTCGGCGGATGAATGCGTGACCTTGCGCACTTGCCGATCCATTTCATCCCACAGCAGCTCTGTGGGATTGAGATCGGGAGATTGAGGAGGCCATTGCATAATTTGAAGCTCCCCACTTTTTTGCTTCGTTTCAAGATACTTCGAGCAGAATTTTGAAGTATGTTTCGGGTCGTTGTCTTGTTGAAAAACGAACCCCCTTCCGATGAGTCGCTTTCCAGAAGGAACAGCGTGGTTTTTCAGAATCGCGTGATATCCTTTTTGGTCCAGGATTCCTTTGACTCGGTAGAGGTCCCCCGCACCAGCATACGAAAAAGATCCCCACACCATTACAGAACCGCCGCCGTGTTTAACCGTTGGAATTACGCAATCAGGATGCATTTTCTCGTTAGCTGAGCGACGAACGAAAACTCGACGTTTTCCTCCAAATATTTCAAATTTGGATTCGTCGGTCCATAACACCCGTTTCCAATCTTCGATCGTCCAATTCTTGTGCTTGCGTGCCCAATTCAATCGCTTCTTTTTGTTTCCACGGCGCAAGAGTGGCTTTTTCGTTGCGACTCTTCCGTATAATTGTGCGCTGCGCAAGCGTTGTTTAACCGTCGTAATTGAAATGTTTTTTCCACGACTTTCGACAAACTGCGCTTGGATGTTTGCCGCCGTAAGTTTTCGATTCCTTTTAGACATCACAATTATTGATTGGTCTTCCGCTTTGGAAGTAACAGGAGGCCTCCCGGAACGATTTTTATCGCGGTTCGATTGTGTCTCTCTGAAGCGTTTTATAGCATCCCCAACGGTTGATTTGGGTATTTTCAATCGATTTGCAATGTAGCGAATTTTGAACCCTTCATTGCAAAGAGCAAGGATTGATGCACGTTTTTCGATGTTTAAATTGGGTCGACGACCCATTTTTTTCTTAAAAATAAAAATAAAATTAACTCTAAGAAGTCGAAAATTTTATTTAATTAACCGTCAATAAATTGATAGTTAAACACACTTCAAATTCAATATATTATTCGACACGATACGACAAGAAAATCTAACGCGAACGTTTTTTCGATGCTTGCCGAAGAAGTACTGAGTCGAAATAATTTTTGAATATTTTTTCATTGTAACACGTAAAGAGTGCGTGGACGTTGCTCCTACACTTTGTTTTCTTCTTGTTTTCGAAGTAGAGTAGTCAGCGAATCTTGCGACGGAGTGTCTGTCCTTGTTCCTCGTTTATTTTTTCGCGAGGTTCGCATTGTCGAGCGTTCGCTAGCGTTCGCTTTGTCGCATAGGTGAGCGATATATTTTTTTTTACTACTCTACAAAGAGTGGAAGAAACGTTCACGCACTCTTTACGTGTTACAATGAAAAAATATTCAAAAATTATTTCGACTCAGTACTTCTTCGGCAAGCATCGAAAAAACGTTCGCGTTAGATTTTCCCGTCGTGTCGTGTCGAATAATATATTGAATTTGAAGTGTGTTTAACTATTAATTTATTGACGGTTAATTAAATAAAATTTTTGACTTCATTAGAGTTTTTTTTTTGAAGAAGAAGAAAATGGGTCGTCGACCCAATATAAGCATCAAAAAGCGTGCATCAATCCTTGCACTTTGCAATGAAGGGTTCAAAATTCGCTACATTGCAAATCGATTGAAAATACCCAAATCAACCGTTGGGGATGCTATAAAACGTTTCAGAGAGACACAATCGAACCGCGATAAAAATCGTTCCGGGAGGCCTCCTGTTATTTCCAAAGCGGAAGACTAATAAATAATTGTGATGTCTAAAAGGAATCGAAAACTCACGGCGGCAAACATCCAAGCGCAGTTTGTCGAAAGTCGTGGAAAAAAACATTTCAATTACGACGATTAAGAGCGTGCTGTCAGCGAGAGGAGGTTTTTTCGACGAGACCAAAGTATAATATGTAAATAAAAAAATTAATTATATTATTATCATGGTGTTGAGATCAATCGAGTTCCGACCGGAAATAAATTTTAAAAAAATTTCGCAAAAAAAATCTGAAAAAATTCTCATGAACTCAACAAAAAGTAACGCAACTTTTTACCGTCTTGAGGTTTTGTTGTAAACCTCGTCGTTGTCGTACTCCGGAGCAATTTTCATATTGTATATTTTTATTGAAAAAACGAAATATTTTTGGAAAAAAAAATCGCAAAAATTTTTCTACAAAATAAAATTGAAGCTTAGGCTTCCCCTTTTATGATTTTGATAGGAGAAATGCATAAAAAAGATTTCACTGTAAACGGGGTCCACTCACAAAACAACAAAAAAACGACAAAAAATTGTCGTTTTCAAAACTGGGTGCCAAGTGTAAAAAAAATCGTAAAAATTTTTTTGGTTGGCCTAGCCCAACTACCGGTGAAATGGCATAAAGAACCGTTCGGGCACTTTTTCCAACTCTTGTCCGGAAACTTGCCGCCGGTAGTGTATGTTCGCGAAAGTGAAATAGAGCATCTGCCAATTCTTGGTTTTTATCTTCACTCCTTGAAGGAAACAGTTCATCTCTTTCCTTTTCTTCTATCAATTCCATTGTCGTGTTTTCGATATCACCAATAATTTCGCACGTTTTCGACGTACTCGCGGTTGGCCCCATTTTTTGTGCTCACAGTTCGATAGCCGAAAGAAAACAAACCGTTGGACGATTTGTAAGGCCGTGAGGCGACTGTCCCTTTAACTTATGGTGCGGTAAGGGGAGAGCTGTCTCAACTTGAGGCATAACAATCAAAGAGCACAATAAAACAGGTAAGAAATAACGGTATAGGGCCCGACAGCTGGCGGTCGTCCCGCACGAGTCGTGATTTTTATTTTACATCGAAAAATAATGTTGACCAGCTAATATCGACGGTAGATTTTATCTTCTTAAATAATGTGTAATTTTTAAAAATTAAATAACTTTCTAAAAATAGAATAAAGGATAGCGACACACATAAAAAGTCCGTTCATTTACGTGTGAGTTCATTATTTAACGATAATCGAAACCAAACAAACGCTTTTTCGGAAATGTGAACATAATAAAAAAAGGTTAACCATTTTTACTATGTGTACATTTCTAAAAAAAATCTAAAGAAGTTGAAAAAAATTGAAAAAAAAAGTGCCGTCCAGGTGTCCCGAACTCGAGACCTCCCCCGCACGCTAACGGGGGAGGTCTTTAAACTCATTTTTTTTTCTAAAAAATGAGGCCGAGTTGGAACCTAGTTTTTTGGGAATAACATCAGTACCTACATGTCTACCATCCTGTAAAAGCGCATTCCAAAACTCGGTTGTCGTCTGACCGAGTTCCTTTGTAAGAGTCTGCGCATCTCATCAAGTATATACTTGAAATGTGTCTTCAGCGCTTCATCGTTGACGCTTTTTCAGTGGGCTTTTTGCGTCAACTAACCCAATTCTTGAAATTTCGAAGTACTTGCATAAATGACCTGATATTTTGACAGTAAAAAGGCAAGTACATGTCAATATCCTTACACTAATATCCCATTATCCGCTTTACTCCTTCAATTATTGTGCTGAACTACCGTTCAAGGCACAACCCTGGATACGCGCTACAGCGTGTGTTTTCCACAAATGAACATTCACGTCAGGACGCAGCGAATTTCGTGCACGTTGAGCTTTCAGAAGTGTTCACCCACATTACACACCACAACGGATTCTCTACTGTAAATGCGTCGGTGCCGCTTATAGATAGCGATATGTTTTTTGTTTTGTTTCATTAGGTCGGAAACTTTGTAATCTTACCTCTTATATCCCTTCCAACTTTTCGTTCGATCTCTCTTATATCACCGCATCGTACTGCTTGCCAAAACTTTCGTACTTCTTCATTTAAGGTTGTTATGGGGGTAAGTCAACATGTTGCCACCGAGCTGCATTTTTTCTGTATCTTTATAACCTTTCTGCTGATCATCCTGTACAGTTTGAATATAATCCACAGTACCGTTCTTTAGAAGAAAAAAAACGGCAACTTGACGTACTTCGTGGGCCAATTACATTACGCTTATGGAAAACTCCCGATTATTTTTCAGTACGTTATCAATATCTGCTGAGTTAATGTCACCACTGAGCTGAAAAAAATAGGTGCGTTTCGACTAATTGTCGGACTAACCCTTGGTACCGTTAAAATGATGATTAACAGTACCGTTATAAAATTATTAATGTTTTTGATAGCGAATTTGTGTCAAAATCAAGCACACAAAATGTTACCCTGTGCAATCGTGGCAACTTCGTAGAGGGCACAAATGGTACCTATCTTATCTGTATTCGACAATTATGCCCGGGAACCTCAAACTACTCGATTAGGATAATTAACAACGAATATTATTGGTATTTATTCTCTTAAATAGTAATAATTACTCAATATTAATTTCATAACTATGTTCAGAAATGATACATTTCTAGATATTTCTAGGCAAAGACAAAATAACGCGGATTTTATTTCAAACATACATTTTTTTTAGGTTATCGGAAAATTATTAAAGTTTTCGATTTCTTCAAGATTATAGACAGCTTTATTGCACACTTTTTCTTTCCAGCGATTTTTTTTACTGGACCGATATTCATTTTTGACAGCTCCTTGGGCCGATATTGAGGATACGAACGGGGCGCATATGACTCTAACTTCGCGACACTTCTGCCAATCTGGGAATTAGGATATATCACGATTTACGACGTTGCCAATTCGTTTCGAGTTAATTGGGCGATAAAACGTTGTATAAAATGATTATACAACGTAATGAAAACCCTTAATGTAATCACCGAATGTTCAAAAATGCATATTTTTACAAATAAATGTAGAAAAATAGTTCGAAAACGTACATTTAATATGGAGATTATTTTAAAGCTAACAGTTGGTATTCTTGCAATTCTTGTTTTCTCTCGCAGGCCCATTTCTGGTCATCGATTATCGTACGTTTCCATCACTTCTAGCAAGACGGTGGCCGGCGTTTTCGATGTTTTTATCTCTATTTTTCTAGCATTCTGCTTCTATCCTCCATGTACAGCTCGGCGTATCTACGCTAATGCCCATTGCCAATATTACATATCCATCGTGAAATCTTTCCGACGGCTCCCTTGTCTGCTATCCCCAATTTTGTGCTCCGCACAATATCCTACTTGCTGCTATCGCTTCTATCAGATGTAATCTTGTTAAATTAAATCTATCCCTTGATAAACTCTGCTCTTTTGAAAAGCATCTAAACTGAATTGTTTAGGAAACTTCGAGATCGCCGGTGCCATTCTGCCTAAATTCAAGTGATGAAAGGGGAAGTAGTTAGAGGGAAGCCAATATCGGAATTGAATAGATCGAAACCGTATTCGAAACTAACCGTTTTATTTCGGAGTCCGTATAAATTCCGCGTCGAAGTGAGGAGTGTAACCGCGAAACAAGATATAAGAAATTAGTTAGAGAGATTGGTTTAACTTAAGTTATAGGTGTGTCATTCGATATCAATAAAGGATTGAACAGGGCTGTTCAATAGAGAATTGAACGCCTTTCCAGCGAAAGAGGGTAAAAGCTGTCATGATCCGTTTCTCTCAACCTGCGTTGATTCGCAACATGTATTAATGACTTCGTTAATTTTACCAGATAGTATGGTCCTTTTCGAAAGTTCTGCCTGCGGAAAACCATATCCCCAGATACTTGATCCCTCTTGCGATTTGTTTTAATTCCTTTTTTTACTCTGTTGTTTCTGCCGCCCATTTTAAAGATGACAACTTTTGTTTTATTAATATTCGCTGTAAGCTTATTTTCCTAAGGAACGGCACGTTTGTAATTTATACTGATTCAATTTTTCGTGTTTCAGAACTATATTTGGACGTAGTGAAGAAATGCCAGGATATCGAAGCACTTCACAAGATTAATAACAATCTAAAATCAACGCCTCCGATCGAAGATTCATTGAGGAAATTATCAAATCTCGAGATTGAAAGTATAGCACCGAATATGCCAGGTGTTCCAATGGAATCAATTACTTCTTGTCTGCAGCCTTTATTGGCAATTCAGGTACTTCTGAATCCAAGTACTGAGACAGCAGTATTTGTGAATCAGTTGCTCATGATAAAACGACTGAAAGGTTACACGAACGCGAGGCTATACTGCGAAATTATGCGAGCTTGTTTAATGTGTCTGCATAATGTTACTGGAACTGTTAAGGAATCGCAATGGGGTGCTGTTACGTTTCTCAAGGTGCCGTTCATACTAAAGGAACTTCATGCAACAACATTAAGCGGTATTGTGCTTTATTTTTTACTCGTATTTACTCGGTTTTAAACTATGGTTGAACTGCTCCGTGAGACTTACTACAATAAAAGTTATATTATTTTCCGGTTTATAAGCAATTTTAGTATGGAACGTAAACAATACATAAATATCGAACAAGAAAAACGTATACTCAAAAATGTCTCTATATTATACTTTGAAGAACGCTGACAATGGCGTGTGTTTTTTGTTACTGACCCATAAGCAGTTGTGGAATATAAAATATGTAGTTGTGAAACTTTTGCCGAAATGTACTTGAAGTAGAGCCACTTTCTATTCAATTCGAATTTCATTATGTGTGTTTGATTCCCGAAGAATTCTATGATGCGTAGATTGTTTTTCGTGATTGCAGAATTTCCGACGATTCTTGACGATCAATCAAAATCGTGTAATTGTTTGTGATGTGCAGAAGAGTATAATCATTCATGGCCAGTCGCGATCCAAGGTCAGGATCCAGTGCATTAGTCTCTTTAGTGGATGTGTATTGTATGTGACATATCTATATATCATGATTCGTTTTTGATACCACATTGTTTGTGACACATTGTCCCATATCTCCGGTTCTTCTTGTAATTTTTAGGATAATATTTAAACATCGAATCGACGAAACTATCGGAATAGCGGGTTGAAGTGGCTGAATTATCTACTTACAGTATTGTTGTGCCCTCGAAAATCGTTAGGTGGACATCAGGCGTTTGAGAGAAGCGTTTCGGGATCTTTCCAATTACGAGTAAATCGCCAACTTGGGAATTATGAACTTAAATGAATTTAGCTTTATTATAACTAAGCAACATTCGATTTACACGTTGTTTATTTGAATTTGCCCTGAGCCTGACCTCTTCGGTTACCACCTGAAGACTAACTTTCGTAGTTGACTTCCGCTAACAGTTAGCTCGCGTTTTTGCGATCGAACGTTTCATACTGCGCGATCGTATGATGCTGATTCAGCTATACGAGACGCTAAAGTTGCCTCTGGAGGTGGTTCGCTTGTCATAAAGGTTGTGGTATGCACCGGGGCATCCGGTCTGTCCATTTCATGCATCGTATATTTTCGTTACTACGCGCTTTAAAATATGCGATACATCCGGGCCACAACATTCCTCTCCCTTAAGAAGAAGAAATGCAAGATTTTGGGGGCACATTTTTTTTATTAGTTCATTTCCTGGTTTACAAATTATTTTTCAAATGTACGTACATATTTTCTTAAGACGTTGGACCTTTGATTAACATTGTTTTCCCAAGAATTTTCTTAGTTTTATTTTTCGTTTCACCGCTCGCCGCCGTACGGGTGCTGCGTTGGTAAGATCGCTTTCTTATGACCTAGTTTGTAGACAGCCATATCGCACGTTCTTGTATATTAAGAATGTTATAATGATTACGCCAAAAATTAGACCGCTATGGAATAATTGCCTCTAATATGTTCATGGGTCGATGTGGGATCGTAATCATTTTCAATTTTGTTTAAAACTTCTCGATCGGTTGTCTTGTTTTATTAATTTCCAATGAACCGTTAATTATCTCGTCAGGCATACTATTTTCCAGTAATACATTATGTAAATCTCCTTCCGAAAACAGGAGTGATTGTATGGCAGTAGAAACATTATAGACTCTTCGTGTTACGTATACGTTTCTTTTAATGTTTCGATTAAAAGAAACCCCATAACAAAGAAACATAAAAGAAACCCCATAAAGTCGACGAAGGTGACGGCAAAGGGGGTAGCCGGTTAAGGGGGGTCTGACGGCCCCCACCGAGTTTGATCGAATCGACCCAAAAACCTGAAAGAGGGCTGAAAAACAAAATTTTAGAGATATTTTTTAACCCCCTAAACCCTTATGAAAACACCATAATCGCAAAAAATGCGTTTTTTTTATGTTTAATTTTTTTTCGAGCTTTCAAATGCATTTTAAAGCGGTTTTAACACAACCAAAATTTTGTTTCAGATGTGTAGACATGCCCTGAATTTTTCCAGATTTTTTCGTAAAGTTAAATCATGTGCAACATAATTTTAATGGCATAAAAACCGTAAAAAATCGTCATTTTTTGTATTTAATGCTATGGTTTTTATTGACGTATTAATGGTAAAAAATCGTGCACCATAGCATAGAAAGCTACTATCTTCCTCTACAAAATGACGCTAATTGGGCTCAATTCGGTCGTCTCTAGCGTCCGAAAATCAAACTTGAATAAATTCCGTTTTTATAATTTGAGCATTTTCAGTTACGAAAATGACACAAAATCATATTTTTCAATTATTTTACTTAATAAAAGTACATTTTGGGGTTTCTGAGGTCGCCGATTACAAATTTGATGTCAAACAGCTAACAAAAAAAAAAATTACACATGTCATCAAATGAAAATGGTATTTGCTATTTCGGTTTTTTCAATAATTAAAAGTCATTGTATTTTAAAAAATCTATTTATTTATAATAATATTACATACATTCATCTAATATATACATTAAACAGACACAAGTAATACATACATTGTAACATGATTGTTATGTTGTTAATCTTCGTCACTGTGTTCTTCAATAACAGGTTCGACATTATCAACGTGAAATAGATTCGTTAGAATTTCAGCTGGGCGGATGATTTTGGACAAATACCGTGCATGACTTAAAAAGTAAATGATTGTTGCAACGTGGGCACAGCAACCAACAGTTCTTAGCCCATTTGCACAATCACATACGTAGTTTTTTATACCGTTATATCCAATACTGTTAGGGTCGTACTGAACGTAACATCTGTATACTTTCTTGTTTATATGTCTTGATTTAACTTCACATTTCAAAATGGTATCGTCCTCCAACAAGTATTGCATATTCAAAAGTCCTTCTTCGGTATACATTTCAGCTAAGTATGAAACAGTTTGCGATAACTGGTACGAGCCAGTGAAAAGGATCTTCAAATCTTGCTCTGTCATTTCCGGAAAGTCTAATACGTCATTTGATGTTAACGGTTTGAAGATCCTTTTCTTCCTATTCCAGTTTTGTTCTTCCACAACTTTCGCTAAAGAATTGTCAACGTCTTTTCTTTTCAACATTTGCTCGGCAATTTGATCTTGTAAATCGGTATCGCAATTCAGTCTTTTTCCAAACTCATTAACCAAAAAATTCGCTACTTTGCAATAAAGCATCGCTGAATCCAACATGTTGTTAAACTGATTATGCAAGAGTTTGAATTTACTACCGATTATACCGTGGACAGCCTCTACCACCCACCTCAATTTCGTAACAAATCGACTTTCGTTTGCTTCATTTGTTGGAAGTTGCTTTCTTTTGCCTTTCAACGCTGGCATCAACACAACGAACCCTTGAGATTCTAACCAATCTTTGACGTCTCTGAACCCCCTGTCAAGTATAAAAACATCCCCTTTTTTGAGGATTGATCTCAAGCCGTTCGGATCACTTAATACATGTTGTAAGATTTTCGCATCATTCACAATTGCTTCGTACGGTCCGTAAACATCTATTACATATCCATCTGTGGCACAAACTGTGAAGGGTTTACAGAGTGGACACTTTTTCTGACCAGAGAAAGATTTTTTTTGGTAACAATTATTACTACTTTTTTGGTGTCGAAGGTATGAACCATCAGCAATCAAGAGCAGGCGATCTTCAAATCCGTGTAATTTTTTTACGTAAGGCGACGTGTGATTAGCAATTAAATCTTCGCGAGAACATGCCCGAGCTCCGAAACGAAGTGGAAAGACGTCTTTCGCGAATGAATCCAAAACCGATTTGCAATAAGCAGATACTAGTTGTTCAGATTTGATATCGAAAATTGACGCAGTGATTGTGTTGGAATTTCCAGTTCTTAATTTAAAAAGGAATATTAAAAGAGCTTGATTAATACTGCGATTTTGAGAATTTCGCAAAGTGACCAACATGTTTTTTAGAGTCTTGATTTCTGCAACTGTGTATCCAGTTAGCGATTTTATGCGCTCTGCCGATAAATTGTAATCATCTACTCTGTCTAAAATACTGTTGTCGCATTTTTTGGACAGTGCATCAAAAAATAATGCCAACTCTTGAGAACTGATAGTACAAGTATTCGAAAATATTTTCAAGTTTGAAATTTCGTCAACGTACATACGTTCACTGATAAGATGTACAGGACAACAGCGATTGCCTTTTGGAATGAAAATTCGTGAACTTATAAATACCTGTAACCTCGCTTTAAACGGAACAACCGGAGATGTCGTAATTGGAGTAAGACATACGCAACAACATTTGTGAGTCGCGGTAACTCTGTTGAAAGGCATCTCGATCATTTCATAGTCCGGTTCTCTTGGACGAAGAACGTAAGGAGGGTCCTTAGAAGATTGTGATGACTGTCCTGTGGAAGATCCAGACTCCGACCGTGACAATTGTTGCGAAGACTGTTCCGAAGATTGTTCTGTGTCATCTGATACTGTCAAATTGGAGAGTGTTGATGAATGTCTCTCTACAGGATCGACAGAATTTTGTTCGCGATCAACATCTGGCAGAGGATTTTCCTCGGGATTGACGTTTGGCAGAGGATTTTCTTCGGGATTAAAATCCAACTGAAGATTTTCTTCAGGATCAGAATCACTGCTCGTCGATGGTGAAACCGTTCGGGATTTAGCGATTGCGGAACGACACAGATGACATAAAATGTCACCTTTCTCTACTCGTTTACCTAGTAGTTTAGTATATAAGTGTACGTCATCATCTGAAGAAATGGACTTCTGTTTTCCGGTATCATAACGCAACAATCTGTTGCATCTTATGCACCTTTCACCAGCCGTACATTTTCGTTTTTTCGGTGGCATCGCACAGTTTTTCCTAAAGAAAAAAAAAGAACATTGTTATTTTTTTTATTATGATTAACAAATTATTTTTTTTTTTTGAAAAAAATGAAAAAAGTAACTGAAACCCGGAATAAAAAAAAACCATAATTAAAAAAACAAATAGAACAAAAGTAACGAAAATCGAAAGTACATTAAAAATTGTAAATCAAAACAAAAAAAATGTTGAAAACATCGGTAAACAAAACAGAAATAAATTATTGTATTCCAAATCATTTTTTTATTGAAATATCGTTTCGTCTTAGTTTTGTTTTTTTTTTTGCTTTTTTTTAATTCTTTTCATGTGAGTGAACTAAACAACAACTTGAAGTTGACGGCCACCTTCTGTACGATTTCAAGTCGACTATGAGGCAAACGATTGTAGATTGAGGTTATGATTATAAATCAATTTTTATGTTGATTGATATTTAAATTGATATTCAAACTCACCTTAGAATACTGCTTCAATCACTTCGTGTTGAGATAGGCAGGTTAAACGATAAATTAAAAAAACGCTGTTAACAAAACAAATAGATTTGTTTAACGGAGCAGAGCGCGTCGCATGACGTGTGTACTGGACGGCGGCTGAACACAGAGAGAAAGAGAGACCGCGTGGAGCGGGGTTCTCGATGCGTCAGTGCGTAGTGGGCATGCGCAGTACCGTGCGGAGGGGCATACGAGCCTAAGGCCCACGTGGGTACAGTGGCCTTAGGCACTCGGGTACGTGGCTTAATAAGGTACAAGTTGGGATTTTCTCCGCCAGGTGACAGTTTAGTCGGGGAATTCCAAATTTTATTAAAAAAAATAATTGAAAAATATGATTTTGTGTCATTTTCGTAACTGAAAATGCTCAAATTATAAAAACGGAATTTATTCAAGTTTGATTTTCGGACGCTAGAGACGACCGAATTGAGCCCAATTAGCGTCATTTTGTAGAGGAAGATAGTAGCTTTCTATGCTATGGTGCACGATTTTTTACCATTAATACGTCAATAAAAACCATAGCATTAAATACAAAAAATGACGATTTTTTACGGTTTTTTTGCCATTAAAATTATGTTGCACATGATTTAACTTTACGAAAAAATCTGGAAAAATTCAGGGCATGTCTACACATCTGAAACAAAATTTTGGTTGTGTTAAAACCGCTTTAAAATGCATTTGAAAGCTCAAAAAAAAATTAAACATAAAAAAAACGCATTTTTTGCGATTATGGTGTTTTCATAAGGGTTTAGGGGGTTAAAAAATATCTCTAAAATTTTGTTTTTCAGCCCTCTTTCAGGTTTTTGGGTCGATTCGATCAAACTCGGTGGGGGCCGTCAGACCCCCCTTAACCGGCTACCCCCTTTCCTGTCCAAAGCGAATATATCAGTGGCAGTTATTGTTGTATATTCTATGGAGGATTGTTCACAATTTCCATAGAATATGGAGCGTAAGCGTTACTTGTTACGGGTGCTACGTTCAACCAACATCCTTCTCGCCCTGAGGCGAGATCATTGAATTTTTTATCCTCACCATGCGACGTGTACAGTTTGAAATATCTGGGTTTTCCCTATGTACGTGGTTATTTTGCCCGGTGCCTCGAATCATACTATCTGTTTCGCGTGTTTCGTATTACAGTAATACTGGTTACTATTTCGGTTACGGGCTGCTAGTTCACTTTCAGCTAGCGATAAATAATATCGATGTTCTCGATCTATATTCTATGAATGATAATTATTTTATACTACCAGTACAGGCAAAGGCTATACTTTGTTGACGCTGAATTCGATATTTTCAATGAATGGTATTCTCATAACGAATTAGCGTACTTTTACTACAGTAAGAGCCTATTTCGGTGACCTTTAGTAAGTCGTTAATTTTCTACGTTTAAGGGGGTATTACCGTCTAGAAGCTTGTTTTGTAAGTAATTTTTAGGAATTAATTTTGCGAAAACTATTAAACCTACAGTGTCGGGGTTTTTTACGCATATTAAGACATGTTTCAACTAGCAACACAAATTTTTATGAAATACTTTATTGAAATCTATACAAGTTATGCGCTGTTATGCAGGTCGTGGCGTGAGACCCTCCTCTAATCGAGCGCACGGGTTGCGGCGATCCTAGTCGTCTGAAACAGAAGAACTATTTAAAAAAAATCTATATCAATGTACTTATGGTCTGAACTAGAACTAAGTAAGTACGAAATTTGTGATCGGAATCGCAGCTGTTTGAAAATTAAGGTTTAATTCCCGGAAAATTGTCAACTAAAACATGAGAGTGGGGCTAAAATATTCAAGCTATCGGTACCCTTCTAGTTCAAACTATAGGTCAAGGTTTCCTCGAAATGTGTGCAAAACTCGAAGTCAATCGGTCCAACAGTTTTTGAGAAAAACGTTCGCCCGACTTGAAAAATGTCGTTTCGAGAAAAAAACGCGTTTAAAGTGTGCCACACATTTAGAACTGATACGGTGGATAACAACTGATTTGAGTAACTTACCCTTAATCAGCTATATCGGGACGATACAGGCCACCTTCCTCAGCCTCAAAAAAAGAATATTGAGTCTCATTCGCTTCTCTTCTGGCGGTCCACGCCTCTTTAGATGTGGTAGTCTGTTGGACCGTTGTATACGCTCGTTGGCTCTACACTCTGCGTATTGTTTTGCGTTAGGGCCGATTTTGATTCCCAACACATCCATAATTTTTAGGATTTGATTGAATCCTTCATTAAAAATGATGACAGCTAAATAATTAGCAATATCTGTGGTGTTTATGGCACAGTGCAAATGTTTTGGGGCAAACATCCCCAAACATTTGTAAGGGTACCTTAGGTATTGGATGGCTGGGGGGCAAGGGATAGGGAAATTCCCCAAGCCGGTATACAATGGTCGAGGTACAACGACCGAGGGGATGTCTACTCCAACGCGACACAGCCTCTGTAACTATGGGAGTTCTACGAATTTCAAATAAATATTTTCAAAACACATTCTCAGAAACCCAAACTGTAAGAAAATGCAAAAAAAATCGAATTAGGAGGTAGTGCTTCCTATAACTATGCTGCTAATTGCCTAGGGGATAGTATGACAGGATTAACTATTCCCTTTGGTAGTCCCACTAGAAAAGTTGCTTGTTGACGTATATCGTTTGATGATGATTCTACGATTATACTAACTGCATTTTATTTTTCGTATAGTTTTGTCTTGTCAATATATCCATTACCGAATTGGTCAGACCGTATTCCGGAAAAACGTTCCGATTTCTTCATAATACTTTTCTGGAGTTGGAAATGTTTCCACGTACATTTTTTCCCCTTTTTGTAGTTGTTCCTTTGTGTGATCCTAGGGAGAACGATTAAACACCTGCAAAAAGGGTAACGGGATTTATCCCTTTTTTCTCCCTTTGCGCATAAATAAGAATTCTCTTGCCATTTCTTTTCTTTTTTATATACGTGGGATACTCCGCGGTTCCACAGTTGGGACAGCGTTTTTAGCAAACTTTGACTCCAGTCGGGTGCTGTGTCAGCGTCCTGGCTACCCTTGAAGGTGTAGTCATTCTCCTTCACGATAAGTTTTCGCGACAAATTAGTTTGAAGTGAAGATTTTCCATGGTTCTGGAGCGCCGTCGTCCCAGAGGAGCATTCGAAGTCATTCAGCTTTCAGAGACTGCACACGGAAAAAACTCAAATAAAAGTGAGTGACTTTTCATATCGTGATTCGTATGTTGGTGGTTTTTTTTAAATTTGTGACATTCTGATGCCAAGTTTAAGGACCTTTCCGAAAAACGACGAACATTTTTCTGTTTGCCATGAGCTGCTTCAATTGGTCACCACTATTGATATTCCGTCGGGGGAGGCTGACATTTTCTATTAATTCCATAAGTTATGGGGTTCTGAAAATCCCAGAAACACGTGAAAAAATAGGGTATTTTTCAATATTTCGACGCCTATATTGGTGGTGGGAGGTGGGAGGATTTATAAAAGAAACCTTCCTGAATACAATGCCGTAGAGAAATCGCGCCGGTCACTTTCCCCTGCAACCGTTGTAAGTTCGTCAAAATACGCGATTTTAAAGATGAGACTGATAATCGATCAACATCGGTCTACATTTTTTCTAGCCATTGATATGAATGAAAAACGTCTTGAAAAAAAACCTGCACTCGCACACGCACCATTTTTGGGGCCCTAATTAGGGCCCGAAAAATTATCAACGTAGTACAATTGTAGTCCATTTAAGGGGTAAGATGCAGTAAGAGGCGCAAAAAACGAGCATTTTCAATACATTTTTTATAGTAATTAAGGTTGTTTTACAAAAGCGGTTACACAGACTTTTTATGTTATATTTCAACTTGACGTGTACAAATTTTCAAAGAAAAATATTGATTATTTATAAAAATATCGCCGGTCCCCTTCGGCATGTAGTGCTTTGCGGTGACCATCATAAAATTTTACTCGATTATCTGGACAAAAAAAACATTAGTTTCGTAATACATCTAGTCCGGAAATTTTCAACAAAACTAAGAATCCTTCGATTAAGGACTAGTTTTTAATGCTATCAATAAGCACACCAAATTTCAACAAAATCCATCGAGTGTTTTTTAAATTAAACTGGTCACCGACTTGAAAAATATAGTTTCGAGAAAAACGCCTTTAAAATTTTTCGATGTGGATACGGTATGATATGTTCGTAAAATTTTGGGCTCGATGGATGAAGCTAAACTTTTTTTTATGTATTCTGATCCGCTGAATCTGAATGTCACAATTTTTGGCGAAAAGTCGAGCATTCAATTGTTTATAGCCAATTCTTAAAACAATTTAAAAAAAATTAAAGTGTTTCGGGATGCATTATTTAAAAAAAAATATATTCGGCAATTTTAAAACGAAAGTATTCTTTATAAAATTTTGCTAAAGTTCATAGTTTTTGAGTAATACATTTTTTAAACTTTTTGGAAGAGTTTTCCAATTTTACACTTGATTTATGTATAGAAATACTAATTAAAAAATTACTTACATCAAATCATCAATTTCTGGCCCATACAATAGGGCTTCTGCCGATGTGGAAGCTTCCGCAATATCAATTTGTTGTTGTCTTCAAAGCATTCTGCCTTCCCAGGTATTATCCCGGGTATTCCCGGGTATTATCCCGCACCCCCTGCGTGGCCGCATCAGACACCTTCCGCATACGATACAAAAACAGAGAGACGCAATGTAGTCGAACTTTGCAACCTCGCGCAAATTGCACAACGAACTTTGCGCTCGCAAAAGTTTCGCGAGATAGTCTATGAATACCATAAAACGCAATCTCAACAACTCCTCTACGTGGCAGTGTCAAGAGTAACAAGCATCCAAGGACTTTATGTCGTCTCAAAATATAACAAGAAAATATTCTACCATGGACGAAGAGGACCAACATCAATGACCAATCTCCAAATTGAATTTCGTAGGCTTTCTCTCAATCCATTGATAACTCTGGGAAAAACACTTACAGACTTTATCGATAGTAGTCGAGGACCATCAATGATCACCCTGACCTGTCAAAACCTACAAGCTCATTCCGAATATCTAAACGACGTAGTAGTGCAACGATCCAACATCTTACTACTCTCAAGAAGCGAATGAAGACGTGGTGGACATACCCAACTTCAATTGTATCGTACATTTCAAACGTCTCAATATAAGAGCTGGTGGCGCAGCAATTTACCAGAATTCTTAGGATACAGCGAATATGACTACGCCGCATTTGAATATCGATTTACAACAAACTCGGTGTCTAAATTTATCTTCATTTGGAGAAACTTGCGCAGCTGAATGTCGCACGAAGATTGAGCAGCTAATATTAATAATTGCCATATATATCTCGCTTAATCAGTCGATCCAACAAATCATAAGATTTATCCATCAGAACTTTCTGGCGTACAGAGTTGAAGGTTCTGCTATAATTGGATCCGATCTGCATAAAATTCCATTGATCCTCAGTGGAGATTTTACCGTAAATTTCGCTACAGATTCGCACTACCGTTGATTGCTTTTCTCGGCCAAAAATTAACTTCAACGATGAATAAGTCACTCACAGAATCCACGATATGGGGCTACTATTGATGCAATTTTCTCACGTCATTTACCTACATTGGAATCAAGACTTTCTATATCATATTTAAGTTATGATAAACCTATTTTATAGTTTTTAGATTGTTCAAATCCGGAAAGCACCGACCAAAATAATCAACCCTATGATGTATTTATAAATATGTATTTTATTAAATATAACTAACAGGTGGTCTCTCTCTTCAAACAGGGAATGAAAAACTTCTTTTACACGCCTACGTATGAAGTTTCACTTCTTTTCCGCGGAGTATCCACGCATACCAGTTTATTTTATTCGTTCCATTAAGGAGAGATATACTCGGTACGCAACTTAGTTTCCGGGTTTTTTCGACCAATAAAAAATCGAAAATTTCAAGACAAATACAAAAAACGGTTCATTCGAAGTATTCTCCCTCTCTATTTACACATTTTTACCATCTCTCTGGCAATACATAAATACCGCGACGATAAAAAGACGCGTCTTTGGACTGAAACCATTCATCCAACCAATTTTGTACTGCATCGTAATTGGCCAAGCCATGCGTCATCGACTGGGACAAGTGATAGTCTGAAGGGGCCAGGTGTGGCGAATACGGCGGGTGCGGTAGCAGATCCCATTTCAGTGTTTTTATGGTGTACTGGACGATGGCACGGAGCGTTGTTGTGCGGCAATATCACACGTGTCTCGTGTCCCATTCTGGCGGTTTTTCGAGCAATGCGTGGTTCAAATTGATTAGTTGTTGTCGGTAGCAATGCCCATTGACAGTTTCGCCCGGTTTCAGCAGCTCATAGTACACGATTCTTTTCTGGTCCCACCAAACGCAGAGCATTGTCTTTTTTCCGAAGCGATTTGGCCGTGCCGTCGACGTTGACGCTTCGCCAACTGAAAGCCACGATTTTCTGCGTTTGGGATTCTCGAAATATATCCATTTTCTATAGCCAGTAACAATTCAATGCAGGAAACTTTTTCTGTTCTGCCGCAAAAGCAAAATTTCAAAAGTGGCTCTTCGATTTTCCATTTGTCTCTCAGTCAACTCATGCGGCACCCACTTTCCTTTCTTATGAATTTTTCCCTCGGCAAGTTGGTCTTCTGTTCGAGTGTCATCTTCATCCATAAAAGCTTGCAGATCGGCGTCCGCAAATGTTTGCGGTCTTCCCGAGCGCTTCTTGTCCCCAGTCTCAAAATCGCCACTTCTGAACCGCTTAAACCAATATTCACATGTTGTTTTTGATGGTATATGTTCGCCGTAGGCCTTCTCAAGTAACCGACGTGCTTCAGCTGCTGTTTTTTTTAGGTTGAAGAAGAAAAGCAATGCTTCCCGCAAAAGCTGTTTATTTGGCACAAACTTTGACATTTTCGAGGTTAGAAAAACGGTAGTTGTATTTGTTTATATTACGACTGGGTATTCTCAACAGATGTCCAAACTACAAAGATACCCAATTTCAGACCTGTATGCCGACTACATGTGTCGCTAGCACCGTCCATGTGTGAAACCCGGGAACTTAGTTGCGCAGCCAGTACACCTAGATGGTCGAGGTCGAGGATTTAGAAGCTATGAACATTCCGTCGACCGTAGAAGACCTACACTATGGGTCTGGTATCGATGATTCCATGTAAGTTGACAAATTTCATGATTTATTCGGTCCCAAATTTTCAAACGCGTTTTTCTCAAAACGACGTTTTTCAAATCGGTACCCAAAATTTCTCATAAACCAATGAACCGATTGCCTTGAGGTTTTTTGTGGTTATTGTGTGGTTAAAAAAATTCTATGACAAGTACTAGATAAAGGTGTATACTTTATCTAGTACTTGTCATAGGATTTTTTTTCCATTACTTAGTTTTTGTTTTGTAGGCAAAATAATAACTCATTTTTGGCGCAACATTCACTATTTATGTTCAAACGTCCGCCATTTTGTCATAAATCGCTATTTTCAAAATCGGCTATGACCAGTTTTAGATTATAGTATTTAATTGAATAATCTTGTTGGTGTTTTTTTTCAGATGATTTTTGAAGAAACGCCAGTGGGTACCGTATATGTCGCTTTTTTTACAACGCTCCGAGGATCATGCAATATCCTTGTATATTTTTGATATTTTTAAATAAAGAAAATTAAACATATTTTTGAATGTATATACTTTTAGATAATTAAAACCCCAATCCGAAATTTTAAATACTTGTCCTTGAAAAAAATCACAAAAATGACCTTTTTTCCGGCTCCTAGGTGTATATCTTCCCTTGAAGGTTTAGCTATTTGTGACAGGTATTTGATCATTTTTCAGTAGCATCCGATAAGTCCTAGAAATGATTGGACATCTTTTACGTTTTTGAATACAGGAAAACGTTGTACTGGCTCCATTTTTCCCTGGGTCAGGTTTCACTCTGATGTCCGTTATAATATGTCCCAGATATTGAATTGATTTTCATAGAAATTTTCATTTTTCGGCAGTACTTTTAACCGAGCTTCTTGTAATCGTTCAAATACTTCTTTCAATCTTTTGTTATGTTCTTTCAACGATTATCCATATGCGACTATATCGTCCAGGTAGTCATGGCATTTAAGACCCCTTATGTCCGCGAGCACGGCGTCCATCAACCGTTAGAAGGTCGGGGGAGCGTTTAATAGCTCAAATGGCAATCGGTTGTACTCGTGATGTCTGAGAGGAGAGAAATCCTGATGCTAGGAGGAGGATTGTCAAATATTTTGCCCATCCCAGCTCGTCGTATACCTCGGCGTTTTCGGTTAGGCGATATGAGTCACCCCCAGTTATTTCGTTTAGTTCCTGAAGTCCGCTACTACTCTTTTTCAAAAGTTGTCATGGGCGTTTGCTTTCTTTGGAACGGCGAGTAGAGGAGCATTCCACAGGTGCTTGCTTGCTGCATGACTCCTTGTTTGTGCACTTGGTGTAGTCTGTATGGATGAATTTTCACAGGCGTCTATACGAGCATTTATTTCCTTCGTTTTACTCGTCGACTCATCTTCTTCCATTTCTTCTCGTTGGCGGGAATTCCCGTTCGGAAAAGTGAGACCTTCGCCTACTTCGACTCCTGGTTGCACGTCTTTTGCTGCGACACATCCTACCTTCGCTGTTAAAGTCTGTGGACAATATTTTTTCTGTGCGAGGAGGAAATTTAATTCTCTTTAAGCCGTTAATTATAGGTATCACGTGCCCGTACAATTTTATGTGTTTTTCGATCGATATATTGACGTTATGTTCACGCATGAAATTACTAATATTCCGGCTACTTTCGTTGATACGGTATCGTTCATTACGAAAAGTCCGTGTATTAGGTATACTGCGAGAGTTTCAATTTCGCGTATTATTTGGCACATTGCGTCAAATTTTATCCCGCCTATCCTTTTTGACTCAATCGTCTCGTCTATTATCTCGTTTCCTTTTTTGACTTTCATTGTTGCTATTACATTGCTGAATGTGAAAGACACGATCTTTGAGCGGTTTCAGACTGGCGTTTTTTCGTGCGTATAAGCTCGTTTTTTGCATACGCGCTTACATGCACGCCACATTGAGCGATTCAACAAACTGAACGCGCGTGCATGTGCGTAATCCGGCGTATTCCCGCGAACCCGCAATGCGGGTCGTGCGTATACGAGCTTATAAGCGTGTCTACGCTCGTACGAGATGCGCGTGTGGGAAATACGCAGTCTACGAGTGTACAAAAAACGAGCGTATACGCGCGAAAAAAAACACCAGTCTAGAACCGCCCTTATATACAGCCTTATATACTAAGCCAATCCACTTTTCTTTACATTTTCGCCACTATGTGGCATTGCTATTGAAAGGTGTGCAACAAGGACAGAATACCTTCTGTCTGTTTCTCTCACTCTCCTAATCGAGGAGCATACGCCGTCGACCTAATCCCTACCCAGTCTATCGCATATTTGATAGGGGTGCGAATTAAAAAAAATTAATGAATAAGACCAAACTGAATAAATAAGACGAAAATGAATAATTGAGACCAAAATGATTGATAGGCACGATCGCAATTGAGGTCACCTGTGTGTCAGTAAGAATTCTGTGGAACCCAAGCAGCTGTGATGAACAAAAACCTTCTTTATTCCAAATTATGAAGCCGCAGTTTGACTAAGTGGCTAGCGCCAAATTTTGTAAACCCAACTTCAGCGTTAGATTCTTGCACAATATTTTTTATCTTCAGGCAATAAAAGTGTTTATTAATTCAGATACATTAAATACTGTTTTTATTCGATCTTTTGTTACATGTATTCATACCTTTCTTTTTGTACACGTATCGTGCGAGACTTAGGCATGTCGACCATTTTTTTACAGACACACTGAAGCCGATTTGCAATAATATTATCCTAATTCTCGTGTAACTAAATGTAAATCTCGTTAACACCATGAGATGATACACAGACCGAGGTTATCTTTCACATGACACGGGAAACAATAAGTGGCAAGGGGGGGAGGGTGAAATCACAGAAGACCGTGGGTGGGGGCACCCTCCGATAGCGGCGACGCATGCGGCAGCCAGCGGAATAAAAAGTGGAACTCGTAACGATGCCTTACGGCATCATTGAAATCTCGCTTCGTTTGCAGACCTGTATGTAAGACCGTGGTGAAAGAGCTTATCGTCTTTTTATTTTCGATTTTCTTCTTGTAACCTTTCCTCGCGTGGCTCATTTTTGTTCGCCCTCCAATGATATTGGATCCGGCCCTCTTGCGCCCCATTTGGTAGTGATTGATCCCATTCCTGCCCTGATTTGGCCCTGATGCCAAATTCTTTGTCTACAATCCTTGAATGCGTGTCCTGGCTTTTTCAAATAGTTGCAGGTTATGTTCAGTTGGTGCACACTTTTCGTTGGTGCCGGTAAACTTTATCTTCCACAGTCTCTTTTAGAGCTGCCCCGAGGTTATCTAATCCTCAGGCTTTTACTATGATTTCGGACGTTCGTCGGAGTCCTCTTTCGAAATTATGTCAGGCTAGGTGTCGGACATCAGCTTCGCTTCCTTTTTTTCTGCTGCAGTTTCCTCTTTCGCAAGTGTGAACGTCTACTCATTCCATAATATTTGTCTCGAGTCATTGACCGTAGGCTAACAGGCTTTCGTTTGTTCTCTGTCTACATTTATTAAAGTCTACCTATAATGCGGCTATAGAACGCCGTGTCCCGTGTAATGCCGTCATCTTATCGTCGCATTGTTTGTACGAGTCAATTTGTTTGTACCGAGTGTCTTTTCGCGCTTTACCGACAATTTTTGTTGGTAGTACGCTTCTATAATATAATCTACCTCTTCAAGCAGTGTTCTGTCAAATTGCGGTACGAGGCTTCGAGTTTCTTTCAATGTCATACTCATTGTCGTTTGAAACTGGTTGCGCCATATTTCCAGCGTTAGATTCTAATAAAGAAAATTCCTGTATTTCAATTTCATGTCCACGTGTCATTTTTACTGTATCTCCCGTCACTTACAGTAAGTTGATTCGTACGATGCCGATTCAGCTATACGACTTGCTAGTGTCACCTCTGGAGGTGCTGCGCCTGTCAAAAATTCTGGGGTTCGCACCGAGGCATCCGATCTTACTATTTCGGTCAACAATATTTCCGTTGCTACGCGTCTAAAATATGCCATAAATTGGGAGGAACAAAAGTATCGCAAGCTTCGGAAATTATAGTACAATAATTGTGATAATTGTTTAAAAAATCCGTACCTTCTATGTAGAGCAGAGGATCTAATTCCTGAATGTGAGTTTATGATAAAGGTAGAACCAGCTAGTGCATAATTCACTCATGAATAAACGTAGGATCTCAAAAAAGCGCACTTCAAAAAAGTTGGGTATACCACTATCAACTTTATTGAATGATAATTTAACTTAGAGTTTGATAAAACCCCTATCTCTTTACTTTGTTTTCTTCCATTGCCCTTCGTTAGTGACCGTTTCCTTCAAATTGTTTTCCTGCGGGGTCTCTTTCGTTTCTCGTCATGATAGACTTTTTTGAAAAAAAACCTTATTTTTTGACATCCGTTTACTTGCTTGTTCCATGTTTTCTCATATATATTTAGGTACACCAAGAAAAATAATATACGATGAATTAAATATTGTCAGGTAAAAATTGATGCACGGCGAATAGTATAAGTTTTTAATAGTTGTTATTGTATAAATAGATAAATACATGCTTTACTATTCCATCCAATATAAAGTGCAATTGGCCTTAGAATCACACAAGCTTTCTATTCGAAGAAATAGTGAATTGATATTAGGTAGTCACATTGAAGCCCGCTATTTTGTAATCGTTTTTAAATAATTATTATTTTTTTTCAATTTGTTGGATAACATTACTCAAAGTATATTCCTTCTGATGTTACTACTTTTCCCCACCTCTCTGGTAAACGCTGAATCCCCGTCGAAAGAATGCCCTGTCGTTTGACACTAGCCACTCATCAACCCATTTCTGGATTTCCGTGCAATTAACGAAGTGTGTTCATTTTCTATTGCGTGCTGCAGTGACTGCGACAAACAATAATGACTTGGGTGATAATGACAAGGCTCGCAGAATACGCTGGGAAACTTCCGTTCTACAAGTTCCCTGGGTTTTTTTCACCGCCGATGCATTGTGGGGTCGAGCGTTGTCGTGCAGAATAATTATCTTTAGTCCTACGAACAAGTTACAAGGTTTTATTTAACTTGCTTCGTTCGTATGTCGGTCTTTCTGGTTCAAAATTTGTAATCCATTTGTCAAGCACTTGCTGATCCGATTGAGCTGAAATTTGACATGCCTATGTAACTTCGGCGACAATGCAATAATATGGTACCATGGAGCTGGTCTGATGATGGATGTGGGAGGTGAGCAACGCAACTTCTCAATAGCATATACTAGGACAGTCGAGTCTGTGCTCATTTGTTTTGTTATCATGAGCACCTTCCATTACACGTGATAACGAGAGTCTGATAATGGTGGTGGGAACTGAAATTTCCTATTGGCAAATGGTAGGGCAATCGAGTTTGGGCTCATTAATTTTGCTGACTTAAGCACTATTGATACACTATTGACACTATTGACTATTGACAACTTTGCTGACTTAAGCACTATTGAAACACTATTGACACTACTATAAAGTTTCTCGCGAAACCTTTATAACCTAAGGCGAAGCTTTTTATTACGCCCATGGCTGGATGGCATAGGGGCCTGGCATGGCAAATAAATAATCAAACTCTAATATTCAAAAGTATAAAATTAAATAAACGTAAAAAAAACTTTTGGAAAACAAGCTTTTATTCAAAAGGTATTGTACTAAAATGTAAAAAGTAATGTTCAGTCAAATTGAAAATCAAAACAGTATAACTACAAAAAAATCCCTTCCTTGGTTACTCATCATAGGTGCAAGTACTTAAAAGATACATGAACGTCGATATTTAAAAAATATAAAATATAAACTTTTAAAGCTTTTGGTGTTAAACGTCATGAGTACTAATAGTACTTTAAAATTTCTGAAAAAAGCCTTAAGCTTTCAAAATGTATTTATATTTCATTTTTTTAATATCTACGGTTCTGTATCTTTTAAGTACTTAGGTGTAAGTGACAAAGGAAGGGACTTTTTTGTAGTTATACGGTTTTTATTTCCAATTTTACTGAACATAATTATTTTTCTTTTTAGTACAGTACCTTTTACATAAAAGCTTTTTTTTTTAAGTTTGTATACTGTGATGTCGTCGGGACTCAGTTCTTATTATTTTTCCCAAAGGTGCTGACTTCGCTGCAGAAGTCGATGGTAGGAGGCGATTAACTCGGTTTACATGAATGGTTAACTGTGTGCCACATAGTGTGGGACAGAGTTTCGGATACCGACCGATATCTCTTCCAGTGTCGGAGGGGGTTTTTATAGACAGATTCTCCGTTAGAAAAGTGTTACCCCGTGGGAAGGAATTTCGGGGGAAACGCCTGGAAACTTCGAGGGAAAATGAGCACACGTGTGACTCTGGATTCTACGAAAAGCAGCTGTGCTTGTTAGGTAAGTCCGTGGGGAGCAGGAAATAAGAAGGCCATAGGAAAATATTTGGGAAATAGTCACGAAAACGCTGCGTGCGAGAGGATCGGGATGCAGTCGACGATGCCTGCAGCCTGGGAAAGTCGAAGGACAGGATGCTGAGCATTTTGAAAGCGATAAGTCGTGGTGTAGGAGAGTCCGTGGGAAAGGAGAAAATCATAAAACGTAGAATGCCCCTATTACACCTCCCTTCTATTTTAAGAAAATTGATGAATAGAAGCACTATGTATTTTCTCAGGCGTTGGGGCACTGGGGCGGCGTCGATTGGCATGCTTTGCGAGGTGCACAACATTGTTTCGATTAACTTTTGTCTGAGCCGCAGTTTCCCCTGGAGTATGAATAGTTAGTACGATCTGAATTATTCCTATGGAAACAATTATTGTAAGTGTTAATACATGGTGAACAAGTAGAACGTAATATCTTTCCGAAGATACCTAATAGACTTCCGCATTTCCTAACGTACCAAATAAAACTTTGCTTATATCACCAATGAAATTAAAAACTTCTCTTTTCAAACGCGGTACATAATTAATAATGTTCATGAGCCTTGGTCTGCGAAAATGAATTCAATCTAATCTTTGTCGTACAACTTCGATCGTTGGAGATTCTAAACCTCTTTTCAATGCCTTAGTAGCAATGCAGATCCTCGACGGTGTCCTGGCAATTTTGAATAACTCGTCTCGGTGAAGATTTAGTTCGGTGAGGTCCACGTAGTTTACGACGGTCCAGCTCTGGTGGCACATTACCACCTCGCCCAGATGTTCTAGGTAGATTGGTCCCTCGATCGGTTGTACTTCGAGAAAGCTTCGGAAGCTGCACATATCATCAAGAGCAGGATGAAGAGTACCGACATAGTTCCTATGCAGATATGTGATTATCTTCTGTAATATGGTTTTTATTTATTAACGTGGATTAACTTTTTCCAATTGTTGAGGAAGATTTCATAATTAACATCCGAATTTCGATCGATTATTATTGCGGGCCCTTCCCATTTCGGAGCAAGGGGAGATTTGTCTCGTTCTTGTGCTACGAGCACCTCATCTCCCTTTTCAAATACTGGAGACGGTCGGCAGATGTGTGCGTCTTGATTTGGTTTATATTTTTCGTTCGGATGAACGAGATGATCGCGTCCTTGTTTTGAACACGCTCGTGATCCGCTCGAAGTCTTTCGAAGTATTGATCGATGGTAACGTTGGTTCGATGAATCGGCAGATTATTAGGAATGTTCGGTTTGCGACCGAACTGCATTTCGAAAGGCTTTAGATTTGTTCCTTCGTGTTTGGCTGTGTTGTATGCCATAGTTACGAACTTCAATTTCTTGTCCCAGTCTTCTCTATTGTCGTAAATAAGTGCTTTTATCTGCTCCTTGATAGGCCCGTGTACTCTTTCAAGGCTTCCGTTACTTTGTGGATGAAATGTCGTAGTCTCATATGGTCAATCTTAAAAAGTTTTTCCAAATGTTTAAATGTTTGACTGATAAAATCCCGTCCTTCATCTGTCAAAATCTTCCTAGGGGCACCGTGGATGTAGATTAAATGTTCAACCAGCGCGTTTACCGTGCCTTCAGCATCTTGAGTTTTCAACGGTATAAGAGTTATGTACTTTGTCAACTGCCCCTGTATAGACATGATGTATTTATGACCCTTGTCGGATTCAAGTAGTGGTCCGACAAGATCAAGAGCTATTTTGTCGTTTGCGGAGTGTCCGTTATAACAGCTTCTGCTTGTGGTCGTATCCTTACGAACTTGATTTTCTGGCACGTGTCGCATTTCCTTATGTAGTCTTCAATGTTTTTTTGCATGTTAGGCCAGGTAGCAACAGCTTTCACCCGTTCGAGAGTTTTGGCTACTCCGAAGTGTCCTGTGGCCGTCGTCCCATGGTGTTGTTTTATGATCCTGAGTCGTTCTTCCTCTGTACCTACTTCGTATGTCTCTGCATCGTACTGGTAAAGTAAAGGGCGGTCTTTTCTTTGTGCCCAAATAAAATTTATCATTTGTTTAAGTCTGAACTATGTCGCTGGGTGAATGTTCAAATTTTCGCATCCCAGATATACCTTTGTCGGTTTGTCAATCTTCTGTAACGTTCTAGATAAATTATTGAACCGTTCTATTTCTTCGTTTAAGAATTCGATGTACAATCCTTCTTCAGCGTTTGTGGCAAAATCTGTGATTTTAATTGTCGGAATGTCCTTAGGTGGGGGTTTTTTTCTGTAATCTCTGCTACACAAGGGGTACTTGTCGTGAGTGCGAATTCAATGTAGAAAGGAGATTCTTTATCTTTAGTGTTTTCTAATTGTTATTCGGCTTCTTCTGCGTCCGGCGTAGCATCGTCAACAATTTCCAATGCGTTTTCCTCGTCACTCGACTGGGGGCTCGCGCGTGATTGCCCTCGAGTAGTGACCGCATAAATTCGTGATGACGCATCTGCATTTGTGTTAAGAGATCCCTTTTTATATACGGGATCGTACTAGTATTCCTCTAGCTTCATTCGAAGTCTCATCAGTCGGCTGTTGGTCGGAGAGTCAGTGGCCTTCAAGATCCATATAAGAGGTTTATAGTCTGACTATTTGGAACCTTTTTCCATACAGGTATTAACGAAAATGTTTTACGACCCATGATATTGCCAACATTTCTTTCTCTGTCGTTAAGTAACGCTGTTCGGCTTTATTTAAAGTACGAGAGGCGTAGCAAACAAGTCGGTCTTTTTCTATGGTGCCATGAGATAGGACTGCTCCTATTGCATGATTACTAGCACCCGTGGTCAAAACGAAAGGCTGCGTAAAATCCGGATATTGTAGAACAGGTGCTGTAGTCAATGCAGTACGCAGTAAGTTGAAGGCTTGTTCCTCTTTGTCGGTCCAGATCCATTCTTTGTCCTTTTTCAGTAGTTCCATCAGTGGTTCTGCGTTTTTACTGAATTCGTTAATAAATGTTCTATAGTAGCCGGCGAGCCCTAAAAATAGTTTTGTTTTCTTCGGATCGCGTGGCTTTGGAAACTGCATAACTGCTTCTGTTTTCTTGGGGTTCGGCTGGACGCCGTCCTCTTCGATGACATGACCGAGAAACTCCAGTGCTGGTCTCAGATATTCGCACTTGTCTGGTTGAAGTTTCAGGTTAGCTTCCCGGAGCCGCCTCAATACGTCGATTACTTTTTTGTTGTGATCTACCCTAGCAGATTGGGTGCCTATCAATTTACTATAAGAATGCCCAAGGCACTTTGGTAGGCATATTAGTTCAAAAAGTACCGGTAAATGCCGATGAATGACGAACGTTAAATTTTATGAGCGCACAGAGAATGCCTTTCGAGTGCCTGTTAAAATGTCTATGGAAATAATGATGCGAATGCCGTTCAGAATGTCTATGGAAATACTGGTGCGAGTGGCTGTTGAGTCTCGGCGACAATGTTTTGCACTTACATTCCAAACTAAAATACATTTCCGTAAGATTTTTAAGTACTTCGTGTGGAGAAACAAGTCTGGAAAAAACCAATCATATTCAAGATTATCATGATATCAATTTGTTTGATTTTTTTCAAACTATTTTATTTCGTGACGAAGGCCTTAAGTTGTAACTGGAACTCAATTTTGGTTAGGATGGAACGAGCATACATCTTAGATACTACAACCAGTATATTACCATATGAAGTGCTCCTTCTTAGTTGGCTGGTTATTCATTCGTACTTTCGGCTTTGGGTATACCGCAGCTGTCAGAAGAAATTGTGATGCCGGTGAATAACGAAAAATGCGGGTGAATGCCTAAAAAAATGTAATGCCGGTGAGTGCCTGACGAAGCCGGTGAATGACCAAAAAAATGCCGGTACTTCGGATACAAAATTCTGGTTTGGTCACTCTTCAGCACTTACCGTCACTATTTGAACCGGAATGCCTGCCAAAGTAACTACAAATGCCTACAATAGGCACGGCATTCAGCCAGTCACTTCAATAGGCATATCAAACGGCTTTCTTTGGCATTTATCAAGGCACCCAATCTGCTAGGGTACTAGCGTTTTCCCATAAATAATGATGTCATCTAAATAAACAAAACAGGCGTTGCCAATGAGTCCGTATAATGCGCTGTTCATGATCCGCTGAAACGTTGGAGGTGCGTTTTTCAAGCCGAATGGCATCCGATTGTAGTGATATTGACCGTTGGGCGTGGAAAATGCAGTTTTCTGCTTATCTCTTTCGTCCATGAGTATGTTATGAAAACCGGACGCTCGATCAAAAGCGGAGAAATATTTCGCTTGTCCCAATTGATCCAAGATTTCGTCTATACACGGTAGTGGGTAAGCATCGTGGGCTGTTTTTTTCGTTTAATTTACGAAAGTCAATCACTATGCGGCATTTCTTTTGTCCCGAAGCATCGGTTTTCTTTGGAACAATCCATAAAGGTGCGTTATACGGTGCGTCGCTTGCTTCTATGAGTTTCTCTCCCAACATCTCGTTTACTTGCTTGTCGATTTCCTCTTTGTGAGTTGGAGGATACCTGTATAGTTTGACGGTCACTGGTACGTCATCGCTGGTGATGATGCGGTGTTTGACCGCTTTCGTACCTGGCAATGGGTCACCAGGTAACGCAAATACGTCTGGATAGGATGAGTTAGTGTCCCATCATTTTTCTGCCTGTTCACGCGGCACACGTTCGAGGCGTACATTTTCTCGCAGCATGCGGAGGCATTCCGCTGAATTTATATTTTCGATATGATAGATTTGAACTGCGCTCAAAGTTGCATCTTGGTGCGCCTCCTTCGAGAATTGGCTAAACTCCTCTAGAGGGATGCCACGCAGTAAATTCAATGTAACTATGATTGGTTCTTCCGAGTCGTTTATTACCGGCACTCAGGCTTGATAGTCCTTGGCTTCATCCACGCTCCGTGCATAAATTGACCACGCGTTTACCGGGTCTGATGGCATTGATTCGGGGGATGTTTGTTCGGTAGATTGGTTTGTCGTTTCTTCCGCTGGTATGTGATTGACAGCTTGGTGCATAGGAAGTCGCGGTGGAATTGGGCTGTTTCGAAAAACCCGACTGTTGTTGTCGTGGTGATTGTGTGTCATACATTTTTTTTCGACATTCTCGTTCAACGTGTCCTGATCGGTTACAGTACTGACAAGTTATTGATGTACGTTGTGAAGGTGGGGCAGTTGAGGGCCCACTTGAATAAACTTTATGGGGGGTCATTCCACCTGCGTTCTTTCCCCCGATGTTAAGGTTTCGTGTCATCATTGCTCGCGTGAAATCGTAAGCCTCAGCTGCCTGGGCCGTACCTATAGCTGCTCGAATGTTTTGGGGTTTTTGTGCGCGTATTTCTGTCGAGATTTATTTTCTAAGGCCCAATGGATATTGCTCAAGGCCTTGCTCACGCTCATATTCTATCACGAATCTTCGTTTTATTTCATTCGTTGTAGAGTTCGCGAGGACTGATAATACTTGATTCTGTATTTCGAGAAACCGATTTGTGAATTACGAAACTGATTCCGACTTGCCCTGAAACGTTCGTGCCAGTTTGTCTCGCCACACGCTAACCGGTTGTAGATTCCCGTAGAGTATCCGAAGACCCTCGTGAAGTTTTTCGTACGTGTCTGTTTCGTACTCCTGGGTTTCCCTTGCCGCGTCTCCCTTTATTTTCTTTGCGATTATGAGTCTACGAAGGTATTCTGTCCGAGATACCTACAGACGTACGTCTTCGATTGATTGAATGAATGTTTCGACCCCAATATTTTTTCCGTCAAAATCTTTAATAAGTTCTAATGCCTCTTTAGGTGTTAATTCTTCGAGATGGTTTTCCGAGGTTTCACTTTCGGCTCGCAACAACTCATTTTCCATTTGTGAATTTATTTCCATCATTTGTTTATCGCGGGTTTTATTGTTGCGATGTTGCGATGACGTTTGATAGCGACATCTTGTTTGTTATGACAGAGTCTGTATCCGAATCGGTGGTAATGATTGAAGGTTCGCGATATTGAGTAAATAAGTTATTACTCACCGATTTCTTATGTGTTCAGCTTAGTTCTTTGTCTCTTGCAGATTGTCATGTCGTTGATCGGTCCTATATTCCCCGCGTTGGTAAGCCAGCTTCCCCATACTTAGCACCAAATTGTGATGTCGTCGGGACTCAGTTTTTATTATTTTTCGTGACGGTGCTGACTTCGCTGCAGAACTCGATAGTAGGAGGCGATTAACTAGGTTTACCCGAATGGTTAACTGCTTGAGACGTTTATTAAATAATTATAAAATTAGAGGCACATAATATAATTAATAGAGGCATATAATAAAGGCAATTAGGGTTTTTATAGACAGATTCTCCGTAAGAAAAGTGTTACACCGTGGGAAGGAATTTCGGGGGAAACGCCTGGAAACTTCGAAGGACAATGAGCACACGTGTGACTCTGGAATCTAGGAAAAGCAGCTGCGCTTGTTAGGTAAGTCCGTGGGGAGCAGGCATCAAAAAGGCTACAGGAGAAGATTTGGGGACTAGTCACGAAAACGCTGCGTGGGAGAGGATCGAAATTCAGTCGACGATGCCTGCATCCTGGGAAAGTCGAAGGACAGGGTGCCGAGCATTTGGGAAGCGATAAGTCGTGGTGTAGGAGAGTCCGTGGGAAAGGAAAAAATCATAAAACGGAGAATGCCCCTATTACAATACGTTTATTTTTTTCAATCGAGTTATCATTTAAACGCTCCAGCTTTTATTGGTAATATTCGGCGGCGACCATTTCCTCTGGTTTCAAGAGCTCATAAAGCACTACTCCCTCTATATCTCACCAGTTACACAGCATGGCTCGGTGACACTAGATATTCGGTTTTGGGGTTGGTATTGATGGCCAGGATCAATCCATAATTTACTGCTTTTAGGGTTATTGGAATGAATCCATTTTTCATCCCCAGCTTCAAACGCCACAAAAAAAACTTTTTTCTGGGACTGCAAGTAAAGAAATGTTGGCGTTTAGGCAATTCATAATGGCATTCTCGCTCAGCGCGTGTGGCAGCTATTGTTCTTCTTTCTGTATGACCCTCATGCCATGCAAACGCTAGGATGCTGTTGGCTATGTAGTTCGGCATCTTCGAGTTTTTCCAGATCACCAGGTCGTTGCCTCCCATAAGGGTCACATCTACCACTTTTGAATAGTCGAAACCAGTATCTACACATAGTTTCAGATAGTGCAGACTCAGTTCAATTTTGTGTAAGTAATCGGTGAGTTCGGGGTGCACTTTCTTTTCAAATCGAAGCAACGCCGTAATATACATTGGAAAAAAAACTTGTTAGGGTATAAATGCCAACGAAATATGGCGTTTTTGGCTAAAATTTAGGAACACAGAACCACCTTTTGAGGGCAACATAAGCAAAAGTTCGTATCCGAAAGAAAAAAAAGAAGACTCAGATCATCGATCAAAACCACACAAGAGGAATATCAAGGGCAATCAATTTACGAACGAACATGGAAATCTAGAACAAAGTCCAAATAGTCCCGGTTAAAGTGCAAGTCCCCAGTGTCAGCAGTGAGGATGTTCACTGGAATCCCTTGCACGAATACCGGATTATTGAATTCTTCACGATCTGTGCAGCATTAGCAGCCGTGGTTATTTGTCGGGAATGTAAAGGAACTATAAAATTTGAAGAAAATGGAAATCGGGACATTGAATTCAGAGTTTGGGTTTTGTCGCTGTGACCGCATACAAATCAATTCAGGTCCGCTTATAAATACTGGATTTGAAGTAAATCGTAGAATTATATTCGTTATGCGTCTCCTAAGTGTTGCCAAAGCAGAAATGAATATATTTTACAATCTCATGAATATCTGCAGTGGTTTAAGGGGGGACACCAGTTTAGACGGTTCGAAAAATCGACTTTTTTAAAATTCCATAAATTGTTATTAAACGTTTTACCAACGTTTCAAAACAAAATTCTGATTTTTTCCGATGATACGAGCAAGGAAAGTGAACGGCCGACGATTCAGTCCCGAAGCGCGCGGTAGGCAGAACGGAGCGGTCGCTCAGGTAATCCCTTATTCAGTTGCCTGGCTCAATACCCCTGTACTACGGGATATTAGAGAGAGGGGGGGATTTCGGCAGATGTTCTTGATTCTAAATTCTTACAATAGAGGCGTTGGGTAGAAGGTACTCGAAGCTTTGGAATATTTCGACAGAGCGTCAAGTTTGGTCATTTTAGCTTCGACCTTCCTAGCGTGTGTTGAAAATTAGAAGTAAAAATGTCAGCGTATCCGAAAGGTAATCGTGAGAACAACGAACGACGTAGTAAACCACGTAAGAGCTCCTTCCACGGAAATCGATACTCCAGGAGTCGATCAAGCGTTAGTGAAGATGAAAGTGCCAGCGCAAAAAAACTTTCGAATACTACCAGTGATAATGTAACTGTAAATCCTCTACATTTTTATAGGCTCATCGAATGTTTCACCGTATTAACAGGTTTGTCGGACATTATTTGTCGAAATTGCAAACAGAATGTGAAATTTCAAGGGACTGGAAAACGTGGCTGTGGTTTCAAGCTTGTTGTCGATTGTAACTGTGGATCGAGACAAATCAATTCAGGTCGTTTAGTCAACACTGGATTTGAGATAAATCGTAGGATTGAATTTGTCATGCGGCTCTTAGGTGTTGGCAGACAAGGAATTAATTTACTTGCAATTACATGGACATCGGCAATGGAATAGCTGAAGAAACTTACAATGGAATTTGCGCTCACATCCACGCCGCTGCGAAGGAAGTGTATGAATTCTGCTGTAAGAAAGCTGTAGAAGAAGAAAAGAAAGACAACGAGAAACGCGAGGGACCTATTCTGAATTTGAAAGTATCTGGTGATAGAACTTGGAAAAAACGAGGATTCAAATCACTTTTTGGTGTTATAACGCTTATAGGATATTACTCCGAAAAAGTAATCGATTTGGTTGTACGAAGTAGTTACTGCCAATCATTTGCATATTGGAACAACAAATCGAAAAATTCAGCAGAATATCTAGCACGGAAAGAGGATCATGACGAAAAAAATTGCACGAAAACAAATGCAGGCTCCAGGGAAAACATGGAAGTGGAATCTGTGAAAATGATGTTCTTGAGATCGGAGAACTATATGGTGTAAAATACCGCAATTATATCGGTCATGGAGATTCGAAAACGTTCACAGCAGTTATTAATTTAAATCCTTACGGTGATGAACTGACAGTTATCAAGAGTGAATGCATAGACCATGCGCAAAAAAGGATGGGAACTCGGCTCCGGTACACCAGGAAAGCTAAAAAACTGGGCGGAAAAGAAAAATAGACAGAGGCTTTGGTGAAAAAGCTCAGCACGTATTATGGCTTAGCGATTCGTAGAAATGTAAAGAGTATCGAAGACATAAAGAAGGCCATAATTACAACTTTTCAGCACATGATATCCACAGACGACAATCCACAACACGACAACTATTCAGAGGGAGATGACAGTTGGTGCAAGTGGCAACAAGCTAAAGCACTTGGAACGGAGCCTGAAGCGCACCCTGCTCCATTACATCCCGACGACCAGAAAGAAATTCTTCCAATATACGAAGATTTATCCAAAGATGATTTGCTGACGAGATGTTTAGGCGGTCATACGCAGAATGCTAATGAAAGTTTCAATTTGACCGTTTGGCGATTGTCTCCAAAGCACCTACATTGTGGCCTGAAAGTAGTCGAGGTTGCAGCATTCTTTGCTACTGCGTTATTCAATGAAGGGAATTCAGCTTTTCTAATGCTGATGAACGGACTAAAACTTGTAGTTGGCTCGCAAAGCTTCAATTTTTCCCAGGAAAGGATGAGCGGCGCCTGAAAAGACAAAATAGACGCAGCGCGTTGGAGACCAAGGAAGCTCGGCAAGCTCGTCAAGAGGAGATGCAAGCCCGAAATAATGCATTTGAAGAAGAAAAAGGGTCGCTATACGGTGCTGGAATAGCTGATTAACCGGTGAGCAGTTTATATAATTTATTACTGAATTTCTCGTTTTCGGTACCTTTATTTCAAACGCGTTTTTCTCGAACCGACTTTTTTTCAACTCGTGGGAATTATAGATCGGAAAGTTATTGACCAATCGTTCTGAAACTTTGTGTGAATATTCTTTATTCAATTACAATCCATATGAACTAAATTCTGGCGACGATATTATTATCTAAAATATTTTTCTTAATGCAAAAGAGGTGAAAAAACATGGTATAAAAACATGACATTTTGTTCAAGCACCTCAAAAACATGCAATTTTCAACTTTTTCGATCAGAGTTTAGTTCATATTCTGAAAAAGTATGTTGCTAAGGAAAAAAATTGAAATGATTCCAGATAAAAATTGTGACTTCCGGATTTCCCACGAGCAGCAAACTCTGATGGCGATCGTCGATGGACAGCAGCTTCTAACTCCACTATTTCCGGCGGAAATGACTTGAAAAAATTACAACGTGTACTTCAAAATATTAATAAAATATCCTCTTAGTTTAAACAAAGTCTGATTCTTCCTTCCCTGTTAAACAAATTCACGAAAAACACTAAAATTTGGGCCTTCTAAACTGGTTTCGCCCCTTAAGTGAAACTTCGTATAACAAAATGGTTGATCATGTTTATGCAGCTACAAAAATGGTATTTGTATTTTGCTGTAAAGCAGGCTCTACACTCGCACCGCGAAGGCCTGCCAAGGCAGTGAAACGCGAGTGTAGAGCCCGCTTGAGGCCTTATATGCGCGAAAAATTTCAACATTTTTCATTTTTAAAATTATTATTTATTCCATTAGCCTGAACAGTTAGGAATATTTTGAGCTTTACAGAATTTAAAAATTCCAAAAATTGTTAAAGTTACAGTATTTAGAGCGTAAACACTTTAATTTTCTTGGAAGCAGGCAGGTAGCGCCGGTAACCGGCCGCGCTATACGGAGACAGGTGCGCTAGATCGGCAACTACCCTTTTCTATTGTTCACTTATCATCCCTACATAGAGTCGTGTAACGGTAAAGGAAACGGGTTTTGTCGGTTCGGTCTACCATAAAAGTAACGGTTTTTTTCGGTTCGGCACAAGCATAAAACCAGGAGGAGGAAGTAAAATTATTTAGTCCGAATTGAGACATTGTAGAGGCCAGACAAAATTGTGAGGTGAGAGAGTTATATTTTAACATGAGTGATTGTGAAGAAACCCATACTAGTTTAGATGGGAAGGGTTCACGATTCATAGGAGGACGCCCAGGCATTCGTAAAAAAACGTCTTTTTCACGGTATACGAAAAAATCGGAAGCCGAACTAAACATAAGTGCGTCTGCAAATAAATTAAAAGCGCCGACAGCACTCGATGTAGATATTGACCGTGCACATAGCTACGTAATCGTACATTTTCTATCCATGTTCACTGCAATTGCTTCTCTCGTAAAGTGCAAAACTTGTAACAGTGACATCAAGTTCTCTGAAATACGAGTTAGAGGACTGGGATTTACCTTAGTTATCAAGTGCGAGCAAAAGGAGATATGATCGAGTCCTTTGCCTAAAAGTTATTGTTACGCAATCAATCGCAGCTTCACGTTGGCTATGCGAATTTTAGGTGTTGGATCGACGGGAATTAACATTTTCTGCGGTATTATGAATTTCCCAAAATGCTTCAGTCAAACCCTCTACGACAAAATTACCAAACAAATATGAGATGCAGCCAAAGAAGTTGCAGATTCGTCTATGCGAATGGCAGCTGACAAGGAAACAAAAATAACGGCAGGAAACACGAATACCAAAGACGCTAATGAAATCGCTGTCTCCGGGGATGGTTCTTGAAGAAAAAGAGGTTTTTCTTCGCTGCAGGGTGTTGCAACACTTATCGGAATTTTGTCTGGGAAAGTTGTCAACATTATCGTCAAGTCATTATTTTGTAAGGCCTGGCAATCGTGGAGTGAAAAAAGGAAACTGAAGAATATGAAAAATGGTACGCAGAACATGAAGATAAATGCACAAGTAACCACGAAGGAAGTTCTGGAAAGATAGAGGTAGATGGAATGGTTGAAATGTTCAGCAGACCTAAAGATTTACACCATACAAAATATTTGTATTATTTTGGAGATGGCGATGCAAAAACATTCAAGAGCATAACAGAAGCCCATCCGTATGGACAGAACATTATGATACGTAAGCGAGAATGCATTGGTCATGTTAAAAAACGAATGGGCAGCAGACTCCGCAACGTCAAGAAACAAAAAAGGTCTCGGAGGAAGAGGTAAATTGACTGTAAAATTGATTCACGAATTGACAGTGTTTTATGGATTGGCTCAACCGATGAAAATCCTTAGCATGACAGCTGTCCTTCTGGCAAAGAAAGTTGGTGCACGTGGCGACAAGCCGAAGCCGCAAACACGCTCGACTCATATACTCATAAGGCTGCACTCGATGAAACTGTGGAAGAAGCGATCAAACCAGTGTATAAAACACTTGGTGACGACGAGTTACTGGAGAGATGTTTAGGAGGCTTCACACAAAATAATAACGAGTGTTTGAATTCTAAGATTTGGAAAATTGCTCCGAAATGCATGGAGTGGTTTAACGATTGTTGAAATCGCCGCATATATTTCGACTAGCACTTTTAACGACCGAACAGTCGTTAAAAACGAAAGCCGTTTTTCCACGATTCACTTTTTTGAACCTTGGGGAAGTTCTAACTCTTGAACGAAGGTTTAGATCGCTTTGAAATTTTTATAACATTTTCTTAGTATCATCACCTATCGTGTGAACCACAGAAACAAAAATTTCAATGACACAAAAAAATATAAATATAAAATACCGACAGAAAATTGATTTAAAAAATGTTTGGTTTGGAATGTTTATTATAATTTTTTAAAAAATAATATTGTTGGTTCACACTGAAGATACATTCATTATGCAATTATAAATATGTTAATTTTTTTAAATCACCCACATCTATGCCGAGAACGTTCACTATCAACGCGCGCGCAAAAAAATACATTACTTTAGTATGTTAAATCTCCGCCACTTGTTAATATTTCTAATTTTTTTTACATATACTTAACCATGTGCATAAATGATCCGTAGAAAAGTGTTGTCAATATATGCGTAATTTTTTTATCGCGTCTAGGAAAGTACCTTTGAAAATCGGCGAAGTCGCGTATATAAGGCCTTAAGGGGTAAGGCCACAGTACAATTTCCAAAAAATCGATTTTTTTCCGCTAATACGGTGTTTTATCACCATAAGAATAAGTTACTATTCGATTTATAAGAACATTTTTTTACCGACTTTGAGCGTATAACGTAACAGCGTTTTTCTCGAAACAACTTTTTCCAATTGGCGTGACAAATAACTTCAACAATTTTCACTCGATTTACTTTAAATTTAAAAGTCATGTTCCTAATTGCATTTCGCAGAAAAGTACGTACGGAATTTCTGATTAATCGAAAACTTTTAATTTTATGAGCAGTTTGATTAGAAATTTTTCACTGAAAATTCATTCCTACAACTACAACAACATTCAAATATCTACAACTTTTGAATAAAACAATATTTTTCAAATTCCGTACGCACTTCTCTAAATATTCTAATGTTGATTGACGAGAGTTTTTGTTTTTTTGTTCTAGGTAAAACATTTTGGATGCTAAATGTCACGCCACGGTGCGCCTAAAAAAAGACAATATTAGTAGTGGGGTATTTTGTATATCGAAGTAAAATCTTACAGCTTGATATTCATACTAAATAGATGTGTAATTAATTTTATGAGTGAATCACTTTTTCGCACGAAAAAAAAATGTTAAATTCGCACATGATTTTATACCCGTTACTGTGGCCTAACCCCTTAAAATTGCCGCAGGACAAGAAATAGAAGACAATAAAAAAATTAGAAGGCCTTGCACAGATTTAAAGGCATCTGGCGACGGGACCTGGAAAAAGCGTGGTTTCCAATCGTTATTGGGTGTAACGACGCTTATTAGTTACTATTCCGGCGAAGTTGTCGCTTTAGTAGTGAAAAGTAGTTTTTGTGCAGCGTGTATCGTTTGAAGAAGTCGAGAAAACACTGCAGAATATCGGGAATGGTGCGAGGAACACGAGGACGAATGCACAAAAAATTACGATGGCTTCGCGGGCAAGATGGAACTCGACGGAATCATGCAAATGATTTCGAGATCACTGGAGTTGTTTTCAGTCAGATACAGTAATTATATTCGAGATGGACATTCGAAAACTTTCAAGGCAATTTGGGGAAAAACCCATATAGTAACCATGCTAAAGTGACGAAAAATGAATGTGTCAGGCACATTGAAAAGCAAATGGGAAGATGGCCCCAAAGTGTAAAAAATCACATAAACTTGGCAGAAGAGGAAAATTAACCGATAAACCCATTAGAGGCATGACAAAATACTACGGTTTAATATTTTACCACATGAGCTCTGCGGATGAAAATCCAAGGCATGTGCACTGTCTGAAATGAGATGAGGGTTAGTGCAAGTGGCAAAAGGCTCAAGCTGAAGGAACTATTTTTAAACACCCTGAACCACTACATCTAGACGTGTTACATTACACGTTCTCCTTATCTACAAAGACTTGTCACAAGACGATGTACTTTAAAGGTGCTTGGGCGGACACGTAAAATGTCAATTAAAGCAGCAACTCGACAGTTTGGCGCATTCGCTCCAAAATATGTACATTTCGAGCTAAAAATTTGTCGAAATTGCAGCATTTTTGGCTGCGATAATATTCAACGAGAAATATCCTTCCATTCTGAAAATTATGAATGCTTTAGTGATTGTAATTGGGAAGCAATGCAAAGACTACGCCGACAACGTTGATTAGGAACGATTAGTTCATCAGCAGCGCCGCGGCTCATTATCCTCTAAAGAAGCTCCGCAAGCCCGAAAAAAGCGGCAACTGCAAGAGGATCAACTGTTCGAAGAATCCAAAGGCATAATCTATGGCACAGGAATCGCAAATTAGCGGGTGAGTCATTACAATCAGAGTTTTTACTTACTAAAACTTTGAACATCTTTTTCTCAAAACTGCATTTTCAAAACTGTCGTGCCGTATACCTAAAAAAAATAGTCGACCGATTCTGATGAAATTTGGTATAAATTTTCTCAGATTTTTTTTTCTACAAACCACGAATATATATATATATATATATATATATATATATATATATATATATATGTGTGTGTGTGTGTGTGTGGGAACATAATATATCGAAGGGTTGCTAAGGGCTACAGAGCTACCAAGTTACCGGGTTACTAAGGAGAGATACAAGTCGCTAAGGGAAGAAACATAAACAGCAGTCGTAGCGGAGATCTGACACGGGGTGGTCGAACGCCTGGCCCGATATCCTGTTATTTATTGTGCCGTGATCGAAATACATGACCTTTTGCGACATCTTAATCACCGTTGCACTTTTATGATCCCACATTTGGGGGCTCGTCCGGGATCGCAACAAAAAAAAAGATACGCAAAAGGTGTATTCCGAAACACATATAAAGGATTACCGAGAGTGAGATAAAATACGACATCATGACGGATAACTTGAACGAATTGACGGAGAGACAACTGGCGCAACAGCTGGAAGAATTTGGGATGGAAATCACCGGAAGTAGAGCGGTGATGCGGGAACGGCTACGAAGAGTGATAAACGCCGGTACGGAGACGAATGTGCAAGGCGTATCAGATGCCACAGACGACAACTACGACGGCGTAGAAAACAGACGAGAAAATAGAGCGAACACACAAAATGATGAGGCGGATATGAGACGACAGAGGGAAGCCAATGAGGTGAGAAACATCTATGCACTTTCGAAAAAAGAATTACAACAAAAATTAGAAGAATTAGGCCTGTCGACGGCGGGCCTCAAGATAGGCCTGCAACGAAGATTGGAGGCAGCCGTAGGCGGAGAGACGATCAACGAAGTGAACGACAACGACAAAGGGGAAGAAGAAACGCAAAATGATCGGGAACCGACAAGAACTACCGGAACCTATCACCCTATATCCAGAGACCACGGAATACCAAATATACTTTATGATAACACGAGACCACGAGAAGATAGACATCAACAATGGACAGGATCACAACCGACCTTGTCATTTAAAGATGTCGAGGATGCTTTAGAGACATTCAGCGGAGACAGCGCACAGAACGTAAGACGATGGTTCGCATCATTCGAAGAAACGGCTGACTTGTGCAAATGGAGCGGGACGCACAAAATAGTGTACCTGAAAAAATGACTACGAGGCTCGGCGAAACTCTTCGCGAACTACGAGTGTCACGCAAGATCGTGGGGAGAATTAAAACAAGCACTCATCGATGAGTTCGGCGCGACAATGAACAGTCGGCAAGTACATAAAGAGCTAAGCGCAGTATTAAAGAAACCGAACGAATCATACCAAGAATACGTATACCGAGTTTTAGAGCTCGCAAGTCACAGTGAGATGGAACTGAACTCAAAAATACAATATATCATTGATGGAATCAAAGACGACGAGACACACAAATCGATTCTGTAGGTGCCAAAACGATCAAAGACTTGCGCCAAAGGTTACTACAGTACGAGACACAGCAATTAAATCTTAGCAGAACGAAACACAATCCATTTACAAAAAAGAGACCCCAGTTCCGCGATACGCCAGGCAGAGAGAACACAGTATTCACAGACGCGGAGGTTAGAAAATGTTATAATTGCGGCGACCAGAGCCACCTGAGCAGAGAATGCCCACATAAAGCGAAAGGGGCAAGATGTTATACGTGTGGAGATTTCGGACACATCGCCACAAGATGCACAAATAATCTCAAAATGACCAAGAAGACACCAGCACCTACAAGGGTGGATATGCTTCAAACGCGCAGTGACAAGAAAACCTACAAAACGGTAAATATTTTGGACAGAGACGTAACCGCAGTAATCGACCCAGGAAGTGACCTACACTTAATTCGTGCCAGTCTATACATACAACTGGGTGCTTCAAAGATCGAACAAAAGACAATTAATTTTGAGGGAATCGGCTTGGCAAGACAAAATACGTTGGGACGCTTCCGGTCAGAGATACAAATCGACGACCTTAAATTCGACCTAGACATCGATGTGGTACCCGACCATTACACGGGACACAATCTTATCTTGGCTGGAGAGTTATCCGATTTCGCGGAAGTCCATATCCGGAAACGCAAGGCTACACTAACGAAAATTGAAGCAGACGAGGAGAACCGGTGCGATGGTCTAGTGGTGAGCGTGCTCGCCACTAAACCAGCGGACGGGAGGTCCCGGGTTCGAATCCCAGTCGCGTACATTTCGTCGTGAAATGTTTTTCTTCGGCATTTCGCGGCGAAATAAGACTAGTTCCACGACTGGGGGGCGAACTCGATGACCGGCTGTATTGGTATAGGTTTTCCGCAGTTTCCCTATACCCATGACAGAAATGTCATGATGAATATAATACAGAGGGGGAGTCGGCTGCGGCCGCAAGAGGGGGGGGGGGGGGGGGGACAAGGAGAAAGATGGAGAAAAAAGGAGTAAACAGTAGAGGAAAGAAACACGGGCACAATGAAGGGAAAGAATAGGTAACAAACGCGAAAAGCGTGTACCTAAGGAAAAAACCAATAAAAAAATAAAAAAAGCAGACGAGGAGACGACGATGAAGACAATGGAGGATTCAAACAATGGCTGGTCAGAAGTAATATGTATCGACGTACAATCCAATGTCGACATTAATAAGCATAAAGTAGTCCCCTTAACACATGTAACGGACACAGCGACACAAAACGAAATTCGCGAAATGGTAAGTAATTACCACCCCCAGGAAGTAAAAGATAGTGGTGTTGTAATGCGACTGATATTAAAGGATGAAACACCTGTATACCAAAATCCACGCAGATTAGCAGCGGAACAACGAACGCGGTTACAAAAAATAATCGATGATTGGATCGCAGACGACGTGGTCCAATCTAGCAACTCAGACTATGCCAGTCCCATAGTTCTAGCAAAAAAGAAAAACGGTGACATAAGACTCTGCGGTGACTATCGAAAACTGAACAAAAAAATCATCAGAGACCGATACCCGCTTCCACTAATAGAGGACCAACTGGACAAACTTTGCGAAGCAAGGGTCAACTGCACTCTCGATCTTAAAGACGCATTCTTTCATGTGCCGGTACACAAGAACAGCAGACGATATACCGCATTCGTAACTCCAGACGGCCAATATGAGTTCTTGAAGACGCCATTCGGGCTATGTAACTCACCAGCAGTATTCCAACGACATATCAAGACCGTATTCCGCGAGTTGACGACTACGAACACAGTCCTGATATACATGGATGATTTAATTATACCAGCCAAAGAAGAAAAAGAATGTTTGGAAAAATTAAAACAAGTATTGGAGACAGCAAGCAACTATGGTTGAACATCAACTGGAGAAAATGCGAGCTACTAGTGAGCCGTGTAGAATACTTGGGACATATAGTAGAAGCAGGGACAATATACCCATCAAGAAAGAAAATACGAGCGGTAGAAAAATTTCCAGACGGAGGAGCGCTACTCCAGCTACGAACTCGAGGTACTGGCAGTAGTTAAAGCATTACGCAAATTTAGGGTATACCTCCTGGGTATCCCATTTCGAATCGTCACAGATTGTAAAGCGTTTGTACAAACAATGGCAAAAAGGACGCCTGCTTAAGATTGGCTCATTGGGCGCTACAGTTAGAAGAGTTCGAATACACCGTAGAACATCGGCCAGGCTCATCGATGAGACATGCAGATGCGCTAAGACGAAACCCAATCGAATGTTTAATGGTACAAAGCTCTGAAGATGTTCTTGTAGCACAGATACGACGTGCACAAAATAACGACCGAGACCTACAGAACATCCTACAATCCGTGAGAAACGGGACGAACAAGAAATTCGTAATGACAAATGGTGTGCTATGTAAGGAAAATAGGGGAAATCCCTTGCCTGTGATACCGAACCGGATGCAGCAAGAAATCGTCATCCGAACACACGAACGAGGACACTTTGGCTGGCGAAAAATGGAAAATATGATGAAACAGGAATACTGGTTTCCACAGATGCGAACGAAAATACGCCAAACGATCGATAATTGCATACACTGCCTTTTAGCTGAAAGAAAACAGGGGAAAGCTGACGAGTGGTTACAACCACTGGACAAGGACGATAAACCTCTCGAGACATATCACGTAGACCATTTAGGACCAATCCCCTCAACGAAAAAGAACTACGCACACATATTCGTAGTAGTCGATAGTTTCAGCAAATTTGTATGGCTTTACCCCACCAAGTCAACGACAAACGAGGAAGCTTTAAACCACTTGAAGAAACAAGCATTGATTTTCGGAAATCCACAGCACATCATATCAGATCGCGGCACAGCATTCACAGCACAACCATTCAATGAATACTGCAGGCACGAAGGTATAAAACATACCCTTATCACAACTGGCATACCACGAGGAAACGGACAAGTCGAAAGAATGAACCGTATAATTATTGCCATGCTGACGAAATTAGCGCTCCCAGGGGCAAAAGAATGGTATAAACACGTCGGCAAAGTACAACAATTTATGAACTCTTCCTACAACCGCAGTATCGGGACAACCCCATTTGAGCTATTGGTTGGCCGAAAAATGCGACTCAATGATGACCTGGAACTGCGAGATTTAATATGGCGGGAATGCAGTAAAATATTTCAAGAAGAACGACCAGAGCTCCGAGAAAAGGCGAAAGAAAATATTGCGGAAATCCAAAAAGAAAACCAAAAAACATACAACCGACGACGTACACGAGCCAAAAACTACAAAATAGGCGATATAGTGGCGATTCAACGAACACAATTAGGACCAGGACTGAAAGTATGCCCTAAGTTCTTAGGACCGTATCGGGTTACGAGAGTACTCCGAAGTAACCGATACATCGTGGAAAAGATCGGTGAACACAACGGCCCAAAAACAACGAGCACAGCAGCCGACTACATCAAACCGTGGCCTCAACATCGAGGCTGGGACCCCGAAATCGATCTGCCATGGAAAAACGACGAAAGCAGCGACACAGAGTACGACAGCGACAATTGATACCACGAATGAGGAGATTGCAATACTGTATTGATTCCAATGGGAATCACTTTGAACATCTACTGTGAATAAAGGCAATTTCACATGAAAATAAAGTTCATGTCACTTTTTTTATCTTAAATGATCGTGAACGACTTTGACCCCTAAATGTCAAAGTCGTTTATGCAGACTTTGACCCCTAAATGTCAAGTCTTTTATGCAGTTTTGATGCTCTACAAGATAGTTGAAAAAAATATACCGTCCCATTAAAAAAAGTGGAGGTGACCTTTACTGTGCGACAGCGCCTCCACTGAGATAAAAAAAAATGGACGCATTTGATGACCCCTTTCGTACGGTACAACTTTTGTTTCAAACATTTTTTTGTGACATCGATAATAACAGAGATATTCAAGGTGGCAACAGTTAGTGCCTCACCCTGTATATGTATATACAGGGTGTCCCTCTTATCTCTGTTTCCCGAAATAACTCAGTAATTATCGACGTCACAAAAACATGCTCCAGACAAAAGTTGTACGGTGTGAAGGGGGTCATCAAACGCGACCAATTTTTTTCTATTTCGGTGGAGGCGCAGATGCACAGTAAAGGTCATTATTTGGTAGTGATCCGAGATATTTAAATTTGTATTTCATTTTAATAGATGTCCTTGAATGACCTTGAACGACTTCGATCCCCTAATGTTTTTTATGCGGCTTGAGGTGCTTCACAAGATGGTTGAAAAATATGGACCATTCCATTTAAAAAAGGGGAGGTGACCTTTACTGTGCGTCGGCTCCTCCACCGAAATATAAAAAAAAATTGGTCGCATTTGATGACCGCTTTCACACCGTACAACTTTTGTCTGGAGCATGTATTTGTGACGCCAATAATTACCGGGTTATTTCGGGTAATGGAGATAAGAGGGACACCCTGTATATATAAATATATATACAGGGTGTATATATATATATATATATATATATATATATATTGTGACATTGCGTCACAAGGAGATCGAGAAAAAGCCCGCGTGACCACGCTCGGGCTTCATCTCTGCCACGCACTTTCACTTGAAATTTAATTGTTAATATATATATATATATATATATATATATATATATATATATATATATATATATATATATATATATATATATAGGGTGATCCAGAATAGGTGTAACAGCGGGAAATCTAGGGTTTCGGCAGGTTGCTACGAAGATTTCTACTCAGCCTTTTTTTAAATCGACCGTGTCATCAAATAGGAAGCATTAGAAAATAGGCATTCGATCTTGGAAAGGAATGCTCGAATTCGTCATGGTCGACTATCGGAAAGAGCAGAAGAGTATACGAAGGGCCACGGAGGCGTGGCTGACGTCAGGAAGATTCTGCGAAAATTTAGCGTTGAACAGATGCCAGCGCTCGTAATCTGACGTTTAGCTAATCATTTGCTACGTTGCTTGTCAACCTATTCGGGTCGAGACTCGTGACCAGTAGCACGATTTGACATTTCACCTATCATCTACTATCGCTCGGCGTATTGCGTGCTAAATTGTGAGGCACGCCGCAATAAATGAGATGTACCAATTTCACCATGATTATCCATTGAGAGCGTCTGTTCTTTTTGTTTTCTTAAGAAATAAAACTAAACATAACCAGCAAATTGTCAATGACCATCAAATTTCGATATACCGAGCGATTTTTTTTGCGTATTGGAAAGAAATCAACAGGTGAATTTTTATTAACAAACTCAATAATTAGACGCGAAATTTTCGGAGATTGGATGTTTTCCGGATTCCATTTCTCATTCGACCACTCCCACTTGTATGATGTGGGATTTGTCTCCTAAAATACATTTTTCTGAACGAATATCAATGCAACGAGTTTTCGCGGTGGGTTAGGGAACATGTAGAGAAGCTTTGCATTTCCTCATTAGGGGAGACGAAATCAGTCGGTTCCGACAGACGAAAGTCGATACGACGTTTTTTGAGGCCTGATATACGATGTTTGCTTGATCCCAGATAAAATCGATGATTGCCGTAACGGGTACGGTCGAACGTGGTTGAAAGTCAAGCGGAAGCGTCAAACGAATCGTTGATTTTATCTATATCACGTTAATAATGATCCTGTCGTCGTACTGGAAATTTGTAGCATCACGCGACTACTCCGCTCGGTCTAACCGGAATTAAGATGAAATCGAGAACGAATTCGGATAAATCAATGCAGGGATGTCCATTTGAAGCTTCGAAAACTATTCGGAGCATCGATTTCATCTTTGCTCAATTGTTGCGAGAACTGGGAGTAACTCGAGCTGCTTTTCAATGATGCACCGTATACTTTTCCGGAATCGTTTGCTCAAATGAAGATGAAATTAATGACTGCCATGACAAGGACGGTTGAATAATGGTAACAGTCACGGGAAAACGTAAAGCGCAGTGTCGATTTCATCTTTATCACGTAAATAATGGTGCTGTCGACGTACCGACAACTTGCAGTCCTGCACGACTTGTCCGGTCGCTCTCATCAGAAATAAGATGGAATCGAGCATAAATTTGGGTGAATCATTTCAGGAATGTCAAATAGCATGTAAAAATTGTGTCGTACTCACAGCTTGCAGCACCGCCCGAATCGTTCACTCGCTCTGTCCACAAATGAAATGAATAAATAAATAACATTCCCTTATAAAGTTGCGCCAATTTTTACATTTCAGACTACGCTGGTATTCTAATATTCTTAAGAGAAACCTCTAACAGAGTCGCAACGCTTTCGGATTTCCGGAATCAATCTGTACCGGGACGTGGAAAATCGCATCTCAGATCTTTTCATCTTGTTTCAGTCCTCAAAAAACGTCGTATCGACTTTCGTCTGCCGGAACCGACTGATTTTGTCTCCCTTAATGAGGAAATGCAAAGCTTCTTCACAGGTTCCCTAATCCAGCTCGAAAATACATTGCATTGATATTCGTTTAGAAAAATTGTATTTTAGGAGATAAATCTGACCATCGCACAAGACGGAGTGGTCGAATGAGAAATGGAATCCGGAAAACATCTAATCTCCGTAAATTTCGCGTCAAAATATTGAGAGTTTGTTAATAAAAATTCACCTGTCGATATTTTTGAATACGCAAACAAAAATTGCTAGGTATATCGGAAGTTGATGATCATTGACAATTTTCTGGTTGTGTTAATTTTTATTTCTCAAGAAAATAAAAAGAACAGGCACTCTCAATGGATAATCACGGTAAAATTCGTAAATATCATAAATTGCGGCGTGCTTCACACTTTGGCACGCAATACCGAGTGATAGCAGATGATAGGTGAAACGTCACATCTTGCGGCTTGTCACGAGTCTCGACTCGAATAGATTGACAGGCAACGTAGCGGATGATTCACCAAACGTCAGATCACGTGCGTCGGCATCTGTTCAACGCTGCGTTTTCGCAGACCCTTCCTGACGTCAGCTAAGGATACGTGACCTTTGGTCTACTCTTCTGCCATTTCGAATCGTCCACCATGGCGGATTCGAGCGTTCCTTTCGAAGATCGAACGCCTATTTTCCAATGCTTCACATTTAATGATGCGGTCAAAGAAAATAACGGCTAACAAGGGGACCTTACGGGCCGTCACTCACGGATTTTGATAAGTCTCAGATATGTTGTAGAGGGACCTACCCGGAGTACCTGCGTAAAGGGATTTTATACAACGCTCTTTAGTTTTCGAGAAGGAACGTTCGAAAGTTTAGCTCGTAGCTACCATATCGGTACGGTTGCACCTTTGTCGAACCAGCGGGCGTGGCCCAGTAGGTAAGGTTCCCGGCTCCGACGCTCGAGGTCCAGGGTTCGAGTTCCGTGATGGCGTTTTTTTTTCACAAAATATAAATAAATTCGATGGATGATGCAAAAGCGTCTAATTATTTTTTATTATTTTTATTTTTATATTTTACTTTCCATTTTTTTTTAAATTGTTTATTATTTTTTTCACGCAGTAAGAGAGGAAGAAATTATAACATATTTCACAAGAAACTGCAGTTTATTATTTTTCCTTACAATATACAGGTTTTTCTTACCCGCTATCACTATGGTCGCTTGTTACATTAGAACAATATTGCGGGTGGTATTTGTCGTAAAAGCAAGCGAAACACAAGACCAAAGAGCAACGCGCATTTATACATTGTATAAAAGCTATGGCCTTGCAGGCGCACGGAGTTTTGAGCGGCGTTATTGAAAAGCATACTTCATTGACATTTAAAAACAGCGGTCTTTCCTCAATTAACATCGATGCAAACCACGAGGAACGCAGGTAGCGAACCCGGCTGGAGTATTAGAAATAACGGCCCGACCATTTTAAAATTCATATTGTAACGAAAAATAATAAACTGCAGTGTCTTGTGAAAGATGTTATAATTTCTTCCTCTCTTTTTTTTCTGCGTGAAAAAAATAAATAAATAATTTAAAAAAAATGAAAAGTAAAAAATTTCAAAAAAAATAATAATAATGATAATAAATAATTAGACGGTTTTGCATCATCCATCGAATTTATTAATATTTTATGAAAAAAAACGGCATTACGGGACTCGAACCCTGGACCTCGAGCATCAGAGCCGGGAACCTTACCTACTGGGCCACGCCCGCTGGTTCGACAAAGGTGCAACCGTACCGATATGGTAGCTACGAGCTAAACTTTCGAACGTTCTTTCTCGAAAACTAAAGAGCGTTGTATAAAATCCCTTTACGCAGGTACTCCGGGTCGGTCCCTCTACAACATATCTGAGACTTATCAAAATCCGTGAGTGACAGCCTGTAAGGTCCCCTTGTAAGTAGAAATCTTCGGAGGAACCTGCCGATCCCGGGATTTCCTGCTGTTACACCTATTCTGAATCACCCTGTATATGAACAATCATATTCTCTAAAACATGAACCTAAATGTTTATGAAAATAAAATAAAAAATATTCCAAAATGTAGCCATTTTTTTTAAATTCACTCTTTTTGCTTCATAGCGTACCATGTTATCTATTTTCACCATTTCTCACTTTTTATTGGATCATATTCTGCGTATAAGTGTTAAGAAAGAATAATCTTCATTGATTTTTCTAGATTAATCCAGCCGACGCTACGTATCACGCCGTCTGACAACATCCGCCGTGACTCGTTTAGAAGATCGTGCTATACCTCCGCCGTTTTGAAAGATTTACTTTAAACAAATACCATGTAACAGCCAAAAGTAATAATAAAGCATACCCTAAGTCTCACAAATGGTGAATCAATCTGTTCTTTAAAAGAAAATAATGAAAATCAGCAATTTTTTCCTCCTAAAGGTATCTCCCCCCTTAAGGGCAGAGCAGCAGCGAGTGAGAAGGAATGAGATTCTTATGAAATTCATAGTTTACGGACTTTATGACATGCAACCGTTGAGTGATTAAACGACGCGCGATACATAAAAATGTTTCAGACAAAAGTGGTATATTTTCAAATACGGGATCGGACTATGATTGAAAACAAGTTGACCCTCTCCCTAAAACTTTTGGGCTAGACATTTTTCAACGTTCCTGTGAGATGCTGTTACATCCGGAAGGGTTAAAAGCACAATATTTTCGTTTCCCTCTTTGTTGCCTACTCCTAGCGCAATCGCACGGGATGAGGGCGAAAAGGGGTAGTGCGTGCGAAGGAATATAATTAAGGAATTGGCGCCATATTTCAGTATTGAGGAATAATTTGACAAGCTCATATAAATTGAAATGACGTTTTATTAGAGATGGGTAGTCGGATTTAAATGTAAATTAATAATAACAGTGGAGTAGAAGGATAATATAGAAAAATAACAGAATGATGTGGTTCGCTTACATTTGTTGGGTGTAGCTGTGTGTGTGTGTGTTCGCTCGTAGAGATATCGGTAGACGCTCTTATGAAATGGGCCTTCGCTCGTGGCCAGATGCGCTCGCTGTTGGAGTAGGTCGGTGACACGCGCACATGGTTTTCGGACGATGCAGATTTAGATTGTAACAGGACGGAATTCGTTACAAATAAATTTGTTTGTTCGGGACTCGATCAGGGAAGAAAGTAGTTGAGACTCTGGTGTTTTTGGTATTTTATAATAAAACAATTATTTATTCAGTTTTTATGGCTCGATATAATGTAAAAATAACGCCGTGTATAAGTGCAGTGTGTTGTTTGTGTTGTTTTTCGTGTAATTATATAGTGCTGATTTTCCGACGGTAAGTTCACTTTGCGTAATTACTCGGATGGTAAACCCTTCCGGGCGCGACCTGCATTGATTATCATGCATCGATAATGTGATGTATTTGTACCCGGTAGTACAATACACAAAATATAGATAATGATAATGACAACGATGTACGCGAAACGGGTAATAAACCTACGTAAGACACTGGAATTATGAGTCAGTGGCTTGCCGGCGACGGCCGAATACAGAGGCGCTCCGGTATCACCGAGAGCCGAGATTACCTTGTATACCCTAAAATAAAGGCTCCTCTCACTTACTTATTAACAACCGGTAGTGTCGTTTATTATAACCGCCTCCCTGATTAAATAGAGGGTACCAAGACAGAACAACTGGCGACGAGGATGGGATTTTCCTAGACGCGTACGCGATCGGTCTCTCCGTACCGTCTTCGTATCTGTGTGACAGAATCGCGGATAACCCGTGGTCCGACGCATCGCACGCTAGGATTAGGTGTTCTTTTGGGTTGAAGTGCGCTAAGAAATCTGGCGCGATTAATTCGGTTTTTACCCAATTGAATGCCTTTCCACACGCTCCGTCCCAGTTTGGTTTTTTCTTGCAGAGTAAATCGTATAACGGTATCAAATTTATCGATATCAACGTGAGCGATGACGTTTGCATGAACGCTCACGGAGTACGAGAGCAGAAGCGAGTTCCAGGCGAGATTATAAAAAAAACTACACCGTCCACGTTCCTAGTCAAAACGGACTCGGGGAAAGTGCATAAACGACACGCAGACCGATTAATCAAACCACCCTTGCGGCGCTCCCCGAGGTTCATTATTAAACAAGGGGAGAAGTTGTGATGTATTTGTACCCGGTAGTACAATACACAATATATAGATAATAATAATGATAACGATGTACGCGAAACGGGTAATAAACCTACGTAAGACACTGGAATTATGAGTCAGTGGCTTACCGGCGACGGCCGAATACAGTGGCGCTCCGGTATCACCGAGAGCCGAGATTACCTTGTATACCCTAAAATAAAGGCTACTCTCACTTACTTATTAACAACCGGTAGTGTCGTTTATTATGACCGCCTCCCTGATTAAATAGAGGGTACCAAGACAGAACAGATTATTTTTCCCCTTCCCTTACTCGCTCTATCGATCGCGGCGCGGTGGATCGTGACGCACTGGCTCGCTCAATGTTTACGTTGTATCGGCGTTCGCAAGTTTAAAATACCTCTTCGCCCTTTATGCTTTCCTAATACAATTATTCTATTTACCTTGTAATAATTCCCTTTTCCTTATTTTTAATTATTCTCTTTTTTTTATTTATCCTTATCCTAATCTTTTTATTTTACCCTACAACCCTTCTCTTCATAAGGATCTCTAATTTTATCTTTTTAGCCCTTCTTCATTTTCTCTTTCTTTTACTTTCCTCCCACCGCACTTTACTTCCCCTAAGGTCAGTATTCATGTGCTGTGTACTAGTCGACTTCCCAGGCAAAAAGAAGAAGTTACTTTCGTCCAAAATTCCCGTCCTTATATACTCTGATTTTACCGCCTTTTCGTACCCCTTCTCTTACTAATTCCCCATAAATCCCTGTATTATAAAATTCTTCTTTAATTTACACATCTTACTTTTACTCTGTTTTTTGTGGTTTCGTTTGTTTGCTTTCCAATGTCTCACTTCTTGCTTCGTTGTGCCGCATTTTCGTTCCCCTTCCCTTACCCCTTATTATTGTTAACTTCTTCCAACTGCTTATAAATCTTACTCCACCCTGTCATTTTGGTCAACCGGTTGTAAAAGACAGTTGAGTCAACGTAAAAGTTCAGCGGTTGAATTTGGACAGCTTCTCAACTGTTCATCTTTGAAAGTCGACCATCCTGCGTTTTCTGTGGATGGTTGACTCTACGGTTGACTGGATGGTTGATTGGATGGTTGACTCGACGGTTGATTAGATGGTTGACTCGACGCAATATATTTAATGATTAATAAAATTATACTGTCTTGATAATTAAATTGGGGATTTGCGGAGAATTGAGTAACCAAACACAGGGGGGGGGGGGGGGGCGAGAGAATATCCGCAGCAGATTGTGCGACGGAGTGAGACAACCATCCAGCGAAAACAAAATGGCCGTGGTTAAACAACCGTTGAATCAACCATTAGGATTTTTTTTACGGTCGACTTTATAGTTGTAAAGCTGTCCAAATTCAACCGTTGATATTTTCGGTTGACTTTGCAGTTGCCAAAATTGCTAGGGCGTTTGTTTGTCTGTGGGTCCTACCTGATTGGTCTAATTGGTTTTTGGGTTGGTCTGTTATTCCTCCCTCTCTTACTCCTATCGCGAAGTCGGTTACTTTTTGAATACGTGGTGGGGTTATTTATTTGTGAGACGGACCTGTACGTCTCAATATATATATGAATGACGAGAACCCCTTGAATGGATTTGACTTTTCTACGCGGACAGTGTGTCGAAATTATATGTATGTGTATATATATTGTGATATCGGTTCGGCTAACTTTATCACTTTTTATTTAAATGGAGTGACTGACTCGCTACAGAACTCAGTAGTAGGACGGAAGAACTCGGTTAACACGGACTTGAGCTACTTAAGACACGTTTATTCAAAAACTCCGGCAGAGATTCGGCGTGTTACAGTATTCCGTGACTTGCTGACCAACTTAGCTTAGAACGGAAGCATCTTATAGAGATGGAGCCTTGGGGAATCGAAATAGTGGGAGGAAGGGCCTACGTGACGTTTGGGACGTTGCCCGAGGCTTTTCCAGGAAGTGCAGCTGCATCGAGTGGCGATTATCAAAGGTTCCTGAGAGGGAAAATAGATGGCTCTTCTAATCATTATTTTAAAAAGTTTTCGTAGGAATGTCAGCGGATAGGGTGGATGCGATAAGTCTGGAAGACCAAGTAGGACCGTGGGAAAAAGAAAAATGAAAAATTCTAGCCTATATTACATCTCCCCCCTAATTTATGAAAATTCATAAATGAAATGAATGTTCTTTAAGCCTTAAGACTAGTGGATCGACGGCGACCTATTGGTCTCTGAGTATACTTGGCACTGTGGTTTCCAGTCATATCTAACACGGTGCATTCTTCCCTGTCGTCATTAACGTGGTAATCTACATGTTCAATATTTTGATGAAAACAGTTGTTATAAACATTGATACATGGTGAACATGTCCATTGGATTAAATTTCCGAATAATGTGGCCAAACATCTGTATATGCCGCATTTTACAATTAGGAGGAATATTATGTTTAAAATGCATGCATATCCCAAATACCTGAGCCCTTCGTGAGCAGTTTCTATAAAGGTCTTTGCTCGTTTATGTCGTCCGATCTTTTCTGCTTCTTGTAAAATTTCATCAAGTGGTTATCCAAATAATCTCCGCTGCGTGAGGTCAATGTGCGTAGGTCATCCTACGGTTGCCAAGTCTAAATCTTCTAATAATACGGAGTGATTCTGCAAGATTTCATGAAGCTTGGGTATTTCAAAGCTCTTGTTAATTACTATAAGGTGCGCAACTAAGTTTCCGGGTTTTTTTTACCACTAAAAAATCGAAAATTTCAAGACAAACCAAAAGATGGTTCATTCGAAGTATTGTCCCTCGCTTTTTGCACATTTTTGCCATCTCTCTGGCAATACATAAATACCGCGACGATAAAAAGACGCGTCTTTGGACTGAAACCATTCGTCCAACCAATTTTGTATTGCATCGTAATTAGCCAAGTGTAGCCCACTCAAGTCATGCGCCACCGACCGGAACAAGTGATAGTCTGACGGGGCCAGGTCTGGCGAATACGGCGGGTGTGGTAGCAGATCCCATTTCAGTGTTTTTATGGTGTCCTGGACGATGGAACTGCGATGGCACGGAATGTTGTCGTGCTGCAATATCACACGTTCGTGTCTCGTGTCCCATGCTGGCCGTTTTTTTGAGCAGTGCGTGGTTAAAATTGATTATTTATTGTCGGTAGCGATGCCCATTGACAGTTTCGCCCGGTTTCAGCAGCTCATAGTATACGATTCCTTCCTGGTCCCACCAAGTGCAGAGCATTGTTCTTTTCCGAAACGATTTGTCCGTGCCGTCGATATTGACGCTTCGCCAAGTGAAAGCCACGATTTTCTGCGTTTGGGATTCTCGAAATATATCAATTTTTCATCGCCTGTAACAATTCGATACAGCAAACTCTTTCTGTTCTGCTGCAAAAGCAAAATTTTGGAAATCGCTCTTCGATTTCCCATTTGTCTCTCAGTCAACTCATGCGGCAGTTGAGTCACATTTAATGCCTCGGCAAGTTGATCTTTTGTTTGAGTGTCGTCTTCATCCAATAACGCTTGCTGATCGGCGTCCGCAAATGTTTGCGGACTTCCCGAGCGCTCCTTGTTCCCAGTCTCAAAATCGCCACTTCTGGACCGCTTGAACCAATCTTCACACGTTGTTTTTGATGGTATATGTTCGCTGTAGGCCTCCTCAAGTAACCGACGTGCTTCAGCTGCCTTTTTTTTAGGTTGAAGCAGAAACGCAATGCTTCCCGCAAATGCTGTTTATTTGGCACAAACTTTGACATTTTCGAGGTTAGAAAAAAGGTCGATATGTTGCGATATTTATTCATATTACGACTGGGTATTCTTAACAGATGTCCAAGCTACAAAGACACCCAATTTCAGACCTGTATGCCGACTACATGTGTCACTAGCGCCATCCATGTGTGAACCCAGGGAACTTAGTTGCGCACCTAGTATCTGTGTTTTGGACGATCTTGGTTTCCCGCTGTGTCCCACGCAATTCCCTATTATCGTTATTCTGTTGGTTCCGCGTAATATCGCTTGGTGTGTTCTATGATAGTCACAGCTAACGAATAGTGTTTCTTCTACTGGGGGTGTGACTATCCATGAGTTTCTCGTCTTCAACTTAATCTCGTCGGTCCCCTTCGGATTAGGCTTTATTCCTTCTTCAGAGATTATATAGCCCAAGCATTTTAATTCTGGTCAAAGAAATTCACATTTATCGGGCTGTAATGTTAAATCCGATTCGCGGAGCGAGTTAAAACATCAATCAACTTTTTGTTATGTTGAAAAAATTGATAAGTTTTTGGGTATTCGCTGGGACAAGGTGAAAAAAGTACTTTTGAGGTGGCAGGCAACATGACGGTTCTCCATCTTCATTATATTTCACAAAATAATAAGAGCCTGCACTTCATCGATCGTGAACGATGCCACACCTGTAAGGACTGAGGGCACTAACCGGTCGCGCTACCTGTTCCCACTAAAGTGACTGTAACTCCGTCAATTTTCGGACGTGTGGCTAAAAATGCTGCCAGCATATTTTTCAATATATAGAACTTTGAAAACGTAGAAGACAAAACAAAAATTGAAATTTTACTTAGGGGAAGTGGCAAGGGGGAAAGCTACTGTGCAAGTTCTTGCACAGTGACTTCCCCCCTTAAGGCCTTATATACACTTGTGATGGGCGGAAAAATGGGAATTTTTTTATTGCATATTCGTTCAGTACAATATCTCAAGAATATTCTCACCGAATTTCATAAAGATCGGAACATTAGATTCGCAGTTATAGATATTTAAACCGCACGACCATCCGGCGCGCGGGGCCGTCCAGCCCGCGCGGCGCTCGGACGAGCAACAGCTGCTTGGTGTAAGCATAATCAGCAGTTTAAACCTCACTGCTTTATTGTATTATTATGTATGGACTTGACATTTTTAAATTCCTTACCTACCTAGCTTGTGTACCTACGAGTTCGACAGTTCCACATCGTATATACTTGGAGCAGTTGTGTATATACTTTCGAGCGTGCAGCATCTAAGCGTCTGTTATTTTACATTTTCTCGTAGATACATCGAATTTTTTCTGTCATAAATATGGTTGGTACGCATCACAAAAGTACACGCCAAAGAAGAGCATCCACAGAATCTGGTAAGGACCGAGGAAAAAAAGAAAACAATCTTTTAACCCGAAGAACCCTCATGGTTTACTTTACATTGGTCAGCATGATCCTGTACCCACTTTTCATACTCACTAGTATTTCTCTTCTATTGCCAATTCGCACATGCCTGGCAAAATTTGCATTTGGCGTTTATATCAAGTACTTTGCCAGTGTAATGACCGATGACACTTGATACACCCACCAACGAATTAAAACCCCGTTTCCGCCATGTCCCATCGCCAGACACGGTCAACCCTTCACTGGGCCGTTCTGTTGCTTCAGTCGTCCTTTCCTTCTCTTCTTACACACTCAAGATACAAATCATCTCACGTACTGATTCTGACGCAGTAAGAATATTCTTCACAATTACATCATACGTGCATTGTACAACCGGTTGTGCTAAATCCATCAGCCCACAAAATATTTGCATATCTCTCAGACCAATTCCAATTATCCGCATAGCGAAAATAAATCTCGTATTTATTTCGTACGCGTTTGAAATATATGGGCAGGAGGATACACTTCGGGGTTCAGAGGATGGATATTCTATTTTTATTTTGAAACCAAGGCCATGAGTGGAGGTTTTCGTGATGGTAATTGTCTGTCCGCAGTCTTTACATTTCGCGTGTTCACTGATAAACAAAAAAACAGTCATAAAATTCAGCAAAACGTATTCGATATTGTGTTTTACACGCGGTTCTAAATCGATTGACTTCCGATTTTTTTTGGCAGAAGCACTCACTTTACTGTCACCTTTTTCACATTCATGGCGATTCAATGGCCGTTTTTTTTCGGAGGATTGTCTTTACGGATCTTGAACGTCGCTCTATCCGTTCTTGAGATTTTATTTCGCTCGTCTTTACGGTTCATTTGATCGATTCCACTAACGATGTACAGAATAGGAAATACTGTTCACTCCTGTAGGCTAAACGATAGACTGATGCTTCGAAACAACGCCAGGTCCCTGGAGTTATCCTTGTATATACCCTTGTCTATATACTCGCTATAGCAAAAGGCCCCAGCGCGACCGATCCAGACCCAACCGACCGCGCGCTCGACTTACTGCCGCCTTTCGCAGAATGACCCACAACTTTTTCAATATTGCGAATTTCTACATGAAATTTATACACAATATTTTTGAACTAAGAACTACAAGAAACAACAATCGATTTTCTGAAAAATGTATTCATGTACCTCCCCTTAATTTGGTAAATTTAATCGTAATTCCGTTCAACTTGACTGAGTCTTTTGTTAAAAATTATTTACCCAAAAGTAAATCTGTAGACAAATTTTCACCCGGTACCACATATAAGCCAATCTCAACATTTATATCATTAAGATCGACCCACACAGAGATTAGCTTACAGCAATCAGCGTATCCATTTCCGATACCTTGCCTTTGGCAATGACCACCAGCCTCGCCACCTTTCACCGCTCACCGAATGTGCCTGTCGTCGAGCATGTGTTGTACATGTCCAGAAGGACCCGCGACCGCACATTGCCCATCAGCCGCAGAATCTCCCCCGGAATGCCATCCCGTCCTAGGGCCTTTTCAACCTTCCCCGAGGTGGTCGCTCTCGCGAGCTCCTCGGAAAAGAGTGGTATGTCCCCAGGTTCGTCGTCATCTTCCGTCTTCGTTCTCGTCTGGTGCGTTGGAAAAAGTCCGTCGATGATCGTCCGTGTCGTTCGAGGGTCCATCGCGCCGGTCGGCGTCCGAGGCCCGAGTCTACCGGTTACTAACTTGTAGCCCGTACCCCAGGGGTCCAAGTCCACCTCGTCGCACAGTTCCCTCCAAAGCTTCCGTTTTGTGTCCTTGATCATCGTCGTCAGTTTTTCCGTGCCGTCCTGTAAGCTGTTCTATGCGTCTCGGCTTCGGGTCCCCCTTGCGAGAGTGAGTTTCCTCCTACAGGCGAAGCAGGCCCTCCACAGTTCCGCGATTTCGTCCGTCCACCAGTGTTGCTGTTGTCAGTTTCGTGTGGCATCGTGTCATTGCAGAGCCGCTGGATGAGTTTCGTCGTCTCGTCGATCAGTCGTTCGGCGCTTTGCCGTCCAGTCAGTCCGTCGGGAAGGTTGCCCTTTGGGGCTGGTGCTGCCATTAACTCTTCGGAGAATCTGTCCCTGTCGAATCTTTTGAGTTTACACCGCGGCGGCGGTGTACCGTCGGCCGTCGGGGTCGAGTTGTTGTGTCGCCTCCTACTTCAATGCCTATGTACTGGTGGCCGCTGGCATTGTAGCGCTCGACCACCTGCCAGCACCTTATCCGTGAGAGGGTTCCGTCCGACTTTAGCGTCACGGCGGGAATGGAATCCCCAAAGCCCGGTCTTCTGTACGTCGGCGCGTCTCCTGTATTGGCCACTGCCGGGTACAGCCTCGTGGCCATCTCCAGCAGGAGCTGTCCCCGTTTGTTGGTCGTGGTCATTTCCTACTCGATCGCTCTGGCGTTAAAGTCGCCTGCGACGACTACGGGCCATAGCTTATCCTCGAGGAAAACACCCTCTCCCCAAACTCCTCGACGGTGCAGTTTGGCGTTAGGTACACGCTGACATACGTCAAAGCGTCTACCGTTGCTCAGACGAAGTTGTCTGCCACCCCGCGAGAAGAAATCCGGGAAGCGGCATCCCCTCTGACCCAGATGGCGGCGGTGCCCCTGCTGTTCGACAGTCACGTCGGCGTTGTCTCGTCTCGATATTGTTCGGATAGTATCAGTATCGCCGCGTCAAGTTCGTCAGCTATTTGCGGTAACAGTAGCTGTGTCGTCTGACTTCGGTTCACGTTTCCCCGGGTTTCGTCATGCCGTTGCCTTGTTCCTGCTCTCTTCCAGTACGGCCCTGAAGTTTGCGCACGAACCGGTGCCCGGCCGATGCGCCACCTCCAGTTTTTTTGTCTCGGTGCACAGGGAGCAGACTGGTCGGTTTTGGCACGTCTTGCCCTGCCCCCGCACTTCCAGCAGTAGTCCGTCCTGTCTGGTCCTTTGCAGTGCCGTCTCTTGTGTCCGTAGCCAAGGCACCGGTAGCATCTTGGTACTGTCGTCCTGAGTCGGATGCGGCAATTGACCCACCCGATCTTAAGTCGCTGTCGTTCCGGTAAGTGCATGGCTCTCTGCGATTCTAGCTCGCACACCGCCATGCACTGTCCGGATCTGTTGGGGCCGAAGATGTGCAGCTTCAGGTCGTGCCGTTTTGTGGTTTGACAAGGATGGCCATTCCCCGAGGCATGGGGCGCGGTCTGTCCTGCTTGACCACTTTGTTGTCCTCGTTCGTCTGCTTGTTCTGTTCTGTTTTTTCTTCCGTTTCTTTTTGTTCGTTTGTATTTGCCACCTCCCCTCTGGCGGTTGCGTATCGTCAGTCGTCGGTCTTTTCGCCAGCTGTTGGGGAGGGCTGGCATCAGACTCGTCACGTCTTCTTTTCGGCGTTGGGTCCGGTTCCGTCTTTTCGTCCTGTCTGGCTGTCCTTAGTTTCCTGAGCCTCTCGCATTTGCCCAAGGTGATCTCAGCAACCTCCGTGATGACTTTAATATCGTCTTTTGTCTCTTTGTCCACGTTTTTCTGTACGCTTGTCTTTTCGTGCATGACTGGTTCGCTCGAGGATTATCCGCAGATGGTCCTTAAGCTCGTCATCGTCTGCATTTCTAGACACTTTGTCGTTACGTTTGTCAGTAGGCTGCCGCCTGTTGCGCTCTTTAAGCTCGCAAGGCTCGCATTGCTGGAAATGCTACTGCGTCTCATCCGGCTCGTGTGAACCTCCAGCAAGTGGCTGTGTCTGTCCGTCTTGTCTTCGTCTGTCTTGTGTCCTGGTGTTCATTGGCATATTCTGCAGCCCCCAGAATCCTCGCTGCAGCTCTGAGCGACCGGGGCTTGCACCCAGTCAGAGCTCAGGGTGGAGTGCCCCCATCTGGGAGTAACCGATTGGGGTCGTTGTTTTGGTTCATGCGTGTTCATAATAATTTTGTCCGTCCTCTCCGTTCTGTGTAAGGTAGGTGTGAGGTGGTCAGAGATCCCCACCAGGGAGTTCTGCGCTGTCTCTTCACGTCCCGCCAGGGGGAGACCCGTGGGTTCATTTTCTCGTGGGCGATACCCGTTTATAGGCTTCATCCATGACCCGCTTGGAAAAAATACCCGTCTATAGGGTTCCCTTTCAGCCTTAGGCGATACCCGTTCACAGTGTCACCAGACTCAACCCGCCACGGGGCCTCTGCCGGGCCGCTCAGAGGTGTAATTGTGTTTGGGTATGAGTGGTTGTCTGGCAGTCGCTTACCACTATATGCGGCTGCAGCCAGAGCTGCTTCTGATTAGCCGCTTCTGTTGTTGCGTTGTCGCGAAAGACATTGGCGCGACAGTAACGTTTCCGGCGGGCGTGACGTGGACGCAGGAAGATAGCATATTTTCCCCTTTGCGGCTGTTACCCACACAAAGGGGCTGCCCACCGGGAGAAGGAACTTTAGGAAGAGTGCCTTCTCGACCATCTAATTCTTCAGGGATTGGTCCATTGGTCATAAAGATATAGGTTGATTAGCGTGATTGGTCGCGGTATGGTGTGCGAATAGTTTACAGATTCGCCGTTGGCCAGTGGGTGTGATATTTCGGGGAATCGGTCTGGATCATTCCTTATATGGAGAGATATACAGCGTGGCCGGAACATTGACGTCCAAAAATAAAATTCAGGTCCCATGTGTCGTGGGGTATCCGAATAGCCCCCATGTATGTCCCGCGACTTTTCCTAGTTTTCGAGTAATGAATTTTTTTCTGAATTTTTGAGAATTTTCGACCTGACCAATTGAAAAAAAATCTAAAAAAAAAGTAGAAGACTTTGTCGAGATTTTTTTGCAACTGAATCTTCATGAGTGGTACTTTTATGCATAAAATAATCAGCTTCGTAACTGTGATGAAAGTTATGAAATGTTGGTCTAAAGTGAAAAATTTACGTTCGCTAAATTATGACTTAAATTTTCAACTTTAAATTAAAAATCTAAACAGGTGACTTCATGGTTCCTAATTAGACCTCAAGAATGCGCCAGGCTCTCGGCTTTCATAATCATTTAAAAAAGTAGTACTTAATAGGGCTACTTTGGCTACCAAAAATGACTGCAGGGAAAGCTAAGATTTAAACATTTGGAGGTTTTTTTTTAGTTTAATTTAAGTTTAGTGAATGTTGCTCGATCGGTTCTCGTGGATCAGGTAAAAGATTTGCGCCCTCGTTTACGCGATCCGTTCTCCCAACAAGAACGGATCGCGCAAAATTCATTAAACGTAAATTAAACTAAAAAAAATAAACCTCCAAATGTTTAAATCTTTGCTTTCCTGCAGTCATTTTTGGTTAGTTAACAAACTGAATAACCTTAGGAATGATAAAAAGGGCAATTTTTTATATCAGATGGTTAATTTTAAGAATTTTCCACCTCGCTGTCTTTGAAGGTCAATTGTAGCCAAAGTAGCCCTATTAAGTACTACTTTCTTTTATGATTATGAAAGCTGAGAGTCTGGTGCATTCTTGAGGCCTAATTAGGAACCATGAAGTCACCTGTTTAGATTTTTAATTTAAAGTTGAAAATTTAAGTCATAATTTAACGAACGTAAATTTTTCACTTTAGACCAACATTTTCATAACTTTCATCACAGTTACGAAGCTGATTATTTTATGCATATAAGTACTACTCATGAAGATTCAGTTGCAAAAAAATCTCGACAAAGTCTTCTACTTTTTTTTTTAGATTTTTTTTAAATTGGTCAGGTCGAAAACTCTCAAAAATACAGAAAAAAATTCATAACTCGAAAACTATGAAAAGTCGCGGGACATACATAGGGGTTATTCGGATACCCCACGATACAAGGGACCTATATTTTATTTTTGCACGTCTATGTTCCGGCCACCCTGTATATACGTGGTGTGTTCAAAAAGTATCGAACCATTGGTTGCCAAAAATACATTTATTAATTTGGAAATCTGTAACACTAATCCCCTTCGAAGTAGTCTTCTTGGCAATCCACACACTTCTGTCAGCACTCCTGCCATTGTTGGAAACACTTCTAGAACGCAGTTTTTGGAATCGTGTATGAAGGTAGGGGCACCTTTTCCCTGTCCTCCGGGGACCAAGCGCATGGAGTACAGAGTTCAATATCTGAGACCTAGCAATGTATATTGTGATGTCGAGAAATTACACGAGTTTTAATTGTGGTAACATTTTTATTTCGCGGTTTACAAAACAGTCTGCCAGTCCGGCTTCGAAACGCGGTTGTGGCCCGAGAGACGCGGTTGACACCAGAAATTGATCAACGAAGGTAAACAGCTCTTCACTGGGACAGAGTCACGAATTGAATGCCGCGAGTGTATCGCGGGAGGTGTTTTTAAAGGGTCGAACGGTGGGAAAAATGGTCGTGGTGGGGAAGAATTTGGGAAGGGTCTGGAAAGTTCGGCGGGAAAATAGGCACACGGGTGACTAAATTCCAGGAAAGGCAGGCGGCTGATTAGGCGGGGCGATTAGAAGAGGACTCTGGAACCTTCGGCGGAGAATGGACTTCGGAGTTGTGTGACTGCATTCCGGGAAAGGCGGTTGTTTGGTTAGGTGCAGAGTGCATGGGAAACTAGCGATAAAAAGGGTCGCGGGAAAGAAATTTGGGAAAAGTCACGTAGGCCACGCAGCTGGCGGGATTACCATGCAGGCGACAATAAATGCACTTTGGGACTCGGGAGAATGGAGCGCGGCGTCGAGCGGAGCCGCGGGGCAGGAAGCGATAAATTAGGCACGCAGGCCCGTGAGTCAGAGGTACAGAGAGCAAAGGAGATGAGAAAAATAGGTAGTGGAAAGGGACTCGTTACACCTCCCCCCTTATTTTAGAAAATCCATATAGCGGTAAATGGATTTTCTACGCCTTAGGATAGTGCGGATTACGTCTAGTGGAGTGTCTTACAGTTGAACGGGTATCGAGAGGTCGACTTAAATTGGCTAAAGCTATGAGTTCATCTGGCGGATAGCGGGACTCGTAGTTGACGTGATCGGTGGTGTTCGTGTGGAAACAATTGTTGTACACATTAATGCAGGGTGAGAATGTACAGGCGAAAAATCTCATTATCAGATTACCTAGACATGTACATAGACCTATCTTACGGGCTAACATTAGAACTACAATACAAATACATGCATAACCAAGGTATTTCAGTCCATCGTACGCGGTTTCGAATAGGGTCTTGTTGTACGTTGATCTCGGTGAGGTCGACGTAGTTGACTACGGTCCAGGTCTTGTGGAACATTACCACGTCGCCCAGATGTTCCATATAGACTGGTCCAGAGATTGGCTCCACTTGAAAAACTTCATTGGCCAGGCAAGTAGACGCGAGCAACAATAGAAACGCCAACATCTTGTTCCTAAACATAAAAGCAATTAGTTTCTGAAATATGGCTTAAGCTTATTCACATGGATTAATTTTTTTCTATTTCTAAGTAGAATCTCGTAATTAACATCGGACGTCCGTTCGAGTATTATCGCGGGGCCTTCCCACTTTGGAGCCAGCGGGGATTTATCTCGTTTCTGGGCAACGAGAACTTCGTCACCCTTGTTGAAGATGGGAGCAGGTCGATGGATGTGAGCGTCTTGGTTGGCTTTGTAACGCTGCTTCGCTGCAACCAGGTGGTCACGTCCTTTCTTCAGAATTCGTTCGTGGTCCGCACGTAGTCCCTCGAAGTATTCGTCGATGGTGGCATTCGTTCGATGAATGGGAATGCTGTTCGGGACGTTCGGTTTCCGTCCGAACTGCATCTCAAAAGGTGTGAGTCCGATGCCTTCTTGTTTCGCCGTGTTGTAAGCCATGGAGACGAATTTTAATTTCTTGTCCCAATCTTCGCGGTGGTCGTGAATGAGAGCCTTAATTTGTTCCTTAATCGGTCCGTGGGCTCTCTCTAGACTTCCGTTGCTTTGCGGGTGGAACGTAGTCGTGGTCATGTGTGAGATTTTGAAGAGTTTCTCCAAGTGTTTAAACGTCTGGCTGATGAAGTTGCGACCTCCGTCGGTGAGAATTTTCTTTGGTGCGCCGTGGATGTAGATGAAATGTTCGACGAGTGCATTTACGGTAGCTTGTGCATCTTGCGTCTTTAGTGGGATCAACGTGATATATTTTGTCAGCTGGTCCTGTACTGACATGATGTACTTGTACCCATCGGCAGACTCGGGAATAGGTCCCACGAGGTCCAATGCGATCTTGTCGTTCGGTCGTTCGGGTGTGTCCGTAATCACGGCTTCGGCTTGAGGCCGCACGCGCACCAACTTGATTTTTTGGCAGGTGTCGCATCTTCGGATGTAGTCTTCGACGTCTCGCTGCATATTCGGCCATGTAGCAACGGCCTTGATGCGGTCGAGAGTCTTGGCTATCCCGAAGTGTCCAGTGGCTTTCGTCCCATGATGTTCTTTAATAATGCGTTGACGTTCTTCCTCTGTACCTGGCTCGTGGAGATCCTTGTCGTACAGGTATAATAATGGGCGATCCTCTCTGGTTGACCAGATGAAATTAATCATCAGTTTAATCCGGTTCTTTATTCCCGGATGGGCGCGGAGGTGATCACAACCGAGGCAAATTTTCGTGGTCGTCTTCACTTTCATTAAGGCGGCTGTGATTCGGTTGAACCAGTCGATTTCGTCCTCGGAGAAATTGATGAAAAGTTGATCCTCGGCGTCGCTTGGGCGTCCACTATTTTTATGGCGGGAACGTCCTTCGGTGGAACGTCCTCACTGATTTCGAGGACTACCGGAACGTTTTCGGTCAGCTCGAACTCGATGTACAGTGGTGGATCACTTGTTGAGTCTTCTTCTTGTTCCTCCTCCGCTGGATTGTCGTTGTTGTCGTTCGTGTGCTCCACGTTTTCTTTTTCGTCTGTGTTGTCTTCCGTTTGAGATCGCTGTTGACTTCGGGTGGTCACGGCGTAAATGCGAGAAAGAGCGTCTGCGTTCGTGTTGAGAGAGCCTTTTTTATAAATTGGCTCATACTCGTATTCTTCGACTTTCATCCGTAGACGCATCAGTCGGCTGTTGGTTGGAGGGTCAGTTGCCTTCAGTATCCAAATCAGCGGCTTGTGGTCGGTTACGATTTTAAATTGTTTTCCGTACAGGTACTGGCGGAAATGCTTTGTTGCCCAGGTAATTGCGAGCATCTCTCTCTCGGTGGTGGAGTAGCGCTGCTCTGCCTTGTTGAGAGTGCGCGAGGCATAGGCAACCGGTCGGTCCTTCTCGATCGGTCCCTGTGATAGGACGGCACCAATTGCGTGGTTGCTAGCGTCGGTGGTCAGTACGAATTCTTTCGTGAAATCCGGGTATTGCAGGACGGGTGCGGTCGTCAGAGCGGTACGTAGGAGTTGAAAAGCCTGTTCCTGCTTTTCACTCCAGTTCCACGGTGCATCTTTTTTCAACAATTCGGTTAAGGGTTTCGCAATTCTACTAAAATCCTTAATGAACTTGCGATAATACCCCGCGAGTCCAAGAAACTGTTTTATATGTTTCGGCTCTTTCGGTGTTGGAAAATTCGTCACGGCCTCGATTTTCTTTGGATTTGGCTTTACCCCTTCTTCGGATATCACGTGTCCCAGGAATTCCAGTTCTGGTCGGAGGAATTCGCACTTGTCCGGTTGCAGTTTTAAGTCTGCTTCGCGCAGGCGCTTCAACACATCCAGTAGTTTCCTGTTGTGTTCCTCCAATGTGTTGCCGTAGATTATTATGTCGTCGAGATAAACAAAACACGTGTTACCAATCAGTCCACGCAGTGCGTTGTTCATCATCCGTTGGAACGTTGCAGGTGCGTTTTTAAGACCGAAAGGCATCCGGTTGTAATGAAAATGTCCTGATGGCGTCGAGAAGGCTGTCTTTTGCTTATCTCGTTCGTCCATCGGTATTTGGTGAAATCCGGATGCGAGATCGAAGGCGGAGAAGTATTTGGCTCGCCCCAGTTGATCCAGGATTTCGTCGATACACGGAAGAGGGTAGGCGTCGTGAGAAGTCTTCTCATTTAGCTTCCTGAAATCGATGACGATCCTCCACTTCTTTTTCCCGGATGCGTCAGATTTTTTTGGTACTACCCAGAGTGGGGCGTTGTATGGTGAGTCGCTGGGCTCGATCAGTTTCTGTTCGAGCATGTCGTTGACTTGACGGTCAATTTCCTCTTTGTGTGCCGGAGGGTATCGGTACTGCTTGACGTTAATCGGAACGTCATCGCTGGTTATAATGCGGTGTTTGACCGCTTTCGTGCCTGGCAGTGGGTCGCCAGGTAAAGCGAACACGTCGGGGAAGGACGATACGATGTCCCACACCGGTTCCGCTAGCTCGAGTGGCACGTGCTGTAGCCGCACGTTTTCTTTGAGCGTTCGGATTCTATCTACCGAATTGTGCTCTTGGATGTGGTGGATCGTCAATGCGTCCGCCGGTGCGTCTTGGCGCGCCTCCGCCGATGAAGGGGTAGGTTCCTCGAAAGGTAGCCCACGCAGTAGATCCACGATAAACCGTTTCGGTTCTTCCGAGTCGTTTATTACGGGCACTCGGGCTTCATAGTCCTTGGCTTCGAACACGCAAGGTACTATGGATTCTGAATTTTCTTCGCTGGTTATCGCTGGTCCATTCGCGATGTTTGTTGGCACGGAGATAAAGTGGATGGATCTCGCCGGGACCGTGACGGATAGAGGTTCGAAATTCAGTCGTTTTCCGTCAAATTGCAGGAAATTGTCTTTCCCGATGCCGATGTACGTCTGATATTTCTCCATAAAAGGGACGCCAATCAGACCGTCCTCTTCCAATGGGAAATCATCAGGGATGACGTGGAATATTTGTTTTCGGCCCTCGAATTCTTGTTGCGTTACGAACAACGATCTGTGTAGATCGTTGCCCATCTTGAACTCTGTGTTCACATTTTTGTCGACCAGGGACGTACCTTTGAGGCTTCCTAATTTGATGAGGCTGATAGCGGCTCCGGTGTCTAGTAGAAATCTCCCTGGTCCTCGGATGTCCCGCATAGCGAGTTTGACAACTCGTTTCGCGCATCCAACGGTGTTAACGCGAGGGATCCCTCCGACGTTTCGACTTCTGTCGTTTCCTCTGGAGGTAGGTGGTTGACTCGCAGAGGGGGGCCGAGGTGGCGGCAGGTCCCGTCGAAAACCCGACTGTTGGGTGGCGGAGTTGCCTCTATTTTGGAGGTCACCCATCTTGGTGCGGCAATCTCGTTCAACGTGCCCGATTCTTCTGCAGTAGTTGCAGGAAATCTGTGGTCGAGGTGTTCCGGATGAGTGTGAGGGTCCTGGTCTCGGAGTCGGAGGCATCGGTCGACGTGGGGCGTTGCCGGGATCTCGGTCGGTGATGTTGAGGCTGCGGGTCATCATTTCCCGCGTGTAGTCATAAGCCTCTGCGGCTTGAGCCTTGGCGATGGCGGCTCGGATGTTGTCCGGTCGCTGTGCGCGCACTTCGGTGGAAATTTCTTTCCGGAGGCCTAGCAGGTACTGTTCGAGGCCCTGCTCTCTCTCATATTCTATTATGAGTTTCCGCTTACTCTCATTTGGCGTAGAGTTTGCGAGCACGGCCAAGACTTGATTCTGGACCTCCAGAAATCGGTTCGTGAATTTCGATACGGTTTCGTTCCTCCCTTGGAACGTACGCGAGCGTTTATCGCGGAAGACGCTGACCGGTTGTAAATTCCCGAATAGGATGCGGAGTCCCTCGTACAGTCGGTCGTACGTGTCGACCTCGTACTCCTGAATTTCACGCGCCGCGTCACCCACGATTTTTTTTGCGATTATCAACCGACGGAGATAATCTTGTCGCGTCACTTGTGGTCGCACGTCCTCGATTGATGCTATAAACGCCTCGACACCGATATTTTTTCCGTCGAATTCTTTTATTAGTTCTATTGCCTCTTTAGGCGTGATTTCCTCGAATTGTTCGTCCGATAAAACACTCGGCGGTCGCGAAAATTGTCCCGTTTCTTCACGCACATCTCCGTTTTTGTCACCCGGCCGGTCGAACACTTTGCCTATCGCGTTTTTGAGCGTCTCGTTTACATTTGAGAGCGACATGGTGTTTATGGAGCTTGTATCAGAGTCCGTCGCGATTTCGATAGGTAGGCGATATTGAGTAAATTGGTTACTCACCGATTTTTTATCTTGGTGGTCCAGAGCTGTTGGAGTCCTTGTTGCTTCTTGGTGTTGTCGGTCGGTCCAAGCTTCTAACACTTTGGGCTGGCACACCCCACACTTAGCACCAGTTTGTGATGTCGAGAAATGACACGAGTTTTAATTGTGGTAACCTTTTTATTTCGCGGTTTACAAAACAGTCTGCCAGTCCGGCTTCGAAACGCGGTTGTGGCCCGAGAGACGCGGTTGACACCAGAAATTGATCAACGAAGGTAAACAGCTCTTCACTGGGACAGAGTCACGAATTGAATGCCGCGAGTGTATCGCGGGAGGTGTTTTTAAAGGGTCGAACGGTGGGAAAAATGGTCGTGGTGGGGAAGAATTTGGGAAGGGTCTGGAAAGTTCGGCGGGAAAATAGGCACACGGGTGACTAAATTCCAGGAAAGGCAGGCGGCTGATTAGGCGGGGCGATTAGAAGAGGACTCTGGAACCTTCGGCGGAGAATGGACTTCGGAGTTGTGTGACTGCATTCCGGGAAAGGCGGTTGTTTGGTTAGGTGCAGAGTGCATGGGAAACTAGCGATAAAAAGGGTCGCGGGAAAGGAATTTGGGAAAAGTCACGTAGGCCACGCAGCTGGCGGGATTACCATGCAGGCGACAATAAATGCACTTTGGGACTCGGGAGAATGGAGCGCGGCGTCGAGCGGAGCCGCGGGGCAGGAAGCGATAAATTAGGCACGCAGGCCCGTGAGTCAGAGGTACAGAGAGCAAAGGAGATGAGAAAAATAGGTAGTGGAAAGGGACTCGTTACAATATGGTTTGCGTCATCTCAAGTTATGGCTATGGTGACTTCTCATATCGAGAAGTTTATACAGGGTGGACCATTTAACGTGACCACTCCAAATATCACCATTGCCATTAGAGTGACGAAAATTTCGAACTATAAACAATAAATGAACATACCCCTCATAAACAAAAAAATAAAACTACAACCATATATTAACGAATATATTTTATTCGGCTCATTCGAGGACATTAGTTATAAAAACACTGTGCCGTTTAATGTTTCTGCAAGATGCAGGCGGATTGAACGGACAGGTTTTTCGATGTCCTGCGCGTACCTTGTATTTTTAAAATTTTTTGAACGAGCCCTGGTATCAAATATTACGTACATAAACAACAACCTTTTTCCGTGTACTGTGCGTTGACTGGAATCATATTATGTTGATTCATAAATAAACCACGCGAGGTGTCCTCCACTTGTAAATGTTGGAGCCAAAAACTTGTGATTTTTGGCTCCAACTTGTCAATAGGGCGAGAAGATTGTCGTCGCACTAGAACATAACCTTGTGTATGTGTAGAGGGTTGAGTGTAGCCACCATTTTATTTCTTTACATTTAATCAACATCGTGCAATTAACGGGTAAAACCACCCTTCAATTTCTTGGTAATATGATCGCAGATATAGGTCAGGCTATTGAAATACCCGGCTCACGTCGTGCTCCTGGAAATAGGTCGATTACAACAGCATATTTACAAAAAAATTCTCCCCTGAGACGTACTACCTCCGAAAATTACATTTTCGGAAAAAAAACTTCTAGATCTTATTTATTTAACAAATGTTTTAACTATACATTTTGCAATGCATCACACTTATTACAATTATGATAGTCGTAAAATAAGTGTTTGAAACAAACAAATTCATTGCACCACGCACAAGTGACAATAACATCCTCGCTGCATATATCGCCCGTCCGTGCATTTTACGAAAAGTCAAATATTACCGGATTTTCGAATATTGGCGGTATTGTTTTACCCAATTGTCTTTGTATCACGCATATTTGGAAAGGTTTGCGAACCGCGAATAATTAAACTGGCTGTGAGTAAAAGATTGTAACTTAACAATATTGTTTCACCAATGTATTGATGTCATTATTGTATAATATTACAATATAAAAAAAATGTTTTACGGAATTTTATGTATATACGGAAGCCATAAGCAGCCAGGTGCTGTGTTATTTCGAATGTGGATACAATTGGTTGATTGTAATATATGTTTACAGTAGTAATAGGTGATCTTTTCAAGAATTCAGAAGTACTATTTAATTTGGGCCCGTATTGAGAATGCATGTATTGAAACCAGTGCTGGAAATAGTTGGTTCGTAATTTTCGAGATTTCGCAACCAATCGAAATATATTTTTCTGCTCTGCACATAGTTTGTTTCACTCGAGGTCTAAATTTTCCGCCATAGGTGCCAAATACTTGCTACTTGCAGAAAGCAAAGGTTGTATAGTAGAACTGTGTGTTGTTGATGTTTTCGATTGTGTTGTGTCCCGAATTTATCGCATATTTGGAGGCACGTACCAACGGAAATACTCGACGACTGAAATGACCGGATGCCTCGGTCCAAAGCACATAAATTATAACAGGCTAAGCACCTCCTGAAGTGACTTTGGCGACTCGTATCGCTGAATCGGCACCATGCTATTCGAACCTTCTGGAACGTTCGATCGTAAAAACCGAGCTAATAATTAGTGGAACTGAATGACAGAAATCAGCCTTCGGGTGGCAACTGAAACGTGCGTTCTAAAGGCATATTCGAACAAACAACGCAACGTGTAAACCTAATGTTGCCTAATCATAATGAAACTAAATTTTTATAAGTCCACAATTTCCGAGTTGGAAATTTACTCATCATGGGAAAGATCCAGCAAACCCGTCCTGGAACGTCTGATTGCACGCAACGATTTCCGAGGATGCGACATCAAGGGTACAATTGCATGATTGTGCTACGGACATTTGTCCCTCTCTGCCTCTGTTCAACACGTATGTAATTCTAAATTGAATCCACTTTCCTTCGGCTCAACATTTTTTTCTCTGCCTATATTTTAAAGAAACATTGAAGTGCGGTTTTCGCCCCCTAATTGCGAGATGTCAATTACTGTGCGCATGTACAAAGTTTTAATGCAATGCAACGAAAATCTTCATAGGTATGCACATAAAAAAACTTATTTTTGCAATAAAAATACGCAGTTCCTGGTTATATTTATCTTCATCATCATGAATATACAGTCATCAAATAATACAATATTTTGGCCGTTTGAACTTTATTTCTATCTCGCCCCACTCGCAAGTTATAGCAAAAAAAAGACAAAAAACAAGTTTTCGAGATAGCGTTTAAGGGGTAAGATGCAATCAGAATTTTCAAAAAATCGATTTTTTTTAAATATTTTCTTGAAGCATGTTTCGAAAATATTCTCTGTAAATTTCAAATCAATCTGATGAATAGTTTCCGGGATATCCCACAATTATTGAAGGGGCGTCGGGTCCCCATGGCAGGTAGCGGCTGACAAACGCGCAAACGATAATACCCGGGAAGGCAAAATGCTTCGAAGACAACATCAAATTGATATTTTGAAAGCAGAAGCCCTATTGTATGGGCCAGGAATTGATGATTCGATGTGAGTAATTTTGTAATTAGTATTTCTATACATAATTCAAATTGGAAACTCTTCCAGAAATTATCAAAAAATTTATTACTCAAAAACTATGAACTTTAGCAAAATTTTATAAAGAATACTTTTATTGTGAAATTGCCCAGTGTTTTTTAAAAAATTCACTCCGAAAAAACTTTAATTTTTTGAAAAATTGTTTTAACAATTGAATTCTCGACTTTTCGGCAAACAATTGTGATATTCGGATTCAGCGGATCAAAATACATAAAGAAGTTTAATTTCATCCATCGAGCTCAAAATTTTACAAACATATAATACCGTATTCACATCGAAAAACTGTAAACGCGTTTTTCTCGAAACTATGTTTCTCAAGTCGGTGACCACTATAATTCAAAAACCACTCGATGGATTTTGATGAAGTTTGGTGTGTTTATTGATAGCACTAAAAACTAGTCCTCAATCAAAGGATTTTCATTTTTGTTGAAAATTTCTATTTTTTTTTTTACAATAAACGAGCAATTTTTTTGTCGAAAATCTAAAGTTATCTGTCGAAAGCCGCCATTTTGTTAATTTTTTGAAAAAAGCTTCGATTGAGGACGATATTTATTATTAAACTAATGGTTTTTTTTGGTTTTTTTATTTCAGGTGATCCAGTAAAATTTTATAATGGTCACCGCAAAGCACTACATGCCGAAGGGGGTCCAACAAAGATGGCGATATTTTTATAAATAATCAATATTTTTCTTTGAAAATTTGTACAAGTCAAGTTGAAATATAACATAAAAAGTCTGTGTAACCACTTTTGTTAAACAAACTTAACTACTATAAAAAAAATATTGAAAATGCTCGTTTTTTCACGCGTCTGACTGCATCTCACCCTTAACTGCTCAAAAAAGACCTTATGCGGAACTAAAAAAATCGTATAAATTATCTTGACGAACTTTGGAATCCGGCAAAAATTGTTAAACCGGGTTTAAAAAAAAAACAACGAAAACAGCGAAGCGCGCAGTTTCCTTGCTTTATTCATGCGAGATCGACTTGTAGCGACTTTTCCTCTCACCTTCCCAATTGCCTTTCGGATAATACGTTTCTGTATCTCTGGGTTTTTAAAGACGAGGTTTAAACGGCTTGAAGAGCATAGTAGAAGCGAGGAGACATTATTTTTTACCGTTTTACTGAGTATACTTACTGTAACGTTAAACTTTTTCACGTACTACTAATGGAAATATATTTACTCATATATTATTAAAATTAGACTATGGTTCTACATCTTAGTTCCGACAATTATTATCAAACTCCGAAAAATAATAGTTGTGGAAGGAATTTGTAATTCGCAAAAGTGTCAGTTTTTATTGAAAATGGTATCTTATTCGGAATTATATAATTTTTGTTGAAAATATTGTTTTGTGTCTCTCGTAGTTTGGCTACTAAATCGTCTCACGCGATCGACGTCTATAAGCGATGAATCATATCCGAATATGGGACATTCGTTTTGCGACATGCTTCATAACTTAATCTGATACATCATAACTTAGTTTATGCCGATTTTCGTGAAAACGGGCACGACGGATCAGGATACAGGTTTCTTTTTAGTAGTTAATGGATTGAAACGTGCGGAATTTGAAAAATATGTATAGACAGCAATCGGGAGTTCATCTCAAATAGGATTAGCTTATGAGCATCAATTTTACCGAGTCTTCACCGGATTAATAAAGATCGTTTCTAGAAAATGCAGTATGAAAATAAAACTTGTAAAAGTTGTTTCATGTAGTCTTAGGAAGTACTCTATATTTTCGATTCATGAACATTGACAAAATGATCTGTGTATCACTCACTATAAATCATTTTAATTTTTTTGCAGCTCCTGATGAAAAGTTCGAATACTCACAAGACATGCTGGAAGCGTTCGAACTTCTTTTGCAGTTTAAACCTCTACTGGATATCATGGATGCAACTTGTTCTTGCAACAGCGTTGAATGTCTATTAAACGAGTTCCAAAAAGTGAATCTCGTGACTGAGAAGCACGTCAAGCAACTGAGCAGTCGAAGGTAACTAAAAAGAATATAAATCACTCGCTGCCACAATTTTTTGTAAGCCTAAAACATTTTGCTTTGATAGTAGCTATTAACTTATAAGTGAATCGTAAATAGACGACATGATCATTTAATAGTAGGTGATAGGTGATTCCAATTAATGGATGCGTAAAGCCAGTAACATTAGCACTTTCTTGAACTCATTTGTTACGTGCAAGCCGCACATGAATCGAACGGCTATAAGTGCGAACGAGATATCTGATTGGTCGATTCCCAGTGTCCTCCGAGGCGGTTGATATTATCTCAAAAAAAGAAATGGATCACGTGTTTAATACTCTATTAACATATAAACAGCGTCTCTCTTCGTTTTTGACATGTTATTCGTCTAGGAGATATCTTGGCCGTACGATCTTTTGCCGACCGGGCGTGTGACACATGCCCATATGCTTAAGGTGCGAATTCGTGAGAAAGGTATGAGTGTATGGTTCGGCACTGCGCGGCCCCGAAAGGGTCACGAGCGCGTATGAGTTAGTCGTTGGCTTTATGTTAATCTCATCTTTTCAACGATAACAATTGGATAGGCTTGTTTGTGGTCATTTTGTGTTTGCCGATCATTTGAATTCATGGGTTAGTGTTATTGCGGCGCCCGCAGAACCGTCGGTTCATCAACAAATTTTAAACCTCATAAATATTAGAATGTTAGCATTAACAAGTCTATGTATATGATAAGGAAACAATCCAAAGTGACGCCGATTTCGTTGATCTTCATATATGCTGTAGGCCTTGCAAATCAAAGAAACACCTGATTATTCAGCAAAGGTACACATTTCAGAGCTGATCTCGACAGAGCCCATACTGATTGTCATGGAATCCATAACAAAGTTCTATTTTAGTTATGTAATTCACTTCTTGATAAAACATTATTAATCTACTTTCCTGAAACAAAAAGCAAATTAAAGGATAAGGGAATCGCCATTATTTTTATGTTCTTGATGTTTCCAATAAATCGAAAGCCTGTAATAATTTAACGCTCAGAACGCAAACGTGTTTTTTTTTCGATGTTCTCAAACGTTCAATGGCAGTGACGTATTTGACTTATGCTTGTTAGCTGTGAGTTCGATTATAAATTATGGAACTAATAAGTTAACCGGTAATTACATAAAATTTAAAAAAGTTATTGTTGAATTGAATTATTAATTCAGTTATCAAGTAAATTATAAACATAATTAGGGCAAGATTCCGAAAATCCCCAACCTCCGATCGAGCAGAAATTTTGCACAGACCTCCCTTTTAATATTTTAATAGAGCGCGATAGCATATAGAGGGTGGATGAATAACTATTAGCACCTTGGATATCTTCGAAACTATAAGTTTCACATAAATATTTGATGAAATGAAATTGCACAGTACGAAAGGGGCCGATAGGGATCCGATAGCGATAATAGTTTTTTTGCAGGTGGAGGTACTTCGGACATTTGAAGGTCACCTCCATTTTTTAAATAGATCAGTTTTTTTTTCTGTACAATGAAAGAGGAGCTTAAAACGATTTCAACGACCTTTAACATAAGGTCATTGAAGGCCATAGAAAGTACAGAAAGGCGATAGTAAGTTTCGGTAGTAAATAAAATTACTACGTTTATAGTGAGTGTTCGAAATGACGACCATCAATACCAATGCGTACGTTATTATGTACGCTTACACATTTCCTAGACAGGTACAGAAAGATAGAAAGGCGATATAACGTACAGTTGGCTTCACTGAAAATAAACACTGTTTCAAGAACACTTTAATAAGTTTGCAGGATAAGATAAACATGATAAGATGAGTATCGATAAATCGGTCAATCGAGTACAATGTATCCGTTTGAAGAGCAAGTCGATATGTTTCTCATTTATGGCGTAGTAGTAATAAACGTAGTAATTTTATTCACTACCGAAACTGTAAGTATTATCGCCTTTCTGTACTTTCTATGACCTTCAATGACCTTATGTTATAGGTCGTTGAACTCGTTTTAAGCTCCTCTTTCATGATACAGAAAAAAAACATACCGATCCATTTAAAAAAAATGGAGTCGACCTTCAACTGTCCGAAGTACCTCCACCTGCAAAAAAAACTATTATCGCTATCGAATGGCCCCTTTCGTACTGTGCAATTTCATTTCAGCAAATATTTCTGTGAACCTTATAGTTTCGAAGATATCCAAGGTGCTAATAGTTATTGATCCACCCTGTATAGGTATAACCGGAGACGCAGCAAATATACACGATGATTCATAATAACGTGTACACCCAGATCTGGCGGGTTTATAGAGGTACCGGGAGTATAACTGTCAAGGTAGATAGGCATTTGCCTTGCTTGCCTGGCCAATTTAACGTTTCGTGTATCTTCTGCTATTATTTTCTGTCATCCTGGGTACGGAAGTTCAGAGCGTGAGGCAAGCCGCGCGAAATCATGCGACTGAGCGTGATTTGTTTTTTTGGATGTCGTCGATCCTTTTTAATCGCACGTCCATTCTCTTCTATTTAATTAACGTTTCTCATCGTTTATCTCTCATTAACCCTTTAACGGTCACGCCTACTTCGGGATGGCTCTAAATCATTGCCTCTGGTAGTATAGCTAAAAAACGGTTACATATGAATATCCAACCATAATTTTGTCGACAAGGGCCCGGAAAGTAGTATTTTCGGACTGTAGCAAATTTGCTAACATTTTCACCCGCTCGGTTCGAACGATTATTCTAATTCAATAAAAAATCTTCAAAGCCTAGTTCGTCCAGTCAAGCTTCCTTTACACAATTCTATCAAAAAATATTTTAAGAATGTCCATTTACTTACTTTTTGGACAAAAACGGGCAGCAGATCAAATGCTGGGGCAAGCGTCGTAAATTTTCACGACAACATTGTTGCCACATTAACATAATTCATATGTTTACGTTTGAATTTCAAGCTACTCCGGCATTTGTAGCTGCATCTAGCATAGATTTATGGAACTGTGAAGTAGCTTGTTTGCTATAGCGTCCTCACGCTTTTCCCGACGGGGTCAAAGTGAACGCAGAAAATTTGCTACAATGGCAGTTAAAGGGTTAATAAATATATATCTTCTCGCTCGTCCTCTTTCATCTTTGCGCATACTTTTGTTTTTCCGTTCAATCTTTCTCGTCGATTCTAATAAGGAATGCCACTTTGGTGCCCGCCTTCGATTTCAACGAAATTCATGTCCATGGAAGAGCACTAAAAACGGTCATACGCTTATGCTTTCGGTATGACTGGAAACACAGTTGTACTTCTTGAAACCCATTGGAGCATAATTTTGCAGTTTGACCTGCACGGATTCCAGTCAAACAAACGCGAGAATTGTTTTAAACCAAAACAATCAGAAATGCACCATGGATTCATTGAAATAAATATTAAAGGGTAATGTAAATCAATCTATGGGTCTCTCGAGGTGCCTCAACTTTGTAGAGTTTCCTTTCTCTCTCCTCTCTTCCGGTTGCCTCAACATTGACACCAAGGCATATAATAATAAAATAAACTTCAAGAAAACCGACTTCTAAAAAAGAACACTTAAAAGTAAAAAAAGTATTCAGTAGACAGCCTCAGTTACTTAATAAAGAATTATTAGACTCACTTTACTTAATAGTTTATTAATCTGATTGTTACCAATTAATTAAAATAATTCCTTTTTGAGCTTGTTCTTGTTTTGAAGTCGGAAACACCCGCGTGCTGAAGACTAAATACGTTCGCATTGTCCCGGCACCGACGTCAAAAACGAATGATTTTAATTATTAAGTAAAGTTAGTCGGTTAAGTAAGAAGTCGGTTTTATTTCTTATCTTATTTTTTTCCATTTTGCGTTGCAACTGACTAGAATGATAAGCCAACATGGGGGTAGACCCACTGAATACGGATCTCGTATAAGGAAGTTCCGTGGAGTTTTCGTTGATGAGTTCCGTAGAATATCTTTGGAATCCATCACCAGATTCTTACTACATTTGTATGGGGCGACCTTGGGAGTACGTACTAAGGAATGAAAAAAGATATTCAATTCGGTCAAGACGGAATGACACACGAAGCAAAACTTCGACGCAGCTTCGGGTAGCGCAGAACCGGCTCGAGCTACTGCCCCCTACCGGTGGATATCACAGCGCGAAGCGTATTGCGCCTTCGTGGACGTTTGGCAACGCGACGAGATAGCAAGGTATAGATACTGATTTGAAAAAATATATATATATATCTCGGTTTCTTTCACATACGAATACACGCTGCAAAGTGTACTCGAGGAACCGCTGAATAGCGGTCGTCGATTTAATCTTGATCAAGCAAACGATTGCGAATAAGAGCATGGTACGTCGTTGAAACGCAGCTCGAGCGCCTACCGGCTCACACCAAGCGATCAAAGCTGAAATCGATGCTCGGAATGGTTTTTGGAACTTCAATCGGACATCCCCGAAACGATTTACTGCAACTCTTTTCCGATTTCATCTTATTTTCGATCAGACCGAGTGGACAAGTGCGATGCTCTAAGCTGCCACTACGCAACACGATCGTTCTTTACGCGATAAACTTTTACTGTCATTCAACCGTCCTTGTCATGGCAGGCGTCGATTTCATCTGAGATCAAGCGAACGAATCCGGAAAAGGAAATAGTGCCGTCATAGAAACGAATCCGGAAAAGGAAATAGTGCCGTCGTAGAAACGAATCCGGAAAAGGAAATAATGCCGTCGTAGAAACGCAGCTCGAGCGACTAACAACTGGTACCAAGCGAGCAAAGATGTAATCGATGCTGCAAATAGTTATTAGAGCTTCAGTCGGACATCCCTGGAATGATCCACTCATATTCGTTCTCGATTCCATCTGATTTCTAATAAGAGCGACCGGACAAGTCGTACAGTACTGCAAGCTGCAAGTACGTCGGCAGCATCATTATTTACGTGATAAAGATTAAATCGACATTGCGCTTAACGTTTTCGCGGGGCTTTTACCGTCATTCAACCGTTCTTGTCGTGGCAGTCGTCGATTTAATCTTCAATCGAGCAAACGATTCCGGAGAAGAGCAAACTGCGTCGGTAAGCGTCGCAGCTTGAGCGACTACCAGCTCACACCAAGCCTTTTTCCGGAGTCGTGAAATTGAATTTGATGACTGCCATGACAAGAACGGTTGAATGACGTTAAAACCGATCTGAAAACGTCAATCACAATGTCGATTTCATCTTTATCGCGTAAATAATGATGCTGTCGTCGCTCTAACAGGAAATAAGATGAAATTGATAACGAATTTGAGTGGATCATTTTAGGGATGTCCCATTGAGGCCTCAAAAACCATTCAAAGCATCGATTTCATCTTTGATTGCTTGATGCGAGCTGGGAGTTGCTCGAGCTGCATTTCAACGACGCACCATGCTCTTCTCCGGAATCGTTTGCTTGATTGAAGATAAAATCCATCACTGCCATGACACAGATGGTTGAATGACCTTAAAAACTACCCGAAGCTTCAAGCGCAATGCCGATTTCATCTTTATCGCCCAAATAATAATAATGTCGTCGTTCTGGCAGCTTGTAGCACTGCACGACTCGTCCACTCGCTCTGACCGGAAATAAAATAAAATCGAGAACGAATTTGAGTGGATCATTTTAAAGATGTCCGATTGAAGCCTCAAACACCATTTGAAGCATCGATTTCATCTTCGATTGCTTGGTGCGAGCTGGGAGTTGTTCGGGCTGCATTTCAACGACGCACCATGTGCTTCTCCGGAATCGTTTGCTTGATCCAAAATGAAATCGACGACCGCTATTCATCGGTTTCACGAGTACACGTTCCAGCATGTACTCGTATGTTAAAGAAACTGAGATTTTTGTTGTTTTTTTTTCGCGTATTTATGCATTGCCGTCTCGTCGCGTTGCCAGACGTCTGCGCAGACGCAATATACTTCGCGCTGTCATCTCTACCGGTAGGTAGCAGTAGCCCGATCTGGTTCTGCCCTACCAGATCGAGCTGAAGCTGCCTCGAAGTTTTGCCTCGTGTGTCATTCCGTCTTGACCGAATTAAATATATTTCCTTATTTCTTAGTACGTGATCCCAAGGTCGCTCCATACATAGTAGTAAGAATCGGATGATGAAGTCTAAAGATATTCTACGGAACTCCTCAACGAAAACTCCACGGAAGTTTCTTATACGAGATGCGCGTTTAGTGGGTCTCCCCCCATGTTTGCTTATCAACTTACTCAGTTGCCACTCAAAATGAAAAAAAAATGAAGTAAAGGAATAAAACCAATATCTTACTTAATCAACTACTTTACTTAATAATTATAATCGTTCGTTTTTGAAGTCGGTGCCGAGATAATTCGGACGTATCTACTCTTCAGCACGCGCGTGTTTCCCACTTCAATCCAAAAACAAGTTCGAAAAGGAATGATTTTAACTATTTAGTAACAATTAGATTAGTACAGTATCAAGTAGAGTGAGTCTAATAATTCAGTATTAAGTAACTGTGGCAGTCTACTTAATATTTTTTTTACTTTTGAGGTTTCTTTTCCAGAAGTCGGTTTTTTTACGTTTATTTTATTATTCTATGCTGGAAAAGGGGAGAGAGAAAGGAAACTCCCCAAAGGTGAGGCACCTCGATCGACCGATAGATTGATTTACATTACCCCTACATTCATCTTTCAATGAATACATCGTGCATTTCTGATTGTTTTCCTTTAAAACAATTCTCGCGTTTGTTTCGCTGGAATCCGTTTAGGTCAAATTGAAAAATTATGCTCCAATGGGTTTCAACAAGTACAACTGCGGTTCCAGTCATACCGTAAGCGTAATCGTATGACGGTTTTTAGTGCTCTTCCTTGGACATGAGTTTCATTAAAATCGAAGGCGGGTAGCTAAGTGGCATTCCCTGTTAGAATCGACAAGAGAGATCGGATGGAAGAACAAAAGTATGCGCAAATATGAAAACAATGGTATTTATTAAGGCGTTACCCCCACTTGTAGCGCAAAAAAGGCCTTTTTCATGATTTTTTTTAAAGAAAACTACACAACTTTTTTAATCGATCAATATACCGTCTTAAAGAACACATCTTGAAGAACTTTCAGTAATTTTTTTATTGAAAAATATTACATTGTTTAGTGGTAAATGGCCGTCAATGAAATAATGTTTTTATATATACGGTTTGCGGTGACCAACATTGCGGCAAGGTGGATCATCTGAAAAGAAATGCGGATGGATTTAGTCAAATATAAGTATAAACTAGTCTTTATTCGAAGGATTTTAAAAAATATTCATTTTTCACAAAATGGCGGACAGTCAAAGTTAATGGTTCGATTTTAATGAAAAAAATCGAACGATTAAAGACTACATTTTTATGTATTAAATAAGCCTGCATAATTTCAAGAAGATCGGTTCATTAGTGTTCGAGTAATCTTGGTCACCGACTTCGGAAATGCCATTTTGAGAAAAACGCGTTTAAAGTTTCTCTTTCAACGCTCTTTCAACGCGGATTCTTTTCTTTGAACGCTCATATCTCAGTCAATTTTGTTCGGATCGACTTGAAATTTTCAGAACATATTCTCAGATACTTATACTTCAAAAAAATGCAATAAAAAAAATCGATTTTTTCAAAATCGCAAGTGGGCGTAACCCCTTAATCAGAGATAGACGATAACAGACGCTATTTAAATAAAAGAGAATGAAAGTGCGACAAATAGAGGTCGACGACATCCGAAATAATAAATCACGCTCAGTCGCTTGATTCCGGGTGGCTTGACTCACACTCTGAACTTGTGTACCCAAGATGACAGAAAATAATAGCAGACCATGCACGAAACGTCAATTTGGCCGGGCGAGCGAGACAGATGCCTTTCTACCTTGCTCGTCACCTGCTACATTTCTCGCTCTCAGACTCAGCCCTCGAGTGGCGTCGTCGTTAAGGACAGACTGTAGCCCTACACCAATCCTTTGAACGACAACATTTTAATCGCTCCCATTTAAAAACTATTTGAAGAAAACAAAAAAGCGTTGACAGTTATACTTGGGGTACCCCTCTAAAGGGCTAAACGCCAGATCCCGGGGGACAGGTTATTATGAATCACCCTGTATTCTGCGCGCGTTAAAAAAAACTTTGAAATACAATATCTCCAAAACTATTGCGTGTCACCAGAAATCCCTCTAAAGGTTGCTGAAAAAATTAATAAGAAGGTTTGTGCAAAATTTCAGTTCGATCGGAGGTTGGAGGTATTCAGAACCTTGTCCCATAATTATCTTAAGAAGACCGTCATTGGTGGACCGGTGACCGCTTAGCTGCACACTGGCTGGCGCATGAACCAGTGAGCAAAAGACTAATACTCCTGATACATTGGTGTATATACTTGAGTTGAAGTATATGCACCAAAGAATCGGAAGAAAATGGGGCCGACTATACTGATACGGGTTTTCCATAGTTTTCCGTACGCTCGATAGGAACGGGTTTAATTGAGAAGCGTAATACGTAAAAGCCCGCAAGTGTACATGTTGGAACTCAGAAAAACTATTACTATAATATATGAAGAAAGCTTTCGATTTTTTGCGCTTAAAAGTAGCATTTTTGACCTCATCTAAATGTGTCAAATATAAATAATATGTACGTAATGTTTTAAGTCCAAATTAAAAAAATATCTCCGTAGAGCTGGGTGCCTCATATTTATTCCGGAAAGTCTATTGTATTTTGCCTTCTAAGTATTCTACCTCACTTGTGTGCGTCGTTATGTGGATAACGTAAACATAGACAGCCATAAGTTTAGTCAGTACGTTCTTGAACGCAGACGAACACGGGTCAAATTCAAAATCCACATGTACAAAAATAAAAAGTTTAGTAACGAGGGTACTAACGATCTGCGGCATCAGAATCTCTAAACCCGCACGAGACAGATTTTGCAAGTACTTCTGCAGATAAACTAAGAAGCCGCGAGGGTACCAAAGTGTTGTGCCGCTGAATCGCGCCAACATGTGTGCCCTGGGAGTTACGTCCCCGAAAAAGACTGGTGGGTGGAATCGGGCGATTGAGGACGGGTAGCTCGGGTCTTTCCAATGGCGAGTAAATCTTCAACTCGGGAATTACGAACTTACAATTATTTAACTTTATTATAACTAGGCAACATTTGATTTACAACATGTTCAATTGCCTTGAGACCGACCGCCTCGGTTGCCAACCGAAGACTGACCTCTGACGTTTCGATCCTCTAATTGTTAATTCGGTTTTTGTCAATCGAACGTTCTCGAACGTTTGAATCATACGATGCCGATTCAGCAATATGTGTCACCTGTGGAGGTGCTTCACCTGCCCAAACTGCTGTCGTTTGCACAAGGGCCTATGGCCTCTCGATTTCGTAAATCGAATATCCTCATTCCTATGCGTTTCGAAATATGCGCTAAATTAGGAGCACAACATTCCTCCCCCTTAGGAAGACTAAATCCATGATTTGGGCTCCAAGGCTAAATAACTAATCGGCCAAATACCGATAATATTTTTTTGCTTTGATTTTATCAGGCCGTTGTCAGGCTCTTGGCTTACAGATATTTTTTCAAATGCATTATACGTGTGAAACATTCCACACGTGCATACTTAGAAACCTTAATTGACATTTATGTTCCCAATAGTTTTCTTGAATTTACCATTTCTTATTCAATTGTAATTCTCTTATTTATTTTTGTTTACGCCGTACGAGTTCGTGACGTCTTACGCGTGAACGTGACTCTAAGATTCTTTAAGTCAGTGGTTGCTTTACGTTTCACGGCTCGCGGCTGTTCCCATGCTGCGGTGACAAGGTCGCTCCCTTGTGACGTAGCTCGCGGGCGGTGATTTCGTACGTACTTGTATGTTATGTACATGATAATTATTGCAATGGGGATGGATAGGCTATATGAATATAGAATAATTTCCGATAATATGTTTATAGGTTGATACGGAATCGAGATTGTGATTCAATTTTATTTTTAAATTCTCGATCCGTTCTCCTATTTTGTTTATTCCCGCTGGATCATTTATTATTTTGTGGGGTATACTAGTTTCTAATAGCGGATGCTGTATATCTACTTCTGAAAACAGAAACGATAGATTATACGGTGGTAGAAACTTTATAGTTTTCTCCTCATTTGTTTCTTTTAACGTTTCAATTTTAAAATCGTCGGATGTGACGGAACATTTCCCGTTCAAAGCCAATATTCCAGTACCAGTTATTGTTGTATGTCCTAATACAGATTGTTTACAATTTATCATTAGCGCTTTGATTTCGGGTGCTACGTACAACCAACGTCCTTTTTTTCCAAGGCGATAAACATTGCATTTTTTATTCTCGCCAGGTGACGAGTCCAATTTGAAGTTCCTGGATTTGTTCCTACAAACGTGGTTATTTCGCACGGTGCCTCAGATTGTATTACTTGTCAAGCATGTTTCTGATGCCAGTAATATTGGGTATTTTCTCTTTTACAAGCTGCTAATTCATTTTCGGTTAGCAACAAATAATCTCTATGTTCTCGGTTTATGATTACAAATTTCATCGACGTTCCTATAAATAAAAAACTATTTTGTTCTATTCGTACGGGCAAGGGATAGACTTTGTTAACGCTGAATTCGATATTCTCGATTAAAGGTGCGCAACTAAGTTTCCGGTTTTTTTTACCAATAAAAAATCGAAAATTTCGAGACAAATGCAAAAAATGGTTTATTCACCGTATTACGTTATTACACCGTATTACACTGTATTAAATTAATACGGTGGGTGCAGTAGCAGATCCCATTTCAGTGTTTTTATGGTGTCCTGGACGATGGAACTGCGATGGCACGGACCGTTGTCGTGCTGCAATATCACACGTTCGTGTCTCGTGTCCCATTCTGGCCGTTTTTCGAGCAATGCGTGGTTCAAATTAATTAGTTGTTGTCGGTGGCGATGCCCATTGACAGTTTCGCTCGGTTTCAGTAGCTCATAGTACACGATTCCATTCTGGTCCCACCAAACGCAGAGCATTGTCTTTTTTCCGAACCGATTTGGCTGATGTTGACGCTTCGCTAAGTGAAAGCCACAATTTTGTGCGTTTGGCCTTCTCGAAATATATCCATTTTTCATCGCCAGTAACAATTCGATGCAGGCAACTCTTTCTGTTCTGCCGCAAAAGCAACATTTCGGAAGTGGCTCTTCGATTTTCCATTTGTCTCTCAGTTAACTCATACGGCACCCACTTTCCTTCCTTATGAATTTTTCCCATGGCGTGCAAACGTTTCGAAATACATCGCCGAGTCACATTTAATGTCTCGGCAAGTTGATCTTCTGTTTGAGTGTCATCTTCATCCAATAACGCTTGCAGATTGGCGTCCGCATATGTTTGCGGTCTTCCCGAGCGCTCCTTGTCCACAGTTTCAAAATCGCCACTTCTGAACCGCTTGAACCAATCTTCACACGTTGTTTTTGATGGTATATGTTCGCCGTAGGCCTCCTCAAGTAACCGACGTGCTTCAGCTACTGTTTTTTTAGGTTGAAGCAAAAAAGCAATGCTTCCCGCCAATGCTTTTTATTTGGCACAAACTTTGACATTTTCGAGGTTATAAAAAAGGTCGTTGTGTTGCGATATTTGTTTATATCACGACTGGGTATTCTTAACAGATGTCCAAGCTATAAAGACACCCAATTTCACACCTGTCTGCCGACTACATGTGTCGCTAGCACCATCCATGTGTGAAACCCGGGAACTTAGCTGCGCACCTAGTATAAACAAATATAAAATTAATATCACCGATGGAATAATATAGCAGCGGTAGCAGTTTCAACTTAATGGGTTGATATTTTTTTAAGTTGCGCACGAAAAAACATTCATAGGGGGTAGTTTACCCTTGACGAACGCAAAAGTTTCGAAACATGAGAAAAAATTTAATTGTAGGTTATAGGGATATTTTTAATTAGCGGATACATTTCAAACAGACAACAGGACTGTGATAAAGATATTCATGTAAAGGGTGGTTTACCCCCTTGAGGTTGCGTCATTGCTGAACAAGTTGGCGCTGAGGCGCATGCAGGAGGAAGACGACTTTCAGAGACATATTACAGGTTTTTTTGAGACGGTAAAGCAGCTCAAAGAAATTGCCCTCATCGTGTTAAACGAATTGCTCGGTATCTTATTGCTGTACAGTCTACCGGGCTCTTTATCGATGTTCCGAACGGCAAACGAAACGCGCGCTGATTTACCGTCGACCGATGTGCTCAAGGTGAAAACTCTCGAGGATTTTGAAGGCATAAGAGGGACGCAAACGGAGCCAAGGTCAGAAAGAAAAAAGGAAATTTTCGTGCTATCGGTGCGGTCGCCATGGGCATTTCACAAAGGAATGTGAGGCTAATCTAAGGGAGAGTCGAAAGAAAAAAAGCACTCAACATCTCGAAGGCCAAGGCATTGCGGGAAAGAAAGCCGAAATGAGCCGACGACAATCTACGTGATTACCGAAGAGGTAGTCGCACACGGGAATGATTCCGTGTGGTGCATTGACAGTGAGTGTACCGGAAGCATGTGCAATGACAGGGCTATGCTCGAGGGATTCACCAGAATTGAAAGTGAAGAGAAGCTAGCAAACAACGCGAGTACGCGGATCAATGGGATGGGAAAAGTGAGCGTTTCAGTAGATACAGGTCGGGAAAAACACGACGTAAACCTGGCAAAGGTGCTTTACGTATCGAATTTGCGCATGAATTCGCTATCAGTGTCGAAGATAATGGATCGGGGATACGAAGTGCGATTTTGTAAGAAGGACGTGATAGTGGTCGATGAAGTCGCAAGAAGTTAGATGCGTGCGGATCGTGTTGGAAAATTATATCACAGGCGGATGTGGCAAGACAGTGCAAATAATGCCTAAGTACAAGGCCGACGTGGGAGAATTCACCGGCAAGCGGATCGAAGCGTGACTATCAGATAATGGACGCGAAAATGTGAACAAGTTTACAGCATTTCTGAAAAAGAACGGAATAAAACAAAGATTGACCGCGCTACATACTCCGCAGCGAAATGCGATAGCAGAGAGCAATAACAGGAAAGTAGTCGAGATAGCGCGATGCATGATGTGGCAAGCTGGGAAGCCTTCCGCGTTTTGGGCCGAGATGATGAACACCGCGTGTTGCGTACGGAATCGGTGCCCAACTACAGCGCTGAATGGACAAATGCCGTTTATAGTGTAGAAGGGGAAGACCTCCACGGTCGAATTCATGCGAGTATTCGGATCCAAAGTGTTCCTGAAGAAAAAACGCATAAACATGGGAACGTTTTAATGCCGCGCCGAGGAGGGACCCTTCGTGGGTTACGACAGAGAATTGAATGCCACCCGAATCCCAAATCCAAAGACAAGGAAGAGATTGTGAGTTGTGAAATTCATGAACCAACTAGGATTCAGTCACAAGTTAAATGAGATACTCGACAATGAAGAAAGCGTGAGTGACGGCGAGATAAAAGTCGATTACACGCGTCGACGACAAGCACAGAGGATCTCGAGGAATACAAAAAACCGTGCAAAACCCTCTGCCAGCAGAGGGATGGGGGGGGGTCGCTCAAAAACGAGAAGTGAGAGCGGAGAGGTGCGCGGCAATCAGAGAGATACGGCCCCATGGCAAGCAAGGAAAAGAGGGGCAACTGTATTGTGGGAAACGCTCGTAGAACCCCTAAAAAGAGGAAGGAGCGCCCAAAACAAGGCACAAGTGACATCAGCGAAGAGAGAGAAAACGATACAACATCGGAAAACAATGATGATCGCGGTTACAACGGCATAAAAAGTTAACCGAGAAGTTGGAAGCGTTAGGTTTCGAGGCGATGCCACAAGATCCATGTGTATTTATGGCGCGAAAGAACGATCAACTGACGATAATTGCTATCTACACATGTAGATAATATGATAATCGCGACAAAAAATGAAACGTGGTTAGGTGAAGTCAAGCGACTTCTGTCTAAAGCATTCGGAATGAAACATTTTGGCAAAATAAACCGATGTTTGAGTATACCGTTCACGCGGGACGAAGAAGGTAGAGTGACCCTTACTTAGAACGCGTATTTTGAAAATATATCGGAGTGTTTTGGCATGAGTAAATGTAGAGAGGCACCAACACCGTTTGAAGTGAATATAAAACTGGCGAAGCCAGAGAGCGCGAATGAGAGTGCAACGTATCCATACCCTTACCAAAGTTTGATGCGCGCGCACATGTTTTTGGGAGTGTCTATGAGGCCACATATTGCCTACGCGTAAACTACTTGAGCCAATTTAATGCGACTTACGATTTAGAACACTGGAAGGCATTAAAAAGAGTGCTGCGGTACCCTGGAGGTACGGTCTACTGTGGAATTATGTTCGAGAATACGAATTTACCACTTTTCGGTGTAGTCGATGCCGACTGGAGCGGGGATACGATCGAGAGGAAATGGTGTTCCAGATGTATCCTGGCAGAAGCGTCGGAAAGCTGGTAAGCGCGAAAGCAAAGGACAATTGCGCTTTCTAGAAGAGAGGCCGAATCAGGGCTTTATCAGAGGCGACAAAAGAAGCTATGTACCTGCGCGATATCGCGAACAATTTAGGCATGGACTGCGAATGCGTGATATTGTTCAATGACAAACAAGGAGCGATACATCATACGAAAAGTAAGCGTTATCATTCGAGAACGAAGCATATAGATCTGAGATATCACTTCATCCACGTGCGCACGAAAAATGCGTCATAGATGCAATGTATCTGTGTACGAACAGAATGCCCGCGGACGTATTGACGAAACGTTTCGGCGCATGTGTGTGACGGGTAGGGGATACGCTCACGTCTTCGCGGCAGTGGGGGGGGGGGGGGGGGGGGGTCGAGATTAACGAAACCCGGATTTAGCAGGCGCAAATCGTTTTCTACGCTTTTATGGAATGAAAAGTATATACGCAACTTTACTTACTGATCGGGATGGACTTTATCGATGACGTACTTGATAACACGTGAGTCAATTTCGGACGGGCGGCCGTAAGGGGCGCATCGGTAACGTTGAAATATCTAAAACCAAATTCGGGAAAACATCGTTCTGTTAAGGTGTCTTTGGCCTTTGACCTTGGCCGATCGAAAGATGGGTATATTAAAAAAAAATAATAATAAACTCGAAAGTATGGGCCGGAATATTTTAATTTTTTCACACAACGTCAGAGAGGGCTTTATGAATAACGTTAATAAATTTCCGTTCAAAATATTAAAAAATAGCGCCGTTATGCACATTGCCGCGGAGGCCCTCCGCACGATACGAGCCGTCGTTGTCCCAGCTGTTACCCGGTGATGTCACATCTGAAAACAAAATCAGCTCATTCGTGAGTAGTGTCGCTACAATGTAGCGTAGCGGTTTTTTTTCGACCACCAAAAAAATTATGGTGAGCCGAAGAAAAAAATTCGAGCAAAAACAATAATAAAACAAAAACTAATCAAGTTATCGCAAAAATCCTACGTGACCTTTTAGATATTGTATCTAAAAGTATTGTGTAAAAATTTGAAAGCAATCGGACCGATAGTTTACGATATTTCGATAGTACAAGTTCAAAAAATGTAGTTTCGAGATAATCGCAAAAGAAAGTAAATGGGCGGTTATTCAGCTGACAGAGCGGTTTTTGCGAGTCGTACCTTCAATCAGCGATTCCATGTGGGCCATAGACGAGACGTCTATGGCCCACATTAGGTAACACAAAGTAAACGACTAATCTATACAAAAGGACACAATAGGACGGCTGCGTGAGCTAAACCGTGCGAGTTATAAACACGGATCGAACCGCACGGTCGACCGCCCGCAGCGGCTCAACCTTCGTGCCGAATAATAAATGTAACTTGGTCAATTTTGCGTTTTTCAATACGTACTATGGATTGAATTGTTCTTAACAGTTCAGGGTTTATTTTTAAAAAATCATTAAAAAATGAAAAAAAAAAAAAATTACATGGTGGCCAGATGCCTTAAGGCATTTGCACCATACACACGCCAGATGTTTTCATGGGTTTTCACAGCTCGTTTATCTTTTAGGAAATAATGATGCAATAATATGGGACATAGTGCACCATATTTTCTTCCATGTCCACAGCTACGCAAAACAGACAAAATTAATGTTATTGCAAATGTACACGCTTTAAAAGACTCTAAAATGAACGAAATAAGACGTGCATAGAAGCACATGTTTTGGCGTTCCTACTTAACCTTGGGTACTTGAGGTAATTCGGTTCCATAGCTGCTAGAGGCGCTGGTATCAATGTGTCACGGTATTGCATAGGGGTGTCTCGCCGATACCACGGACACTATTCGCTCCGTGCATCGGGGCGTCAAAGTAGGGGAATGAGACTCACACGCGTTCGGGGTGGTTATTTCGTGTGAATACTGCACGTCAGTTAGACGATATTTATCATTGCTAAAGTATCATTTTGGTTGATTTAATGGCATTAAATAAGAAACCTGAGTATATTCGTTGTGTGGTCGGTTGCGAGAACAACTTATTAAATGCACCAGACACGCATTTTTACGTATTTCCTAGTGCCGCGCGCAAAAAACCTCAACGAGATAAGTGAATCAAGGCGGTTAAAAGAAACAGTAAGTTTGTTCAATTCTAACCTAGTTTCATTGAGGAAATAGTTATCCTGCTCTTGAGCTTAAATCAATTTAAGGAGCTATACCAGTGTGAAACTTAAAAAAAATCGATTTTTTGCCTTTTCGACAGTATATACTTTCAAGAATATTCTGTAAAATTTTCTAGGCCGTATCTCTAATCATTTTATCTTGCAAAAATCGATAGTTAAATCTTTAAACGCATTTTTCTCGAAATGAGATTTCTAAAATTTGCTGACATTGTAACTGAAATAGCAATTATCCGATTGACTTGAAATTTGAACTGAGTGATCTTGAATATATATTCACTCTACAATGACGTAGGATATTTTCGTTTGGATGGAAATTGACGGTTTGGCATTGTAAAAAATGACCATTTCATGGCCTTTTTTCATAACTACGCCACAGACTTTTTTCATAACTACGCCATTTTCTTAGATTTTGTTTTTTTTTAATCCTCTGTCATTGTACATGAAATACCTTCCAGTTTAACTACAATTTTTCCTTTTTCGGTTTCAGTTACTTAATCCGCCGGAATCATGTCAGCAGTGGAGGAACTTTTTTTTTGGCGCCTCCAAAGGCAGCGCATAAGTCGCTTGACTCTCAATATTTTTATATGAAAAAATAATGTAATATAGGTCAAATATAGCCAAATATATTCTTCATTTTCCGAAACATTTAATTTAGGAAACATCTTCCAAAAAATCCCGAAAATCACCCAAATTTTCAGGGTTCACATTGGTATAGCCCCTTAATGCATGTGATTGCAATTAAACTATTAAATAAAACTAAGATTCAGTACTGTTTTCTGACATTCGTCTTAATTAACTGAACAATGACATGCTTCTAGCATATCAAATTTAAAAACCTAAAAAACATACTCGCATTTGTAGCCAACATTTCATCGGTAGTACAAAGTACAAAGACCATCCGTTGAGTACGAGTTTAATTTGGTCGATTTTTCTAAATTCATACTGTAGAAAAGATCAAGCAAAAACTTTTAAGTGTAGTGCAAAGGTATATAATACAATTTATATTTTTTTTAGATTAAAAAAAATTCCTCAGTGTAAAAGTTGAATTCCATTGACGGCTTGAATTCATGGTTTAAAATTAAGGGAAGGTTCTGCCTTGTTGGGCCAAAAAATGTTCGATTTTTCACCATTTTTGTATGCGAAACGTATTAAATATAGAATGTTGATATTTGGTATGTTGACTAAGTGGTCTTTATTGAACATCGAAATATTTTTTTTAAGGTTGACAAAACATCGTGGTGGAAGTGGGCTGAGCCATGTATGTCGGTGCGCAGGCGATGACATTCTTCGCTTGCGGAAGTCCTAAGTCCCAGACAGATGATGTGAAGCAAAAAAATCAAACATATTTTTACTTTGTACAATATTGTGTATAAGTTGACCTAGAATCAAGAAGAAAAATTAAAAAATGAAAAAGTAGTGAGCGGTCGGAAGGAAGTTTGTTTTTTTCCCAAAAAATTTCGCAATTTTTCGCTTACTATTTTTTTATTTTTCAATTTTTCTTCTTGATTCTAGGTCAACTTATACATAATATTGTACAAAGTAAAAATATGTTTGGTTTTTTTGCTTCGGTTCACCTGTCCGGGACCTAGGACTTCCGCAAGCGAAGAATGACATCGCCCGCGCACCGACATACGTGGCTGCTCCCACTCCCACAACCATGTTTTGTGAAACTTTAAAAAATGTTTGATGCTCAATAAAGACCGCTTAGTCAACATCCCAAATATCAACGTTCTATATTTAATACCTTGCGCATAAAAAATTGGTGAAAAATCGAACATTTTTCGGCCCAACAAGGCAGAACCTTCCCTTAAGCAGTAATACTTTAATTTTTTTGTCAGGTTCCAACGAAGCCTCAAACGTCAGTTGCAATCGCCAACGATGCAACTTCTCAATCTTACACCGGAAGGATCGAATACAGAACATTTTGAAAATGACGAATGATCATTATTCAACGATCTGAATAATGGCTTAAGTCCTATGCCAAAGGATCACGAAACTAAGGTAGACTTTCTAGAGCTTCCATCATGTACAAGCTAACATCCCGCTGGCTACAGGTAACCAAAATCAGAGTTCCGCGGGGAAAAAACTGAAGGATTCATGTTGTGGAACCGATATAGTTTACACAGATATCTGTGTTGGTCCAGACACCGAAGACGAAAATCTGTTATTAAAAGATGTTTCTGGATTCCATGGATTCTCTTCCAAGCAATGAAGAGTTACTTGATCTCGCTGGTGTAACAACGCACTTCTAATTTATTACTGAAAGTTTTGGAGCATAACCGATCGAATAATCCAAAAATACTCATCGATTCACGAACATTATTGACGGATAAACTATTATTTTTTTAAATTAAAATGAAATGTGGGCTATCATACGTCGCATTGCGTGTGCTTTTCAAGTTACATAGGACTACGATTTCTCGAATTTTTCGTTTCATCTCACATCATTTAGCATATTGGTGTAAAAATTTCGTGGTTTGGCCCAGTCAAAACGTTGTCCAGTCTACGATGCCAGTGGATATTAGAGAAAATTACGAAAACTGTCGAGTTATCATTGATTGCACAGAGATCAGAGTAGAACAACCTTCTATAGTAGAGCACCGTGTACAGTTATATTCGCGTTATCAAAAGGGTTTTATACTGTAAAATAATAACTGGAAGTGCATTTTTAGAATTACTCGAACCAGACGACGTAGTTTTAGCTGATAAGGGCTTCCCGGAAGTAAAAACAGCATTAGATACAAGTGGCAAAGGGACGTTACTTGTAATGCCACCATTTCTCCATAATAATAATTATTCCCCTGAAAAAGTCGCTGAATCGTATAAAATATCCCGTCATAGAATTAATACGGAGAGAATTATGCAGACATTATGAATATATCGAATATTGGACAAATTGCCATTGAGTATGCTATCGCATTGCGATGATATAGTTTCTATGTGTTGCGTTTTAGTTCATTCGCAGCCTCTGATTTTTAAAACGAGCGACGATCAAGAACTTCTCTAAATGAAATACCGTCTGGCAGTGAGCCGCATTATAACTGCAAAAAAAGATTGTATTAGCGAACGCTAAACAAATTTGTAAACATATTTGTAGAAAATGCAAAATTGTATAATTAAATGACCTCCGGATATTTTCGTTGTACCTCTATTCATGGTAAATTTATTCTTTGCACCTTTATTTTTTGTGCATTTTATTTCGCCAAATATCTCACTTACTTATGTCTATGTTAAATCACAGTTTTCAGTTTGTTACTGTCAGTAACAGCTACAAAAACACAAGAAAATAACCTTTCCCGTTACATCACAGTTTGTAGACTCAAGTGTATGTAGAATACTAATTCTTATGAACTACATTGTTTTAATGATTGTCACATAAATCTTACCAATATCGTTTGAACTGAAATATAATTTTTGGTATTAGACTTTTCAAATATAAAATATATGGTAACACAGTTACAATGCAGTACAAAATGCAGTCTTTCACATTATATCTTCTAAAAATATATCATCGGGTGATACAGTATCTTCAGTAATCCTTTTTTTTTTGTTTAGTGGCATTCATAGCCTTTCAACGAGAAATAAAGCTATTCAGGCACGATATTTTCTTTATCGTCATCACATAATGCCTGTAAATAGTAATTAAAATAAAATGAGTGCAACTTTGGTATTAGACTTTGTAAAAACGAATCATCTCGTAATGGAGTGATGACGCAGCTTCCGTGTGGTGACTATACAAATAAGTCACACTGTGACAATCCTGTCATGTACAATTACATTTGGCACTGTGTATAATACTGATGCGTTGGTTTCAAATATACGTTATTATTGTCATCAATCAGACATTGCACTTTTTTGAGATTTGACCGTAGGCAGGTACATTTTTGCATGAATAAGGACACGTAATTTCTACTAATTTCGTTTTGCATCCTTCGTCTATCGCAACTCCGCCCGATGATGCACTTAACCATGGTTGAGCTTGTAAAACAACTGCACCAATTGTCAACACCTGACCATTTGATAACTGTTCGTACGGCTCTCGAGCGTCCTTCTCCATTTTTATACCATATTGCATGGCGGCAAGTGGTTTACTGTGGACGACATTCAAAAAAGATTTTATCATTTTTCAAAGTGTCACGTCCCGTAAGGTTTTTTTTGTTTTAATATAAATATAATTATTCCCCTACGACTCTTTGCGGTGTCGGGTGTGAAACGCCGACGGTGGGACCGGATGTACCTGATCGAATTCCGCTGATCGAGCATCGCCTGATCCGCGGGGTTCGACCGTGGGACCCGCACAGTGACGTCAGTCTACTATTTACTATGCCATCAAACATAACGTTTATTCTCACAAAATTATAATATAAACCGCAACCTCCGAGTCAGGGATGAGGGTGCGGGGCCTACGTTAAAACCCCGATCAAAATAGAGGATCAATAAGTTCAACATGCGGTGTGCGAGAGAGAAACGCGGGGAGAATTGTCCCCGCGAAAGAGCGTTCTAGATCGAGAGTGAGAGAGGGAGAGAGCGACGCGGGGGAAATTGTCCCCGCCGAAAGGCGTGATTACCCACGAAAAGGTGCAAGTAGGATTAACATAATATAATAAAATATCATTTATACGCATTTACCCCTAAATAACATTCGTTAGAATTTGTTTACCCACTCCCATTTCCACAGGAGAGTTTGCCCGGTCCGTATGGGACATGCGGCTATCCCTTTTACTTAACAGAAATTATATTGAAGAACCCAAAGGTAAAATAAAATCGTCCCTTCTGGACGTAACAAATTGGTGGCAGCGGTGGGATTCCCGCCTGCACTGTGCATTCTTAATTGTGGAAATTGGAATATAATGGAAAGGTGGAAAATTAAGTGGTCTAAAATTTAAATTCGTATTTCGTCGATAAATCCGTGATCTGAGTGTTGAATTTTCCGTCCTTTCCGTTTACGAATAAAACCATAATTAATCAAAATGGTTGACGATCCTCGCGATGGCAGTCCCGGGGCCGGCGCGGAATCCAGTGATGCGAGACCAAACGACTCGCTTAACGAAACCGTAACACCCGCCGACCTATCGGTCATACTCAGTGGCATCAACCTGACAAACAGGTTGGTATCAATTTCGGAATTCTACGGCACCTCAATTCCCCTCGGTGATTATTTACAAAACATCCAGAATGCAGCTGCGTTCGTACCCCCGTATCAAATGCTCGAATTCGTTACCGGGGTACTAAGTAGATTACGGGGTGAGGCGCGTACCTGTGTCCAAGGCCAAAGTATTCGCTCGGTTAGAGAGCTGACAAGCGCGTTGCAGGACGGGTTAACTCACCGTCGGAATTTCAATTCATGTTTGGGTAGACTCTATGGGTTGCGTCTAAAACAAGGTGAAACACTCCGGTGCTTATATCTCCGAACTCTCCGGCTAATGAGCGTTGCTCGAACCGCCTGGAAGGAAGATATAGGATGTGAGGCCTCTGGAATGAAGGTCAATCCGATCGCGACTCTGGCCCTTGAATCTTTCCGTCACGCGTTACCCTCGCGACTGAATGAATGACTTTACATTGCGAAACCAAAATCTCTCAGGGAGGCGCTTGAGATGGTAGAGGATCTATCCCCCGATTCGTTAGCCGAGGCGGTAGAACCAAAGTGTGGAGAACGACCGCGGACCCCCATCGGCAACCCCCCCGCGTTAGTGGTCAAAACGGAGGATACGCGTTCGTCTTTCTCCGCGTCCCGCCCCGAAGCGAAACGGGAACTGCGAAAAGAGCCAGCACCGCGATTCAGTAGTTCTAGTAGGTCGGACCATTTTCGACCCTTGGGAAGATTGAAACACCGAGACGATTCGCCTGCCAGATCAAATCGACCGAGGTCACCCGATGACCGAGGTGGATGTGAGCGACGTTATTGTTGTTTGCGCGGTTCGGGTTGCGGATGTTGTCCTTGGAACCAGCGGACCTCTACTCAATACCGAAAAAGGGGTGGCTGTAACCACCGGTGCTGTTGTGCCTATACAGGTGGGTGCAATTGCTGTCCTTGGACCAGTCACCGCTCAAATGTATACCCGCAGCGTTGAGTGAGCGCTCAACATCATCGCCCGTCGCGGATCAGCGCAGCCCGCGACTCCAGAGCCCGAGCCTTTAAACTCGAAAGAGGCTCGTCGTCCGGACACGGCGAGCCAGCCTCCTTTCCCCACCAACGACAAACGTACGGTAAAATTTCAGGACAGACGTTAATAGGGACGTAAATATCCGCAACCCGGCTCCAAAAACGGGGTAAAAGATTCCTTGTCAGAAACCGAGGACGAAGTAGAATCTCCGGTGGTTACACTATCTGCACCGGAGCTTGTTAATAGAGACCAGAAATTTTATTGTGGTTCCGGGTCGAGTTGAAACTTCATCAAACTTCGTGCCCTCCGTGATAACGTCACGTATGACTCCACGAAATCGCGTGAATATGTCAGTCCTACGAACGAAAAGGCGTGGTCGATGGGGACGGTAAAGTAGACGATAAATGATCAGCCCCACACCTTTCACGTAGTGAAAAAGTTGGTGACAAAAAGCAACAGATTGCTCGGTAGACCCTTTATGCGCCACGAAAAAGCCGAGCTATCGTTTCATCCCAACACTCTCGTAATGACGAGCGATCCTGTTCGTCCTCGACCGTTTTTAACAAACGACCCGCCGCGAACGATCTCCCCCGCTCCGAGTAAAAAGGTCTTCACCATCAAAGCCCAGACACGGAAACCCTTGGCAATTGGGGTCACGAATCCGGACCTTTGTGAAAGTTATTTGCCTCGAATCGAGACCGAATCAGGTTTATTCATCGGCAACGCTCTAGTATCTCAAAAGAACGGGATATGTCATGTTCTTGCAATAAATACGTTAACTCATGACATAGACATCGAAGTCACGCCGCAGGAAATTTTGCCCTTCGAATATTATCAGGCGGGTCCAAGCGAGGAGTGTGGTTCGTCAGACGACGAAACATTGTCGCCGCCAGATCGCATTGCGGCAGTGCTAGAAGCTTTGCGCTTGGACGGACTGAACGACGTCGAACGTTCTCACGTCCGTCGAATCGTAGAAGAAGACCCTATGCGATTTAAATTGCCTGGCGACAAACTACACGGTACAAGCCTCGTAGCATACCGGATATCAACGGAAAATGATTTGCCAGTAAATACTCGCTAATACCGATTCCCTTCCATTCATCGAGGAGAAGTCAAAACACGAATCGGCAAAAAAAACTCGAGAATGGAGTAATCATACCATCGCAATCCCCGTATAATTCTCCCGTATGGATTGTGCCCAAAAAACCTGTCTCTCAAGGTCGGCTGAGGATGCGGATGGTGATAGACTTCAGGAAACTGAACGAGAGAACTATCTCCGACGCCTCGACACCGAACAGCCATTATAAGCACGTTCGTGTGCCCGAGGGTTTAAAGAACGCAGCCGCGACTTTTCAGCGATTCGTGGATAGTGTACTTCGAGGTCTCCAAGGTGCCGAATTATTCGTTTACCTCGACGATATCGTTGTATTCGCTTCATCGTTGGAGGAACATGGCATAAAAGTTCGTCGCTTAATGGCTCGGTTGCGGGACGCAAATCTCGTATTCGAGCTCGACAAGTGTGCGTTTCTGAAAAAGGAAGTATGCTATCTCGGTCATATAGTTGGGCGAGATGGTTTACGGCCCGATCTCCGTATACTCGAGGCGTATACTCCGTATACTGACATATCCTTGCCCAGACACCTTTCGGATTGCGAGGAGGTCGAGAAAACAACCCGTGAGATACTCAATGACTTGGACCCTATTATAGATAGAGACGATCATGTACTTCGCAAGCGGCTAAAAAGCGGCTTCGGGGCTTTGTAGGGCCCCGTTATTCACGCGGGAGCGAGCCAGACAGCGAAGCAGACGACGAGTGCGAAGAGCACGGAGCGTCGATTGCAGCCTCGACGCGTTCGAAAAATTCGTCGAATCTCAATTCGTCGAATGACAATTTGTCGAATGACAATTCGTCGAATCGCAATTCGTCGAATGAAATCTACATTTGATAGCCATATTATAGCTAGATGATAGATAGATTTTGTCCACCATCTTTGGGAAACCGCTATATTGAATTCAGAATGACGTCATTTACCTAATTATGCCCTGTCGTCCAAACTAAACGTGTATGTAAAATTTAAGCTCAATCGGAAACTAAGAAGTGGATCAAATTGAACTTTCACGATTTCTTTACAGAGTTAGGTACAAAAAGTTATCGAAAGCAAGGCTTATGCGCAAGTCGAAAACCACGACTTTCAAAGAGACCAAAAATTACAAGACCTTACATAAAAACGTTCATTGAAAGTTATCTTAAAAAATCTGCGCGGCGTTTCGTCTTGAAGATTAAAACCGACGAGTCTAACTTCCTAACGTCCGGATGTACCTCACTTTCCCCTAATACAATGTAGTAATTTTGTATACGACGGACACAGCACAGAACCAGCACATATTGTAACGGGTCTTAATTCGTTACAGATAAATTTATAGGTTCGGGGACTCGAACAGGGAAGAAATTAATAGAAACTCAGGTGTTTTGGGTAATTTTAACAAAAATATGATTCATTCAGTTTTTATGGCTCGATATAATCTAAAATAACGCTATGTATGAGTGTAATGTGTTGTTTTATAGTATGTTTCGCAATATTTTCTCGGTCGGTCAACTACTCATTTCTCGCATGGTACAATGAGGTCGGGCGGGATCATTTATCATGCATCGATATCGATTTCCCCCTCTCTTCTAGTTCTGTGGCTTCTGTCGGCCTAAGGTTGCGACGTGCTTTTGCTGGCGGCGCGATATGTATCGGTGCTTGACCTATAGCGACGCGGTACTTTCCTTTGTAACTTTCCCTTAGGGCGCGTCGCGTCGCGGCGCTCTCTCACTCGTGGCGCTAGAAATCGCGATCTACGGGCCGCCGGCGTGCGCTGTCTCTCGTCACGCGTCGAGATCTATTCCCCTACCCTGGCACTGCCCTTCGCGTAGCGGTGATCGATGCTCTCTCCCGATCAATTATCGCGCGTCCATAATTGATCGCCCGGTCCTTGATCTTGGCGTACGATGTCGCCACCTACCTGTCCACGATAGTCTAATCGAGCGATGTGCCGCGAGCACTCGAATGACCCTTTTTTGTGTAATTTCGGAATACCTCCTTGTCCTTTCTGTGATCCTGATCCGTATTAATCGATGATCCCGGTGTGCGTGTGTGTGTGTGTGTGTGTGTGTGTGTGTGTGTGTGTGTGCGTGCGTGTTTCGTATGACTGTAGCGTACGCTTTCTTATCTCCTAATATAATGGTTCCTGTATTTTCCTAATTGAATATTTATCCGTTATACCTATCTGTAACGCTCGCTCGCTAGAATACCTTCTCGAACTTTATTTTCTCCTAGTACGATTTTCCTACCTATTTTGCGATAATTGTCCACTACCCTTAAGTGGTTAACTTTCCTTATTGCTCTTTTTATTTTTCTTTGATTTTCCAATCTTTTCTCTTTGAAATAAATTTATCTCAATTCTGCTTCGTTTTTTGTTCCTTGACGTTCCGTGTTCCAGACGTTTCCGATCCACGAGGGATGTACTTGGTCCAGCAGTACTAGTTAACTTCAACAAAAAATGAAGAGAGCTTTCTAGTGCCTTTTAGGCGCAACTCCGTTTTTGCCTTGTTTCTCAACGTTCCGTGTTCCCAGCGTTTCCTTCCACTAGGGAGGTACTTTGCCAAGCAGTACTTGTCGATCCACGAGGAATGAAAGAAGTGATCTTTTGAATACTTTTTGGGCGCGACTCCTTGTTTCTCTTGTTTCTCAATGTTCCGTGTTCCCAGCGTTTCCTTCCACTAGGGATGTACTTTGCCAAGCAGTACTTGTCGATCCACGAGGGATTCAAAGAGTGCCATTCCTCCAAAATTTCCGTCCTTTTATACTCTGGTTTGACCGCTTTTTCTTTCCCCTTCTTTTCCGTCTTCCCTTAATTAGATTAGTGGATTATCCTGATTTTACCGTTTCTTCTTCCTTAATTCAATTAGTAGGCTTATCTGGTTTTGACCGGTTTTTCTTTCCCCATCTCTTCTGTATTCCTCTAATTCAATTAGTGTGCTTATCCTGATTTTACCGGTTTTTCTTTCCCCATCTCTTCTGTATTCCTCTAATTCAATTAGTGTGCTCATCCTGATTTTACCGGTTTTTCTTTCCCCTTCTCTTCTGTCTCCCGAAATCGGTTAACTCTTTGTAATTGTGGTGGGATTATTCGTTGTTGAGATGGACCTGTACGTCTCAATATATATAGTACATACAGCGCATCGCCTACTATTGCTCTCTCGCTCTCATGGTTTGACGGAGGATACACATGGACATACAGTGACACGCAGCATTATATAGCTAGACGGATAACCCATAACTGATACCCGGACTCTTTATACGCTGTATTCAGGCGTACAACAAACAAGAGCTAGTAGCTAAAAAATGACCAGATTTTATATATTCTTGTCCACTGAAAACCGATAGCTCTTTTTTAAACATCCAATTAATTACTGTATCAATATTCGATTTTTACAATACCATACATTTCATGCGCCCAGCACAAATTGAACACACCACATAATGGATCTTGAATTTCCTCTTCTACAAAGAGCGAATAACTCAAAATAATGGCAATACTTACTGGAAATGTATTCACAGTGAGAAAAATAGTAAATATTGCACGGCTCGAGTCATTACCTCTCGAAATAATGAAATTTTAAAAGAATCTTACCACCATCACGGTGGTAATCCTGCAAAAGATGAGGCGAACAGACTCAGAAATAATTTAAAAGAATATGCCTTGAGTAGTTCTGAGAATCCTCACGTCCTTATCGCTACTGCGTCCAGGAGCGTTCATGACAGCGTAGTCGCTTACCTGCCATCCAACAGTTCCATGAAAAGGACTATTCGTAATATTCGAAACACGAAAGATGAAAATGTACCACATCCTTTTACCTTGGAAGAAATTGAGCTTCCGTCTCAATTTCGAGTAACAGAGAAGAACGAATTTTTTTTACTTTACGACAATGGTCCCGTTGATGATCGGATTCTGATTTTCGGAATAGCCGAAAATCTAAAAATATTGGCAGAAGCTAAGCATTGGCTGTTTGATGGAACCATTGGGGCTTGCACGTCACTTTTTGCCCAGCTATATTCAATCCATGCTATTGTGGGTACAAAAGTCGTGCCTCTAGTATTTCCTCTGTTACCGGGAAAAAACTCAGCTGTCTATGAGGAAATGTTTGGAAAATTGAAAGAGTTCAATCCAGATCTGAATCCAGATTCTGTGATGCTCGATCTCGAACAAGCGGCTGCGAAGGCTATAACTATAGTATTCCCGAACGCCCTGATTCGATTTAGCAATTTTCACTTCAATCAGGCGTTATATCGGAAGGTTGTCGCTTATCACTTGAAAACGCACTATGACACCGAGATCGAATTTGCGCAAAAAGTGAAACTTTTGGGAGCCCTTGCTTATCTCAGGCCCGATGACGTAGAAAGTCTGTTCAACCGCATCACCGAAGAAGTTTTCAGCACGAATGATAAAAATATCGAAGAGTTTCTCTTTTCTTTCGAAACAGAATTCATCGCCCGATTTGACAGAAAGAGAAATCGAAAAAAGGTACGATTTCCGTTGAAATACTGGAATCATCATAATGCATGCCAGTCCAATCTACCCCGCACAAACAATAATGTGGAAGGATGGCACCGTTCCTTTAACGAGATTGTGCGGCAAAACCATCCCACTTTGTGGAGTTGGATAAGAAGTCTAAAAATTGAGCAATCAAAAAACGAAATGATAATAGCCGAACTTCGTAACGCCGTTCCCCAACCGCAAGCATAAAAAAAATATCGGAACCTAAACGAAAGAATTCTAAATATTGTAACAAAGTACGATGACTCGATGTATGCAGACAAAATGCAGTATCTACAAGCGATCGCCAACAACCTTTCGTTGTAAAGAAAAAAGATGCTAAAAAAAATATATATAATCAAATAAGAAAAATCGTAGAGTGCAAAAAATACAAAGAATACACAAAATGAAAATAAAACATTAAATATGAATAAATACAAAAGAAATATAAAACAAACCCAAACAAAAAAATATAAAACAAACAAACACAAAAAAATATAAAACAAAAAACACAAAAAAATATTTTTTAAAAAATGGAACTAAATGTCTGCCACGTCCTCGCCGTTAGTTCCGGGTAACACTAAGTGCAGAGCAGTCCAAACATACCCAAACAAACAAACCCAAACAAACCCAAACCGAAACAATCCCACGCAGGCCCAAACAAACCCAAACACGCACACAAGAACCCAGACAAACCCAAACACACCCACAAGCACACAAGAACTGAAACAAACAAACCCAAACAAACAAACACACCCACAAGCACACAAGAACCCAAACAAACCCAAACAAACGAATGGTGATTCGATGAATGTTCCGCAAATCGTTATTCGACGAATTGCGGTTCGACGCATTGGTATTCGACGAATTGCGGTTCGACGCATTGGTATTCGTCGAATTGCCATTCGACGAATTGGTGATTCGACGAATTGGTGATTCGACGAATTGGTGATTCGACGAATTGGCGATTCGACGAATTGTGATTCGACGAATTGTTTTTTCGACGAATTTTCCGTAGACGCAGCAAACTCCGCTCGAGCGCCTTATCCCATATCTCTCCCGCAGGCGTACAGCATGATAACGTACCGTCATTGAGGCCTCGCGTCGAATTTCATCCGACTAGCCACGAGGCGACTGCGAGGCTGTCACCCGAGTGGGACAAGGAGAGGTATACAAACAAGTCTCCAAAACAAAATCGCTCGCTAGCGAAGGCCCTATCTCCACGTGGTCAGCTGTTGCCTCGCAAAGAGTTAGCCGATCCCTATTATGATGCCGCGTCAGGTGAACCCGATGCACCAAATTCGAAATTCAATCCTAATCCCAGTAAAAATAACTCGGAAATTGTTGGGGACCGTGAAAACCTCACATACCGGAGGGATAATTTTGTACACTACATCTCTGTTGACTGCGAGTTGACTACCCCGATAGGTCAATTATTATCGGATCTGGCATTGATCGACTTGGAATCCGTACGGGAGAAAAATTTGGCGGTTGGACAAATTGCTGTGACGCAGTATGGACAACACCGAATTTTTAGTGTCGAATCAAAGCCCGGTATTATGACAACACAAGTCTCGATAAAATTCGGGACGGTCTGAAGACTCTTGAACGAGAAATGAGTCGATTGAATGTGAAATCATTCCGCATATCCCGTCATGGCGATTTCACGGACGAACTTGCCCCCGACAAGCTCCTACCACTTATACATTCTCGATTCGAGAATAAGGGGATAAGTGTCGCAATCTGCTATGGGAGGACTCAGGTCCCTCCCTCGGATCTGAGGGAGACGATAATTAAAGAAATGCACTCGAGCCTTATCGGCGGCCATAAGGGTGTCACCAAGACCTATAGGCGAGTCCGGGAACGGTTTTATTGGCCGACCCTAAAAAATTACGTACAAAATTATATTCGTCGGTACAAAAGCTGTCAGGAGCAGAAACTCGGTCGAGCAAAGACTCGCGAACCGATGCTCTTGACGAACACCCCTGCAGACACATTTGATAAGGTATCCCTTGATACCGTTGGTCCGTTGCCTTTGTCGCCCCACGGGAATAGGCATATACTGACAATGCAGGATAACTTATCAAAGTATTGCCTTGCTGAACCGATTCCCGATTTAAAGGCCACCACCGTTGCAGAGCCAATAGTGCGTTGGCTGTACAACCAATTCGGAGCCCCACGGGCGATCCTCACCGATCGTGGAACCGCATTCACGAATGGTTTATTGCGGGTAATCTCCAAAATCGACAAGGTTAACCATACAACTACATCTGGTTACTGTCCACAGACTAATAGTGCGTTGGAGCGGAGTCATATCATTCAAACCGAGTACATCAAGCACAATGCGGATAAATACGATGACTGGGACCGTTTGTTACCGTTTGCCAAATTTTCCTACAACACCAGCGTACACGAGGCAACGAATTTCACTCCGCACGAGATCGTGTTCGGAAAAACAGCCCGACCGCCGAGTAAATTCCCAACCGAGCATCGGCTGGTCACAAGTGGTTCGTTTCTCGTTGAGCTCATAAAGCGACAAAATGAAATCCGAGAGATGGCCGGGGAATCCCTGAATCAAGCTAAAGAACGCTCTAAACTACACTACGACCATAAGTGCCGGCCCTTTGAGGGAAAAATCGGAGATCAGATATACGTTGTAAAGGAACCCCGGCAAGGAAAATTCGACACTCAATATCACGGTCCCTATAAAATAAGATCGATTACCGATAGGAATAATGTCGTCCTCGAGACTGAAAGAGATGAACGGTTCGCTAAACATGTTGATAAAATCAAATTAGCCTAGCTCTAGTTAGTTCCAACTGTATGTGTATTAACAGCAAAATGATGATCGCGATTATCTGCGTCCTTGTCTTCACGAGCCGTGGAATGACCAATTCAACACCCAGGAACGTCGTCAACAAACTCGAAGATAACGCTGGAGTATCTACGAACTACAAACGCCGGTGCAATTACAACTCGCTGATTGGAAACTGACATTATTTATTGACCTTGCTGAATTCATCGCGTCCTTCCCGAAAAACGGCGAAAACTTGCCAAAAATTCAAGCAGAATGCCTCAAATATAACTCGGAGGCAGGTTGTGAGGAGCCGCTCCGTAGACCTTAAATAATATCAAGGTTACGGCGCGGCCACGAGCTCACTAGTGATCTATGGGGGATCGGAAACGGCAAAGATCTCAAAACATCGTCGCCCTTAAGGAGGTACACCAGCTTCATACAATGTTGCCATGCTAAACCATGGTAAAATTTCAAAATGGTGATAGATCAATAAAATTTGGTGAATATATTCTTTATTATTATATATGTCAATACAATTTTTTTCAGATTTTTTCATTGTGCCGTTATCGAGTAATTGAACATTGAAGTTCACGTGTATAAGCATAGCGTTTTTATAGATATAGGTATATATTCCGGGTATAAGAATAAACGCTTGTGAATTATTTGTAAGAAAACGGCAAAACCAAAAAATCTGAAAAAATTTGTATCTACATGAATAACACTAAAGAATATATTCACCAAATTTTATTGATCTATCACCATTTTGCTGAAGCTAGTGTACCTCCTTAACAACAATGAAGAGACGTTCAGTGCCCTTCGGATTTGTGGGGAGCATCAGTAAATCCATGTTCGGAACCCTCACCGAGGATGACGCGGATTATCTGTTTTCCCAAATAGATCGTCTATTTAAGGATCAACAGGAACTTACTCACCTCCAGGAACAACAAAAGGAAATTTTAAGTTGAAAATTCCAAACGCTACACATCGAACATTTGGAGGAATCAAAACGAGTGGAAGCTATATACCAAATTGTATCGCACATGCACGATGACCTCAGCACGATCGCTAATGCATCCGCCGTGGCCGATTACAATTTCTCGCTCGCTAACTACAGAAATAAAGTCGCAAACAAAATCGACAATTACATACGTGCCTGCGAGAAGTACATCCCTGTGATCAGCTCCACAATCAGCCATATCACCACCGCAACTGTGAATCGTTGCGGAGGAAGCACAAAGCCACGCGGGGGGGGGCTGGAATTTCCCTACCCCCTAGAACATATACACCCAGAGTACTTTGGAACTCTTGTTTGGACAGACGTGACGTCACGCGATGGGCGGCTAATGATCATCGTGCATATACCGCTTGTGGATCCAATGATATACGACCTATACCGGATAATCGCCTGGCCTGTTCCTCAACAACTTGGTAAAGGGACCGGCGCAGCAAGCATTGTGCCCGCTTCACCGTACATCGCTTTGGGAAGGAGTCGCCAAACCTTCCTCCTAGTTAGCGAAGCATACAGAAATCAATGTAAGGCGGCCGATCGACGACTTATTTGCTCAGGAAATGTTCCAGTTCGGGACACAAATGCAGGCGTCTGCAGGCTGCACATGCTCACCATGCAGTGTAACATACGCCTACATCCGCACCCCGAAGATTTCTGGGAATATGTGCCCACACACGGCGGTTGGCTTTTTTCGCTTGTCAAATCCCCGAAGTTGCGGGTGACGTGTCTAAACACACCGGTCGTTGACATAACATTACAGGGCATGGGGATTCTACAGTTGGAGGCTAACTGTGTTGGAACAACCCGTACTACCACCTTATCAAATCTTCGTGCAATTGCGGGCAAGGAAACGGTCTTCTACGAGCCGGGAATACCGCTTAATGTATCCATCGTAATTCCCACTTTGGCCGATAGCGATATCGCATTGGACTACGGGGAATTATTGATTCCGGCGCACAAACAGTCCGCAGGTGGAAACCCGAATTTGAGACTCGAGGACGGGGAATTGCTGCTCGCTGTGGAAAAAAAAATTCATGCCATAGGCGAGCATAAGAGCGAGCGAGAGAGAGAGAGAGAGAGAGAGAGAGAGAGAGAGAGAGAGAGAGAGAGAGAGAGAGAGAGAGAGAGAGAGAGAGAGAGAGAGAGAGAGAGAGAGAGAGTGAGTGAGAGAGAGAGGGAGAGAGGGAGGTAGTGGGAGGGAGGGAGGTAGCGGGAGGGAGGGAGAGCGAGCGAGAGAGAGAGAGGGAGGGAGAGAGAGAGAGTGAAAGAGAGAGATCATTTTCTCACTCTGGCCAGCTTTGCTAGTCAAGCGGGAGTAATGTTGTTTGTCGTAATCTATACCTTGAGGGCTCGGCTATCTCTCTCTCCGATACATTTGGAATTGGTGGTGCTCGCGAAAAAACAGCTCTCGCCCAGCCGAAGGGAACTCGCACGAACATTCGGCCCGAGGAAATTCTCAAGAAGGCAACTTGACACCTTCCCGCCGATAAGTACCTCAAGTCCGGTGCGAGAGGACCCTCTTCCCCGCCCCGTCCCTCGTCAACAATTATTCGTCGTCTAACGAGGCAAGGAAAGGGAAAAAAGGGGGACAAGCTGAGGAAGGACTGCTCCGCCAAGGAATGAGAGACCAACGGGAGAAACTCGGAGAGCTAGTGACTGCCCTCGCCAACGTGATGCTACGCGAGGACTACTAGTGTGAAATTCCCGCGCTAGAATAGTTCGACGAGGACGTCGATCTCCCTAAGGGGGGTGGGGGGAGGGAGTTATCAAGTCCCGTAAGGGTTTTTTTTTGTTCTAATATAAATATAATTATTATTCTACGACTCTGTGCCTCCTGTCTTTGTGCCGCGTCGGGTGTGAACAGAGCCGCAATAGAAGGTGACAGTGAAGGAGATTTGCACGTGTCTTCGTGCCATGTCGGGTGTGAATACAGCCGCAATAGAAGGTGACAGTGAAGGAGATTTGCACGAACAACGATACCTAGATCCCAAAACTGATGAAAATGTATGTACCCAAGATATAGAAGAATTGAGTTACGTACACAAGACAAGTGCTGTAGATTACTGGAGATCCGGGGCAAATGGGAATAGAAACTTGTCATCTGTTCAAACGAAATTCAAAAACGTGAAATCAGAGCCGTAGTTACGCCGGTCGACCCATAGTATAAATAAGGGTGGCACCTATAAAGAAAAGTTAACAAAAATAGCTCACTACACGTTAAACAATTTTAATGATGCTTTGGACAAAAGGCGGCCTGTCCATGATATATATCTTCGACGATGGGCCTTACGTGCACGAAAAATAGTAGAAATGCCAGCCGTAAATTTCAAAGCATCCGCTTTTTGGCTAAGGACATTAAAAAACCAACATGGAATTGTGTCACGGAAGATTACTACATATGTAACAAAACAACAATTATTAAGGTAGTTCTGTAGTTTTTGTCAAATCTTAGGAATTGGCTGACAAGGAGACGGCACGACCGTGGGGTCGGGGATTTGGCCGAATTTTTTTGTGGTGCAAGAGGACCCCTAGCACCTCACGTGGTTAAAGTAGTAGGACGCACTACTCGGAAAATTCCAAGAAAAATCGATTCAAAGTTTCTTAGGCGCCTTATGAGTTTAAAATGTCATGCATTTGTCGAGCCGCCGTCTAGTCAAGACGGTTAGGGCTCGGTCTTTTGCGCCGGAGGTCTCTGGTTCGATTCCTTCTTCGAATCTTTTTTTTTATCCCAACAATTATTCAAAACGTTTCTCATCCCTACATGTTTTAAAATTATTTTAATTTTTTTTAAATTATTTTCTTCTTTTTCCCAATAAAACAATTCATAACGGTGGGTTTTTTATTTTTCATTGTAAAGTATATGAGGAGGAACATTGGGTTTTTAATGAGAATAACAAGGTCGATTAGGAAAAATTCAATTTTTATTCATATAATAATTATATACAAAAACCGCAGTGGTAATTACCGTAGAAACCAACAAGGCAATAATTTTTGCGACATCTTGCGCAACATATAAAGCGGATTTTTTACAATCGCAGGGAGTTCGCAATACATCCGTACCAAAACATGTCCCTTTAACATTCATGAAAATGTTTCTAGCAACTGATAATTTTGAGGCAAACCAGGCGTATTGAATCATGTCTCGGAATATTGGTGACGATAATTGATGGTGAATTATTGAATGGATTTTTATACAATCGGATTTTTATACAAGCAGAATCGTGAAATTAATTTCCGGGAAGATTGTATAAAAATCCATTCAATAATTCACCATCAATTATCGTCACCAATATTCCGAGACATGATTCAATACGCCTGGTTTGCCTCAAAATGATCAGTTACTAGAAACATTTTCATGAATGTTAATGAGACATGTTTTTGTACATATAAACAATCAGCTTTTATATGTTGCGCAAGATGTCGCAAACTACGTGAAGTGCTAGGGGTCCTTTCACCACAAAAAAATGCAGCCAAATCCCCGGCACCACGGTCGTGCCGTCTCCTTGTGAAATTTAAGTATGGTGCATGTATGACCTTCATGGACTGATGCCCAAAAATTCAATTCAATTCACCGTTTAGTTAATGAGATAATTGCAATTGAATAAGGGTATTTTTGTACGCGATCCCTATACCTAACACGTAAACCGATAGCAGTTTGCTCGCATCTTTTGATATAGGTTCTAAACGGATCTTAGGATTTAAAAATAAAATCAAAAGTGCACGCATTACTATTGTGGGATTGATTTTTTTTTTAATTACAAACTTTATCGTTCAGTTTTGGAGATATCGACTTATGAAAAGTCGTAATTTTATTCCACTCCGAACTCGGGCCCAACCATCTGTAACGGAATGGCAACAGTGTACGCTGCAGCCAGCTGATCGGCGCGTGGTCTGGGAACTCGAAGCGTGTTTTTTTCCCGAGTTCTAGTAATTCTAAGACGGATGTGAAATAAATTATTCTGAAAACAAATTTAATTTGATCAGTTTATGCATGTATTTGTCTTTGTTACATCGAATACAATTTAAACTGTCGGCAAGATGTTGTAAATCCACGATCCGACGTCCTTCGACAGCAAGTTTTTGTTGCTGATCGTTGAGGTTATGGTTATTCTCATCGCGTTTAGCCGCCTTTGCTTTACATATGGCGGCCACAGCTTTCATTATTCTTGTAAACTTACCTTTGTATCGCATTTTGGTTGACATTTTCACGCCTTTTTAAAATTTATCTAAAATATTTCGCGATAGACGGATCGTAGGAAGCTCAACGCCATGACTGCAGGAAAATCGCGCTGTTGCCACGATTACAGCGCCGCTCTCTATACGAGTATGAGACCTATCTATGCATGGGGTGCGAATGTGTGGGACATTTAGAGGGTACAAGCTCTGTCAAAAATTTACAACTAACAGCATCGTATAAGGAGTGGATGTTACTATACGCTTCGACCGAAACTTTTGGATCATACGTGTACCTACAGAACTACCTTAAACGCTGATACCTTTAAAAACAATGCTATCAAATTTATCAACATAGCCAACATAGCCAACGGTGGGGCTGAAAATACATTTCATTCTTATCAGAGTGGATTCAATTTACAGCTACATACAGGTCGCACATTGGCGAAAGAAGAGCAGAAATCCGTTGAGACAGTAGCGCAATTGAAAACATCAATAACACACAGTTATACTATACAGCGTTTGGTTTCTGTGAGTGGCAAGCTTTTGGCACACATGTTGATCGTTTTAAACGAACCTACTGGCAAATTTGGTCCTCGAGTGGAACAAACTATGTTCAGAGCCGGAAATATATTTCTATTGGCTTCGAAATCTGGAAAATTGACGACTAATAATTTGAAGCGTTGGTTCCTAGAAGTATATATTTCCAATACGGGTCCGAAATCGGTAATACTTCTGGATTCTTAGAGCGGTCAATGTCGGACTGCATTTAAAGAAATGGATATGCAAGGGAAAGATATTAAAGTTTTAACCATTCCAGCAGGTAAATATATTGCACCAGTTTCATTAGTTCTGTAGACAATTAGTTCATATGATAATTAGTAATTCCTGCAGGTACTACTGGAATGATACAGCCCCTTGATGTTTATGGCTTCCGTGTATGGAAAAACTTTGTAAAACACTTTTCTGACGCAGTAATATTATACAATTACGACGTCAATCTGCATTTGAGAGACAATATTGTTAAGTTACAATCTAAAAAAACTACCAAACTTCGAAAATCCGGTAGAATTTTGCTTTTCACAAAATGTACCGACATGCGATATATGCGGCGAAGCAGCTATTATCACTTGTGCGTGGTGTGAGAAATCTCTTTATTTCAAACACTTTTATCATGACTATTATTATTGTAATGAGTACAAACCATTAAAAAAACATAGAATTGAGACGTTTCCTAAATAAGCAATCGTGAGAACATTTTTCCGATTATGTGGTAATCTTCAAAGGCAGGACGTGTCGGGGGAGAATTTCTTCGTAAATATACAATTGTAATCCAGTTGCTTCCCGAAGCACGAAGTCAGTCCGAGATTGCGAGCCTGGCCCGTGCCCATATTAGTGGAAAACTGAAGAGTGATTTTTCACCAGTAATTCACGAATTATTGCAATAAACAAACACGCCATTTGTTGTATTTTGCTGTACTCATCATTATCATCATGAACGTCTAGTAGTCGAAGAATACATCAATTTTTCCCTTCGAACTTTATTTTTATATCGGCCCGTTCACGAGCTATAGAAAGAACAAAGTTTTTAGGGTGCGTTGACCCCTTAAGAGTGTCATTCCGCCAAAACGAGAAAATGTGTATTGACTATTTTGACTGATTGTACTTCCTTTGCAACCCATTTTTAATTCTATCATTTTTCGTCCATGCCGTACGGTAAGAACTTTGAACGTTTGACTTTCGAGAGGGGGACCGTTGGGGGGGGGGGGCTGGAATGTTACAAATATGCAATTGCGTCATAACACGAACATCAATTGACGTGAATGTAGACCGAAATGCAAAAAGGCTAGCTGATTATACGATGCTCTTGGCTAAAAAATCGAAGGGTAGTTTCAACCCCTTGATAGTGAGATATCAGAAAAAGAGAAAAAATCCGTATCCGCACTTTTCCATTTTCTACATGTATGCAAATTTACATCCCAATCGATCAAAAATTCTCGGAGATACGGTTGGAAAAATGGCATTTTTGCAATAAACAATATGAAATTTGTTGCTATCTGCATCGTTCTCATTTCAAATGTGTAGTACCCGAAATAATAAACATTGTTGCAATTTGAAGTTTTTTCGTATCTCGTATCGTTAAAAGGTTATCGACGAAAAACGAAAAACACCCCAATTTTGGGAGGTGCGTTTCATCCCTTAAAAATCTATTATCTTAAAAATCCAGCCTTTTTTTACCGATTCTACAAGCATGCCAAATTTCATCGAAATCGGAGACATTGACCTCGCAACGTTTCCTTGTGAGTACTTCTTAAGGCGTTATACGCAGTTGCAAGGCCAAAAAAAAGTCGTTTGTTTACGAATTTTTTTCTGGAAAAGGATTTCATTTGGGCAAAACGAAAAGTATTAGGCAGTGTAGTAGCATCTTTCAGCTTTAGATTGGCATTTTTTATTTTCAAAAATATTCATTAACATTGCTCCCGAAGGAAGTCTCCTGGAAGGTCTTCGGTTTGGATTATCTAAAATGAAAAAACCAAAAAGATTCTTTTAGGGGATATACCTGGATTCATCCGTTATGAATCCAGGTATTGATCGAAAGAATAGTCGAAATTTTAATTTTTGACAAAATAGTGGCTCCGGAAAGAAACACCTTCGATTTTCGACCAATTTTTTTTCGTTAAAACGTTGAAAAAAAATAGAAATAACTATCGAAAATCTTATTCCTTCGATCAATATCTGAAGAATATATCTGACAAGGTTGTGTTAAAATTGCAGACCGATCCATTGAGCCGTTTTTTGAGAAATCGTGCTCACCGACTTTGAAAACACCGTTTTGAGAAAAACGCGTTTGAAGTTTCAACAGTCAACTTTGTAGCGCTCTGAGCGTCCTTTCAAATATGTGTGTATTTCCGAGAATATTCGCTGGATCGAATTGAAATGTTCAGGGAATATACTTACATATCTGTACATTCCGAAAATGCAATTTAAAAAAATCGATTTTTTTAAATTTCTTACTGCGTATAACCCGTTAACCGATTGAACAACATGAGACATGGTGTTGTCGTAAACGCACCAATTTCAGTCGATAGCGGGGATTAACCCGGTGGTGGTTACCGGCTCTCTCAGAAGCTCGTAATATCGGCAAACCTCTTTCGGGTGGTTTTCCGCGGTCCTTGTTGTCCATAGTGAAATCACTTTTGAAGCGAAAACGCTCTTTGCACGTTGTCCTCGATAGAACATGTCTAGCATATACTTCCTCTAGCTGACGATATGTTATTTCGGCCGATTCCTTTGCCGGAAAATAATGGAGCATAACTTTCTGCAAATACGACTTATTTGGAACAAAACTTGACATTTAAACACAATTCGACTAGATCATGTCAGCGAGTCGCACAAATGTCACCGGTAGCGTTTTAGAGGGACTAATAGACTAATAGCGGCAGTACACATCATGTGTACTGCCAACTTTTAATTCGAGAAAATATAGAGATGAATAATGCTGTTAAACCGATGGCCGTCGGCGATCTTTACTCTCCGACGTTGTGGTTCGTTATCCAGCAGGTCTGTAAGTTAGGAAGGAAAGCAGGAAAAGGATATTTGCATTTCGTCTGGGATACAGTGACATTTTCATCAGAGGGGCTGTTCTACTGTACCCTGCCCTAGACGCGCTGGGTGTAAGGATCTAGGGAAACATGGCATATATTGGAACGCGTGTCTCTTCGACCGCTTGTAAGAAATGCTGGAACGATGGTTGAGCCGCGTAGCGGCGAGATGTCGAACCACCACAAAAACAGTGTACCTAACGCCATCTACTGCCAGCGCCACCTATATATGTAGCGACCTAATATTTCTGTACTTACAGGTCTGTACAAAATATATTAGTGGAACCACTGCTACAACCAATTAAGTACCTTATCTGACTCACGATTTTTGGGAGCAGTCTGAACAATACCTACCAAATATAGCACGCTAGGCACTAACAGATTTAAACTATTTTTACCGTTATTGATGCCTAGACTGACTCACCGAAAAACTAGTAAAACTTATACCCAGTACGATTCCAAGATTTAATACAATTTGTCGATAAACATGTACCATACATGTACCAGCAGCCTCGTTTACTCGTGCTGAAAATCTATCTATCTAAAATAGTTTCGAAACTTGATTCGTTTTATAATCTTACTACACTAGTACAAGATATTTTTGCCAACTGTTAAATGGTTTTCTATTTTTAACTATACAATTTTCACGTATATATATGTGCATGAATATATGTCAAATAGGCTTATCTTACATTATCTGAATGAACCTTTCGGGCTATAAGTTTTTATTAACCAGACTTTATTTTTGTTTTTTAGAGAGGGCGTTGCTGCAGTATTACAGAAATTCGAATCTTCGAGCTCACCAACTTCGTCAATAATGAAAGTAATTGTTCGAGCTGAGCCGACTCTAGCTGGAATTCTCAAGACTCTTGACGCCGACTATGTCAAAATTCAGGAAGCTCTTTTAAGCATGTTGTGCCAAGTATTAAACGGCAAGAGCTTGGACCTCATGTTAGCAGTTGCAACTGTTGAGGGACAGCTAAAAAATTTCGTCATGAAACTTATCAAGTTCAACGAGTGCAGTAAAATGAGCGAACCGGTGCCTGGAAAGAATGCAGCTATACAAGCGATGCTTTTTGATATATCGTTCCTTATTTTGTGCTCTATTGTGCAAAACTATGGATCTGACGTAAGCTTTATCCCGATATAACAAATAAACTATTTTCGGCGATTATTTATGCTCAGAATTCCATCTACGCATAGTCTGAACAACAGGAATACCTTTTTTTGTTTGAGCTATGTTGTAATCAAATGACCGTAAGCTAGCTCCGTACAGCATGCACATTCATTTGCAAAACTTACCTTTCAGTATGTACGTCACCCTTAATTGTTTTGTTCTTTATTTTTTTTCTTGAGACACCCAGCGCTTTATCTGTAGCTACTTTTACTTATTGTAATACTGTATCGAATTTGCATGAAGGCATAAGCTAATGGTGTGGTGACTATGCTGATATAAGTAGCTATATTTTACTGAAGTTCCGTTGGTCACCACCAAAAAAGATTAGTACAACTCCACGAGCCTTAATAATCGGATCATACGTTAGTACCCAGCTAAATGATTATTTATCCAAAGGTTTGCCCCGATCTATATAAGAGACTGCCGATTAATGTAACTGCTCGGGTCGCACGGGCCCAAAGTATTTTCTGATGGTATCCTTTGTATTTCAAACTATTGTCATTAAACATGATCGAAGTGAACCACGATGACAGATTAAAATCATCTGGTTATGCATTTCTATGGTCGCTTTTTTCAGAAGGGATAGTAATACACTTGAACAGTACAATATGACATGCTATGTTTCTTTTTCATTACAGCAGAAATAGCCATCTCACGAGGTGTGCGATTCTAGTACAATAATTTGCAACACTTGAGCCTTTTTCGGTTTGGTTAATGAAGAGCAAACTACAAAATCTTCGCAGTTCAACTTTGAAACTATACTGCTTAAAATAATGAAAGGATCAAACTATCGTGGTCGAATTTTGGGTCATGTTTACATAGCTGTGTCTCTGAAAAGTCCTAAGAAAAAAGCAATAGGTATTTTGACGGTTGTACTTTCACGTTTCGAAAATACAATAGTAGAAAACATTTGCTGTTGGTATTTTTTCATTAGGTAATCTTTAGATGAAGTATGAAAAATACGTTGGACATGTTTCTCAGTTTAACAAGGTGCATGGCCTTGAAGATAAAAAAAAACGACCGACGCCGCTTCAAAACGTGTACACTTTTTTGTTGTTGCACATTTGCATATTTTTCCGTGAGTTCTATACCTTTTTCGTAGCTATGAACAGCTTACCCAAAGTTATAAACCTTTCAAGTAAAGAAACCTCATTTTTCACGCCGCATTCGAGTCGGGTCCTCCTGCTATATATTTGAAACGGCAATCGAATGATGATGCAAAAAATCCACGTGTGTGATGTGACACCGGTCATCATCCTGAATCAGTAGAAATCTTTCGCCCATCTAACGAATCAATAGAACTCGGAGGGAGGTAGGAAGGGAGGGAGAGAGAGAGGGGGGGGACAAAACGCTTGAATATCTCTTCATGGAAAACTTTGCGTAACGGTAATACCGCCAATGTTTAGTGAAATGTTGTTTCTCTGTAACAATATGACAGATAAACTTTCCCACTTAAAAAATACCAAGCGAGTGTCACTAATAGGTAGGAGAGGTTGTAGATAGACGAGCGTCTAGAAAAATGTTGCATTCTTCGCTGCATGCAGAAGAAGGAGTTACTCAGTTTCTTTTGGTCCCGCATGGTATGTTTTGGTCTTTAGGATACACGAAAAAATAACTCTTCAGCTTGAGCTGTAGCATAATGGTTCGGAGTATCTTACTAAGAAAAAAAAATGTCGAAAGTGAGCGAAGTGCTAATTAACTAAATATAAAATGGTAAATATAAAATATTAAGAATATATAAAGTTGTGCATCTCACAGGCTAGACTTTCAGCTTTCGAGTGGTTTTTTAGATGTTCTGCGATCATTTATTTCTCAGTTATAAGTGTTGAATAATGGGGTTTTTACTTTAACCGTCGATAACCTGGTAAAGAAAAATCGTACAGAATTCATAAAAAAAGCAAATTTAGAGAAATATGCTTGTGGCAGTGTAATTCGTGTTCTAAAAAAAGTCTATTAGTCCATGCAACTCTGCAATCATAAATAAAAAAATGGCAAATACGTTGAACTGACTTTCTAAGTATATTACTTTACGAAAAAACCGACAGCAAGTTTTATCTGTACAACGTGGCAACGTAGAGACGGTAAAGAGGACGGCGTATTAGGCGCGATCTGACCGTATCTGACGAATTTAGGTTCCAGAAGCGTATCGTTCTCTCGTTGAACGCAGTATAGGATCGTTTTAAGGCTAGAAACTTCTAACTCTAAAATGCCCTTTTTCTAATTTTTCCATCATATAATATTTTGCAGCGTTGCAGTAATATTAAAATGGACCGAAATTCGCCCAGAAAGTTTAATTCTTTAATTCATTTGGGAATTTTTTTGTAAATGATTTAAAACCTCAATTTTATTTTCAGATTGTACTAGACGAAGGTGGAGATTCTTTTTTTGAACAATGGGCCCGGGAATGTATGCCAGAGCGTGACAAGCCGAAATCCCCTCAAAAGATGTTACAAGTTGTCGATTCTTTGCGAGTGGACACTCTCCTCAGTCAAATAAACGCCAGCGATCCAGATCGAAAGACAAGCAATGCCGAGTGGCATATTGCTTGCCAAAGTGCAATGGGGGTGGTCAAAGAATTGCTATGCGCATGGGAGAGTGGAGTTGTTGGAGCATGCGACGTGAAATGCGCACTTGACGGGTTAAGATCGACAGCATGCTGCTTGCCTGTTTGTGCTGCTGCGTGGTTATGTGCGCACATGAGCATTACGCATCAGGATGCGCTCCTCAAACCCATGAACATGGTTCAACAATTCGTCACACCGCTACCTTCAGATGAGATGCAAGATAATTTTAAACATGACACGTAAGTATCCTTTTAAATTATTTCCATGGTGAAATCTTTTATCTTGTTTCTTTTCCCCATTTTGCCAGCGTGTGGGGTCCAGGCATCCCTTTTCACGTTCTCACCCCGTACACATTTCACTTTGAACTCCTCCCCTATGGAGCTGAAGTTTGATCTGACTATTGAATTGTATTCGCCGAAGGCAGAGGGCAACTGCAGAAGATTTACCGCATTTACAATAGTTTCCTAGCTAAGGCCTCCAGTGGTAACACAGCTGCCAATGTCCGGTTGGATGGGCACCAACCTCGCTATTCGAATCGCTCGCGAAAAACTTTCAAACTCTACACCATCAATTTACCTATTACAGTCGAACGTCGAATAAAGATTTGTCCATTCCCTTCCGATATACACCCGAAACCTTGATACAACGGCATAATAATATACAGGATGCTCTAATTGCTAATTGCTTGTAGAAATTGCTCTAATTTAAACCTTCCTTCCTTTAAAAAATAGCCCCATATTTATAGTACTAATATATTCTTTTAAAGAACATTTTAAGGAACATGACTTCGATATAACGAAATCTCAATATAACGAAAACTTTATTCAACAAACTTCCATACGGATTCGTTATATCGAGGTTCAACTTTACAATGAGGTTTTCGAGAATGCATTTATGAAGGAAGAGTTTAAATCACTGGGATCATGGCAGAAACATATGGATTAAACAAAAATCATTTATATTGCACCTGGCACCCGCTACATATGATCCCCGAGCGTCAACTCAATAGCGTACCGTGATGAAATCGATGAACGTATTTTTAAAAAGTTTATATTACAGTACAGGTTAGGCGAATATAAAAATGAGCATTGCACAACTCAACTAAAACACATGCCCCGAAATTTGGTGTGTAGATGTAATCCTATTGAGCTCCGACGAATGACTAAGGTCATCGCTCATTTATCGACCCGGCACCCGACCAGCACCGCCTCGCCGCACGGCGTCCACTTGTTGTCGACGGGTGGACGCGGGGCGAATTAGGCGAAGGCATTGTTAACCACCCGAAGGCATGACTAAGTTACCAAGTAGTTCACTCGCCGACCAAGTGCATATGTATGGCAAGCCCATATAATAAATGACAACCGCTCGAGGCGAAGCGGTGCTGGTCACATGCCGGGTTGATAAGTGAGCGACGACCTTTACTGTATAGTGACTCATAAAAATACGAGACGACAATGCAACAAACTCAATGAAGAACGTATGCAATTTGGTTTTGAAATTCTCGAGGGATGGAGCACTGATCACACTCTCGGGCAACAAAACCCATATATTGCAAGACAAAATGACTACGGATTTCCCATACAATGACGTTATGTGAGAAAGTATATGAAAAGTGGGCCTCGGTAGTCTTCCAGACCTATGCACATCCTGTCTAGCGAAAGTATACAGGTCTTTTATATACTGCGGAACATCTTCATGTAGAACTTTATAGGCCAGAATACCCAAGGAATAGTTTCGCCGATTTTTTACTCACAGCCAGTACAACGTCAACCTAAAAGCTGTGACATGTTGGTATTTTTTCATACTAAAAACAAAGCGCGTACAACAATTTTGCAGCCTTTGAAGCTTGAAATTTAAGGTCTCTGTGAGATCATTGTATACCACTAAGCAATAATCGAATTTAGGAAAGATCATGTCTCTACTAATACTCGATACCTGTTTATTCCACGTGAGTGATGAATTTATTTCTAAGCCCAGATTACGACATTCAGTTATGAACGATAATGGCGAATCGTTAATCAAAATAGGCTGTAAGGAACTCAAATCTAGAGTCCTCACTCGAGCATTACTGCCAATAATAATTATTAGGTGCGCAACTAAGTTCTCGCTGTTTTTTTAAATGAAAATGCCACTTTATTGTGAAAAATGGTTACAAATGAATCATTCAAAATATTGCCCATTGCTAGCGACAACTTTTTTCCATCTTTCTGGCAGAGCTCGAATAGCGTCACGGTAGAAGTGTTCGTCTTTCGAGGCTATCCACGAATCAAGCCATTTTGAGATGTCTTCATATGAGCGGAACTGCCGATTAGCCAGACCATGTGCCATCGAACGGAACAAGTAATAATCGGACGCCGCAATATCTGGGGAATATGGCGGGTGAGGTAGGACTTCCCATTTGAGCGTTTCTAAGTAGGTTTTAACGCGTTTGGCAACGTGAGGCCGAGCATTGTCATGCTGTAAAATCACTTTTTCGTGCCTCTGCTCGTATTGTGGCCGCTTGTCGCGCAGTGCTCGGCTCAATCGCATCGATTGAGTTCGATACCGTTCCCCAGTGATGGTTTCGTTCGGTTTTAACAGCTCATAATAAATAACACCGCTCTGGTCCCACCAAATAGACAGCAAAATCTTCGCAGCGTGAATATTCGGCCGAGCCGACGACATAGAAGCATGACCGGGCAGTCCCCATGATTTTGTTCTTTTTGGGTTGCTGTAATGAATCCATTTTTCGTCATCCGTAACGATGCGATGAAGAAAACCCTTCCTTTTTTGCCGCTGGAGCAGTTGTTCACAGGCGAAAAAACGACGCTCAACGTCTCTCGGCTTCAAATCATAAGGAAGCCAAGTTCCTTGTTTTTTAATCATTCCCAACGCATGCAATCGCTTGGAAATGGCTTGGCGGGTGTAACTCCCAATGCTGAAGCAAGCTCTTTTTGCGTTTGGTACGGATCCTCATCGAGCAATGCCTCCAATTCAGCGTCTTCGAAGGTTTTTCGCCTTCCTTCACGTGAACGGTCGTCAACATCGAAATCACCGTCTTTGAAGCGACGGAACCAATCACGGCACGTACTCCTAAATTTGTCTCCAACCAGGAAGAGCACTTGCCTTGTTGATCTAGCACGGCTTACGACCGACCAGCGACATAATATTGCATCATTTTAATCGCCGATGCGATGATTCCTAAGTGATAAAGTTTTTCCAACAATAATTGATGAGGTACCGTGTCGAATGACTTCGAAAAATCAAATAAAACTGAAATCGTGACTTTTCCCGGACCTATTTCCCGTTTATGTCTTCACAGACTTTGATCAGCACCGTTTGGGTCGAATACGCATCTCTATACGCCGACTGCATCGGATCAAAGATACCATTTGGAAATATAAAATTTAATATGCGTTGTTTTAGAATGCGCTCAAATAATTTCGAGATTTCCGATAAACTCGTAATCGGTCGAGTGTCGGATGGTGTTTCAGGAGATAAACTGAATTGATTTAATGTGCTGTGCCTGGCCATAAGCCTTAAAGAACACGGGCCTCGCGACTTCGGGCTCGGATACGCCGACGGTGGGCAAACTCGCACCGCTTTCAATTGACGAGCCGTGCTCTCGTCGACATTGGTCTATCAGCGCTTCGGGCTGGCGGTATCGCTACTCACCGGGGTACCCGGGCTCACCCTCTTAAGGGGGTTGGCCTACACGGGCGTCTCTCCCTGCCCAAGGTGTTTCAGGAGACTTCGATTTCAGTAAGGGTTGAATGAAAGCCCGTTTCCAAGCTGAAGGAAAACAATTTAATCTGATGCAGTCCTTGAAGATTTCAGCCAGATGCTCAGCTACGGCTTGGACAGCATTCCCTAAACTAAAAAGCGAAATGCCATCCGCACCAACGGAAAGTGATGAGGACCCAAAGGAAATTAGGTTACGGTGTGTTGTAGTCGCACTTGCTAGTGAAAAGGAGAAAGTTTCATCATGTAATGGAGTAATATCAACAGAAATGGAAGGTAAAGCTTCTGCACTATCTGGGCGAACAGAAGAAGTGGAAATGAATGCGTAAAACGAGTTTAGATCATCTGCTGAGAAGCAATTAAGTGGGAATGCTAGCGTTATCCTTACTAGTCCCAATCTTCGTAACTCTTTCCAGATAAACGCAACGTCCTTAGAGGAACCTAATCGCGAGTGATGATAATCACATTTCGCCTTCCGGATATCGCAAGTGAGAGCATTTCTGAACGCCCTATATTGAGCGAAGCCCAACCGATAATTCGCACGTTTCGCTGAACAATACAAACGGTCTCTGGTGCGTATGCGAAGCTTAAGATCTGGAGTGAGCCAGAAAGACGGTAGATTGGCCACCACAAAAGTTGTCCAAGGAGCATGGGAATCCATGGCCCGAGTTAAGGCACCAGCAAACTCAATCACTTTCTTCTGCAAATCAGATGTACTATGCGATTTTCCTGCTGCCTTAAGCGATGTCAATAAGGACGTCACACTATCACCATAACTACTTGCGTTAAAAGAGGTAATAAAACGCCGCGTAAGACGCTGTGAATTACAGTCCTCTACAGTCACGCAACACCCCCTTAGGACGTCTGTGAATAGCTGCTAACAGCAAGAAATCAGATCCCACTTTGAAAATGCTCAGTAACAGATATTCTGGCGAGTTTGAATACATGCTTGGTGATGCAGACGAAATGCGTGCCTTTAGAGAACAATGGATATAAACTGCGATGCCCCTCCCTCTTTACCCTCTCTGTCATTGCGTAAAATGAAATAGCCATCAATGCTTACCAGAGTATCATCTATATGAGAGTGCAACCAGGTCTCCGGAATCGAAACAATGTGATACTTACGGGAGAGCAGATGTAATTTAACGAAATCAATGTGAGCTAAGAGCAAATTTGCATTAAACTGTGCTATTTCAAGGACCGTACTTGATTGAGCTTTCCGAAATGGGATGGTGCGAGCGGTCGCTCGTACTGATGCTGAAGAGTTAAGAGTTCCCCATCTATCGGTCACAGATTTACCAAGACCGCTTCACATATAATTTGTATACGCGGTTGACTCCGCTTTCGTTATAAAAACTGCATATTACACTATTACGCGCCCACGCATATTTATAGCCAAGTTCCGGCCCTTTGGCCTTTGTGATTTTGAGGAGCTTGTAGATTGCTGCTGGGAGCATTTCATTGACGAAAACGTTAAAGTTTTTAATTACTCCTGGACAGTTTGGTGATACCTCCGACCGTCTCAGTTCGCGTTTAACCTGTTTCCTTTTAATTAGTGCATTTCTCACTCTGTTCGATGTGAGGGAGACTACGTACGGCTGTCTAAAATAATTATCAGATGACGCAGTCTTCACTGCCCCTGGAGAACGTAACGGAATTTTGCGAACGTCCAGAATATGTTGTGAAAGATCGGATACTCCAATAGCATCAAACACTGATTTAATCAAGTCGATCGGGGTTTGAGAAACTTGCGACGGAACCCCTGAGACCACGAATTCAAAAATAATTTGCGACAACTCGGATGAAAGGCACGACTGCAACAAGTGCATTCTTTATAGCTACCAGCGATGCCTTTCGCTCACTTAAAACACAATCTTTCTTTAGCCGGGAGTGCTTCTGAATACATGTTGTGAACCCAATAAAAATTACCAAATATACCAGTCGTAAATGTCGATCCACATCAAGGTAGATAGTGAAGGCGGGTTTAAAATGTTCGCGCTCAAGATGTACACCGAATGTCACCCACTCATGTACCGACGTCGTCCGCGCATGCGTAAGCGTAAATATGATGCCGAACCCGGACAGAAGGCGAAGACGCACGAAGTTTGACGAGCGAGTACGTACTGAGACTATGTTGATGTTGACGTTTGAAGATGCACACTCGTATGGTCAAGCTTGTCTGTGTAGACAGATGTATCCATACACGCACTGGATCGAGAAATACGCACCACCGCGTTTCCGGCACCTCACAGAAAAGCCAATCCAGGTTATATTAAGCTCGTTCCAGGAAATGATGTTTTTGAGGCCTTCTGACTTATCCAGTGGAAGATTTTTTGACGTGAGATAAGCAGAAAATAACATGCTTGACCTATGACACAAATTGTGACCCATAGGCCCTTTGCGGCACTAAAATGATGCAGAAAATAAGGAGCAAAAGAGAGAGAGAGAGAGAGAGAGAGAGAGAGAGCTAGAGAGAGAGAGAGAGAGAGAGAGAGAGAGAGAGCAATCTCTCTCTTTCTCTTGATTGATTGATTGAAATAAATACAAGCCTTCGAAAAAACGTCCACGCGCCAGTTTTGTTCCCGGTAATGAGGAAATTACTTTTCCCTACTTTTCTTTTTTTTTGTCAATTAACAATTATTTCTCTAAATGTTTTGAATTTACAGGTAATTCGAAACATTTTTCTGCTATTTTCAATTTTTTGGTTGATCAGAATCTGTCATGTTCTAATTTAACATTTTTTAGTACTAAACATTCCTTTTTTGATATTCCAGTTGTCCTCAATGTGTAATATGACATCAAACAAGTAAAAACTGACGTGTGGGAATTTTTTCGAGGGTCTTAGTTTATTTACATCCTTGTGCGAAAGAAACCAAGCCGTGCATACTTTAGGGTTTGCTATTTTCTATGTTTAAGTAATCTTTTTAAAAAAGCACGCGACCACAAGTCATTCAAAGTTGCGCGGTGCTGCGTTGTTCTCTCGTTAAACGCACTATAGTTCGACAATTACCAGAAACAATACTAATCGATTGCATTTTTCGATCGCAGAAATTAATTAACACCAGAAACGCAGTATAGTTTCAAAATTACAGAAAAAAACACCAAGTGATTGCATTTTTCTATCGGAGAAGTAAGGGGTCTTCTCACTTTAGACGCTGAAAAAGGCTATTTTCATTATTTTTTTGATAGTTTTATATTATAGATATTGATGTAAAAGTTGTTGCACTTAATAAATACACTTTCGAAATGCATTCAACATTTTTTTTTTATGTAACCCAAACAAAATTCAAATGCGTTTTTCCCGAAACAACGTTTTTCGACGGCTTGTTGATAAAATCTTCGAAACTATTGAACCGATCCTTATGAAATTTCAACCACATCTTCACAACTATAGCTATAACGCATATCAAGATTTTTTTTTAAATTTGATATTTTTTTTTTGCCAAAACGGTGAAAAAACACGTTTTTTTTTCTCGAAAAAGGTCGCCATTTTCTTATGTTTTCATATATTAAAAATCTTATGAAATGCGCTATAGCCATTAACATACTGAATCTAAAACCGTTTGATTTTTTTGTTTCGGATTATGTTATTGTCGTTTCGAATGTTCGTGAAAACACCTCGTGCGAGAGAGCTTCCCTCTAAAATTCTCGATAAATTGGTAGTACATGTTTTTCGACATCTGGGTAAAGTGAAATTTCATAGGCGAGACCCGCCGTCCGCTAGTACGCCTGCGAGACGGGCACCACTTCTATAAGCTGTACTTCCAAATTAGTTCGAATAACGATAACAAATTTAGAATTATATTTTTTAAATACTAAGCTATTGATGAAAGCCAGAAAAAACGGATTATTTGAACCTGGAAAACTAGGGTCCCTCATTAACAAAAACAAAATAAAGAAAGATATCTTCTTAATCTCGGTGAACATTTTGTGGGACATACACGATTGTACCTTAAGTGATAAAAGTTCTGCTTCTAAAAACGTATGGTTTCTGAAATCGCAATTGCTAGTTCGTCGATGCATTGCAACCAACTCATGACGAGCTTCAATTACAACGTCCTTGTACCTTCGATAGTGTGGAGATTGATTGCAATCGAAATGTTGGAATAACAACGACCATTAAAAACGACATCTCTTGAATCACTGAGAGGAGCAAAACTAAAAAAAAGCTGCGGCGGATGTGACATAATGATAAGGGAGCGTACTTGAACTTCCATGTGATTATTATTCCATCGTCTCGATTGCGATCATTTGCATACTCAATTGAGTTCGTAAGGAAGTTCATTCAGCATGAATGCTATGCAATTGTTTTCTAACATCACCAGTACTTGGGCATTTGGTTTTTTGCCCCCAACTAATTTTCCTCTCATAAAAAAAATTCAGATGGTAACAGGTTCAAATCATTATGTAGGCATCCGTTTGAAAACACATTAATCAATATGAAAAATGCTGTCGACGTTCATGTCATTGCATACATGACATTGATCTATAAAAAGAGGCGGCACACACTCATAAAGATATGTCTTGGAAATGGATGATTTGAAGTCATAATTGGTTATGGCGATTTAAGAAACTGCATTGTATCACGAAAAATAAAAAAATGCATAACGCGAAGAACTATGGAAAAAGTAGGACTTTAACAGAAAATAATCTACGTGGTGTTAAACCGGTGTGCTGGTCTAGTGGTTTGCGCGCTTGCCTGTAAACCAGAACATCGGTAAGCCGCGGTGGCCGCCGTCGATTTTGTTGAAACTCATACATGTGATGAAGCATTGAAAACTATTAGACACGTATTTTTTCATCTGCGGGAAAATGGGTTTTAAGGGGTGAGGGACACCCCTCAAAGAAAGGCGTATCGAGGGGTGGTTTTGCAGTTAGGCCCATTAGTAGTCCACTGATTAAAATTAAATGAAAACCAAAATTCTTCCAATGTACAGCGATATAAAATCCACACTAGAAGAATTGAAAAAGACACATATGAGGGTTTCCAGCCCTTGAAACCGTTTTTCGGCAGATAAAAGAAAATCCACGTCTAAAAGTTTTCTATACTTTATCACATATGTGAGTTTCAACAAAATGGAAGGCGGACACTTAAGTACTGTCGCTTGTTAGGCAATTGATATGATAACGAATAGAATATATAACTGTATATTTCAGAAGATTTATCCACCCACTATATACACGCTATGAGTTTTATTAAAATATATATTTAAATAAGTGGTAAAACAATAAAATATACATCCCTTAAGGCGGTCACCCCGTGGGATATGTTGAAAAAATCGATTTTTTTGCATACATTCATTCCTAAACATATTTATGAATGAAGAAACGAAGAGCTGGTAAAGTGATTTTCCAATATTCGAAGTCGTTGGAAAGTTACAGCAGTTAGAAAGCCAGGTTCCCGGAGCGCTGGGTCGAGCGCTTGGCGAAGTGGGGCACCGGGCCTTTTGTGACGCTTCGGTTTCTTACCTGACAAGGAGACCTCACGACCGTGGGGTCGGGGATTTGACCGATTTTTTTGTGGTGAAAGAAGACCCCTAACACCTCACGTGGTTAAAGTAGCAGGACGCACTACTCGGAAAATTCCGAGAAAAATCAATTTAAAGTTTCTTAGGCGCCTTATGAGTTTAAAATGCCAGGCATTTGTCGAGCCGCCGTCTAGTCTAGACGGTTAGGGCTCGGTCTTTTGCGCTGGAGGTCTCGCGTTCGATTCCTCAATCGAATCTCATTCTTTTTTTGTTATCCCAACAATTATTCAAAACGTTTCTCATCCGTACATTATTTTTTAAACTTTATTTACATTATTTTTTAAAATTATTTTCTTTTTTTAATTATTTTCTTTTTTGTCCCAATAAAACAATTCATAACGGTGGGTTTTTTAAATTTTTCATTGTAAAGTACATGAGGAGGAACATTGGGTTTTTAATGAGAATAACAAAGTCGATTGGGAAAAATTCAATTTTTATTCATATAATAATTATATACAAAAACCGCAGTGGTAATTATCGTAGAAACAAACGAAGCAATAATTTTCGCGACATCTTGCGCAACATATAAAAGCAGATTTTTTACAATCGCAGGGAGTTTGCAATACATCCGTACAAAAACATGTCCCATTAACATTCATGAAAATGTTTCTAGTAACTGATAATTTTGAGGCAAACCAGGCGTATTGAATCATGTCTCGGAATATTGGTGACGATAATTGATGGTGAATTATTGAATGGATTTTTATACAATCTTCCCGGGAATTAATTTCACGATTCTGCTCTAACAATTCGCTGCAATTTACTAGAAACATTTTCATAAATAGTAATGGGACATGTTTTTGTACGGATGTATTGCAAACTCCCTGCGATTGTAAAAAATCCGCTTTTATATGTTGCGCAAGATGGCGCAAAAATTATTGCTTTGTTTGTTTCTACGATAATTACCACTGCGGTTTTTGCATATACTTATTATATGAATACAAATTGAATTTTTCCTAATCGACTTTGTTATTCTCATTAAAAACCCAATGTTCCTCCTCATATACTTTACAATGAAAAATTAAAAAACCCACCGTTATGAATTGTTTTATTGGGAAAAAAAAATAATAAAAAAAATAATATAAATAAATAAATTTTAAAAAAATAATGCAGGGATGAGGAACGTTTTAAATAGTTGTTGGGATAACAAAAAAAAAAGAATACGATTCGATGGAGGAATCGAACTCGAGACCTCCGCCGCAAAAGCCCGAGCCCTAACCGTCTAGACTAGACGGCGGCTCGACAAGTGCCTGACATTTTAAACTCATAAGGCGCCTAAGAAACTTTGAATCGATTTTTCTCGGAATTTTCTGAGTAGTGCGTCCTACAACTTTAACCACGTGAGGTGCTAGGGGTCCTCTTTCACCACAAAAAAAATCGGCCCAATCCCCGACCCCACGGTCGTGCCGTCTCCTTGTGAGACCTTTCAATACACATGTACACTCATATATTCATGTATAAAGAGAGATTTAGAGGGTCGCTTCTTTTCGCAAAGTTAATTTCAAATATAACGGTTAGTTTAGTCTTGGCTTGGCACCGAAGAGCATAACAGCTACTACGAATCAGTTCGAAATCAGAGATCAGTTTATAAGCTGTTCGTTTTTGCAATGCGTGGTAGAAAAGGAAGCAAGTCCGGTAATATTCATCCTGGTCGGTCTAAGAAACGAAAGTTTTGTGGAAATCGCCACACAGTGCCAAATGATACGGAATTTACATCAGCTTCAGCTAAGAAACTCCAAGAAAGTATGGACATGGAGGTTCCCGTCACTTCAAGTTTTGCGTATTCCATTCTGGAGTTTGTCTCTGTATTTTTTGCCATCTTTGCAAATGTCATATGTAAGGAATATAAAAGTGATGTGTCTTTCATGCAATTAAGTTTACGAGGCTTGGGTTTCAAAATTATTTAATCTTGCAAGTGTGAGAGGCAGCAGCTCGTGAACTTGTGCCCTATGGTTCAGAATGCATGTGAAATTAATCGTCGTTTTCTTTTTGTGATGTACTTATTAGGAATTGGTCACAGAGGAGTGAATCTTTTTTGTAGTATCATGGACATATGTGGAGGTATTGGCAATTCTGCATATTACGCGCTCTTAGAAAATATTCATACAGCCGCCGGGGTTTTTGATTCTTTGTAGACATTTGCTGCCACGCAAGAGAAAAACATGAATAAAAAAGCCGGACAGCCACGGGATGAATTGACAGTTTCAGGCGATGGCACTTGGAAGAAACGAGGCTTCTCATTTCTGTTTGGTGTCTCTACGTTGATTGAAAAATACACCGGAAAAGTTTGAGATGCAACGGTTATGAGTAGTTTTTGCAGTGAATGTAATTTATGGAAAAGCAAAAAAAAATACTGATCTAGCAGCGTACCAAACACGGTATGAAGCGCACGAAAATGAATGCAGCGTGAATCATTCTGGAAGCTCCGGTAAGATGGAAATTAATACCACCACGCAAATGTTTTTAAGATCTATAGATAATATTTGACGTACGTAGGTGATGGAGATACTAAAACATTTAAATTTTTGATACCTCAGTATCAAAAAAAGAATGCGTGAGCCATGTAGAGAAAAGAATGGGGACGCGACTCCGTAATGCAAAAAACGTAATAAAGGAATCGGTGCAAAAGGGGCAGGCAAACTGACTGACAAGATCATCAACAAAATGACAAAGTTCTATGGATTAGTAATTCGTCGACATTCAGATGCTGTTGAAGGAATGAAGAAAGAAGGTTGGGCCACTTTGTTTCATAAAAGTTCGTCACATAAAAATCCTCAGCATCAAAACTGTCCAGAGGGCGAAGACAGCTGGTGCAAATGGCGGCAGGCTGAAGCTAAGGGTGAGCTCAGTCAATTCCATCACGACAAGCCACGTTTAACACCAGAAGTCCAAGCAGCTATCAAACTTGTATATGAAGACTTGTCAAGAGAAGAAATGTTGACCCGATGCTTAGGAGGAGAGACGCAGAACAATAATGAATCTCTGAATTAATTGACCTGGACTTCGCTCCAAAACATCTTTACTCCGGCGCCAAAATCTTTGAGATTGCATAATTTTTTGCTGTAATTATCTTCAATGAAGAATTTCAAAGAGTAATAAAAACATTGCCGACAATAGGGTGTTTAATTGGCCATGAAGCGCATGCTTACGTGCACCCTCGTGATGAAGCATGTATCGCTCGCTTCGAGCGGCGCGTGAGCAATGTCGTGAAACAAGCCAGAATTGAAGCAAGGGCGAAAAGCAAGCAGCTTTAAAGGACCTCCAAGAGAAAGAAGAAGACATTTTCTATGAACCATGCATAGCAGATTAATGGTGAGTAAAGATTTCGTGGTTTCAATCGCAACAAAATAATCGAAAAAAGTGATGAAATTTGAAAATTAATTTTCAAAAACTTGTCAATTATCCTATTTTCGATACTTTCGAATGATTCTAGTTCATTCGATAGCCACAGCTTCACAGATTGGAATGCTGTTTGGTTTTTTTTTCAGATAAGCCCATCAGCCGGAATCATAGAGACCGTCGACAAACTTTTTTTCGACATGGGTGCCTTTGGAGAGGTGCAATACACATTGTAATGAAGATTTTGGTCTGAAAATATTTTGGCTTGCTGTTAAAATGTCAATAAATATATAGTAAAAAGTTCAAACTTTTATACTTTTAATGTTCGTCAAAAAAAAATCGCAAAAAAGTTTTAAAAACCGGCCGTCACAAGGGGTGACTGTCTTAAGAACATCCATTACTCCATGACGGGAAATGCTTCTATAATATAGACGTACGAAATAAAGGGAAAGGCGTTTTGACATGAAAATACGAGTGCTGATGAGTAAGAGGTGCTGGCCAGCTCCGCTTCTCCTGAACCTTAATGCAAATGTGCAAGTGAACACAAACATAAAATTCATACTGTCGATGGACTGGCGGCAGTTTCAACGAAATAGATGGTCAAATGCTTGAAACCGCAAATGAAATGCACAGTAAACGTGGTGGTGTCACATCCGGAAGGGATGAGAACATAATATTTTCGTTTCCCTCTTTGTTGCCTACGCCTAGCGCAATAGCACGGGATGAGGGTAAAAAGGGGTAGTGCGTGGGAAAGAGTAGAATTAAGAAATTGACACGATATTTCGAAATTGAGGAATAATTCGACAGACTTGGTGTACGATTGACACTATGTTATTTATTATAAGATTACTAGACGGATTAAAGCGATCAGGCCAACGATGAATGATACAGAAAAAAAAGGTATGGTTAGCTTACATTGGTTGTGTTTGACGCTCGGTCGCTCGCTCGGTCGCTCGCTCGGTCGCTCGCTCGGTCGCTCGCTCGGTCGCTTGCGTGGATGTTTGTTGTCGCTCGCGTTACAAGGGCCTTCGCTCTTGGCCTGGTGCGCTCGCTGGTACAATTGCTGGTAAGATGCTCGCAGGATTTTACGCTGGACCTGTGTATAATCGACGTGTTTACTATGACGGGCACTACGCATAGATAGAAATATGAACGGCGCGCAAGGTCGATGAATTGAGACTGATATTCGCGGACCGATGATAGAAATTATACAAGTGTAAAATAAAACTTTTGTGACTCGAAAAATGAAGACTGTTCGTATGAAAGTTAATTGGATATATTCGTAGGCTTCTAAATTACGACTTGATATAAGGAGTGATTCGATTGACGGAAATATTGGTTGACAGAAAACTGAGTTCTGAATTTAATGAAGATTGTTGGGAGACTGGGATTGAGACTTGATAGAAGAACATGAGTCGATGGTAGTTGACGGGAGACTGGGATTGAGACTCGATAGAAGAACTTGATGTGATGGTGGTTGACGGGAGACTGGGATTGAGACTCGATAGAAGAACTCGATGTGATGGTGGTTGACGGGGGACTGGGATTGAGACTCGATAGAAGAACTTGATGTGATGGTGGTTGACGGGAGACTGGGATTGAGACTCGATAGAAGAACTTGATGTGATGGTGGTTAACGGGAGACTGGGATTGAGACTCGATAGAAGAACTTGACGTGATGGTGGTTGACGGGAGACTGACTTCAGGAAGGAAGTCCTTGATATGAAAATTAGGAGAGGTTCAGTAGTGGGAAAAGGAACCTTAGGGAGAGTGTGATCTTGGTCATCTAGTTCTTCGGGGTTTGGTCCATTGGTCATGAATATATCGGTTGATTAGCGTGATTGGTTGCGGTATGATGTGCGTGTAGGATACAGATTTCCTAGGCACGCGCGTGACCTTATTTCAGGGCATCGGTTCTGACTAATATGCGTATGAAGAAAGGAGACCTTTGTCTCGTGTTTCGGCGAAAAAGCGCATGGGAAATACAGTTCGATATCTGAGACCTAAGCATGCGCATGGTTTGTGTTATGTAAATTTACAGCTATGGTGACTCCTCATATCGAGAAGTGTATATATCGGACTGTGCTGCGAGACCGGATGTCTTATTTTTTTACTCAGAGGTATAAATTAGTCGGAACCGTCTAGTCTATGTTATGATTAAATAATCTAGGGTCGAGGCTTTCTTGGTTCTCATGCGGTTGGGCCGGCGTAGGATTTTTGGAGTCTGTTGATCGAGGTGATGGTTGGTTTTTCGTTCGACAGCTCTTCTTGGAATATGCGCCTGAGATCTTGTTCTTGTTGATAGCCAATGGCATAGGAAAAGTTACTAACTGACGGTGCTGCTATCGTGTGTATATCGCTGTGGGTTGAATATGCGTGCGAAACGTACGCACGTTCCTTTTTACGCGGTTATTCGTCTTATTCTTAGATTTATACATTTAATAATAAGCTTATAATGGCAAATGAGGATATTGGGAATAACCGAGAGAAGGCACATTCGCTAGGATGTAACACCTACCCGGTTTAAGATTGAGCGTCCCGCTCAATTATTATGAATGTTCCGAAGGTTATCTCAATAGCGTCATCAGCCTATTCTTGAGTGGTTGCGCTATCGGTAGATACAATTTTGGGATTCGAGTATTATGTAGACTATAGAAGAAGGAAAGAATGTGTGTCTTATTAGTGTATATATAGATCTTTGTATGAAAATATGTTTGGTTATTGTCTTTCTAGATCTCTGTATAAGGAAGTTTTTCTTTGTTCTCCGTTTTTTGTTGATAATTATGAATATATATTTTTTATTTTGCGCTGAAATATATGTGCACGAGTTGCTTATTTACTTATTTTTCCCGATCTCTTACTTGACAAGGTGAAAAGAACGATGACAGAAAATAATTATTAACATAATCGGAAATATCGTAAGTCTCCTCGTGCGAATTTAAAGGAAGGAACGCGGTTTGGAGGATTGGTTGTTTTCTGGATGATCGGAGATGACAGCCTACAGATCATATGTTGCAGCGTTGATATTGGTCGTCTGGTTCGGCTGGAGGGGCCGACACGAGTTGATGAAGTTCTTGACCAGTCACGGCATCCGTTAACGTTTTCTTCTTGAGTTGTTTAGCCAGCTGCATCAGGCGGTACGTAACCGAATCCCATACTGCACCGACGAGATCACGTGATCAGCTGTCTACATGGCGTAGGCTGTATGCATGGATTGCCATATCTATGAGAACCTTGATCGCTCGCACGCCGAGTGACGTTCAGGTGAAACCAGCGCTTGCTGTACCGAATTGAATGAATTTTCCCAGGTGTAATTCCAGATGGAGTCCGCTTGGTGTTATAGATTGTTGTTATCCAGGAGATTGAACAACTTGTTCTCCGGATTGGTAGTGTTTTGACCACTGATGCCCCGTGTCATGTTGTTTACGAAAGCGGGTTTCTCTACGGGAAACATTACGCGTTCTCGTACGTTGTCGATATCTTCTGTACAATTGATCCCATATGATGCTGGTGATCCTGGGTTGGTGTATCTTCGAGTAGACTTCGTCGTCGATTTCGTGATTGCTGGTGGTGTGGCTTTGACCAGAACCGGGATGAATTTGTACCAAGTGTCTTCGAAAAGGTAATATGAGGGAACTAAGGAATTGCAGGTCGTTTTGAATTTATATTTTGGTAGTTGGTTATACGTGAGTTCGAGGAGTAAGGAGATATTTTTCGTTCCCACGAGTGACAGGAGGTTGATCGTAAAATTCTTTTAACCTGATCAGATTTTCTTGTATTACAGATTGAACTACAGATTTTCTTGTATTACATTGAATTACGTGTGCTCTTTGGTCAGAAAGTGCCGCCATAAAACTCGGTTTCTCGACTAAATTGTATACAATCCGTCCGCCGCTTGGATCGCTAAGAAACAAACTATTTTTGAGTATTCGGCGCTCTTTTTTCACCGTTGCGTAGGCATATCGTAATATAGTAATTTTCTAATACAATATAATGGCGACGTATATGAATTTCAAAAATGCATGTAGGCAATTATATCTAGGTACGCGAATGGAAATCTTTCTTGAATTGCGAAAAAGTTAGTACGCCGAGTTTTTAATATCAACAAGTTCGGATGTTCTATACTGAGGATACTGTTGTCACGTCCTGAGGGGACGCGGGCATATATTTTTTACGTTTCCCTCTTTGTAGCCTACGCCTAGCGCAATAGCTCGGGATGAGGGTAAAAAGGGGTAGTGCTTGGGTAAAAATGGGATGACGCGATTATCCGATTCAGGAATAATTGGACACTCAAATTCTATCGACTCGGGGTTTATTGGAATTAACCAATCTGGTTAAGTCGATTAAATTAATAATACAGAAAATGTACATGAAGTATTTCGCTTACATTTGTCGATGCGCCGTGGGTACAATGGTTGGAGATACGGAGGGTCGAATCGGGCCTTCGCAGGTAGGCCGGGCCGCTCGGTTGTGTACGCTCGGTTCCGGGTTTAGCGGAGCTGGTGTTCTTCACGTAGCCACAATCTTTCAATACCTGGATATTTATCGCGAGCCGTGTTTTGGGAATTCACGCGATTTAATGTATCGATGTTAGTGTGAACGCTCAATATGAATAATTTGAAGTTTTCTAACTCGCGCTTTACAAAATATCGACAGGACTTGTGACGATTATACCGGAGATATACTAATTTTTAGAGTTAACGTCTGGACTTGTCCGATACTGTCAGGAGATAGCTTTTCGTTTCGACCTAGATCTAATGGAAGATGTTGGAGACTTTGTCCGATCGCGATGGAAACTGTTGGGAGACTGGTACTCAACGAGTGATGATGGAACACGGACTTTCTGTAGGATAATTCTTCGCCAAGTGAAAAATAGGAGAGGTTTCGTTTATGGGGGAAGGAGTACATTTTCGTTATGCATTTTCCTTAGGGATTGGTCGAAAAGGCATCAAATATGTGTCTCTTCGGATGATTGGTCGAAAATAGAGCGTGGGAGCAGGACGTAGTCTGCGAGTCATATTCGTCGCTCTATTTCCAGGAATTGGAGCAGCGTTTCCTTTATCTGGAGCGCGGAAAAATCCCGGGCGGAAAAAGGGGCCTTGTCGGCGGCGTGAACGCACTGCTCGAGATAGGGCTTGTTGACCAAGGCCCGCGAGTGCACGTGATATTTTATGACAGGGTGGTTTCCTAGGTTCGAGGATTTCATTCTGGCGGGTGTGTATTGGTTCTTCATATGGTTAAAGCTGCTGTGCTCTCGCGTGGGAAAGTACGTGAGACGCTTACTTATTATCAATAGCCTACATTTCCGCCGTGTAGGTCTTAAAGCTAAGCTTAAAGGAAAATATAAATATCTGTCGAAAAATGAGAATGCCTCTATCGCGCGTATGTGGTCGCTCACGATTTCCATGGGAAATCGCGTGTGCCCTGCGTCTTCGCCGGGGCTCAAGAAGATAAGAAAAAGCAAGAAAAAGAAATACTTTGTGCGCATTTGGTTGCGACGTGACACTGTAATAAAAAAAAATGCATATGTTTCTCTGGTTACGATTGCAAAGGTGATATCGTTAAACGTTACAGAGTAGATTGATAACGGCCATCTGAAAAACAGGTTAATTATTATGATTATTTATTTAATTAGCATTAAAATCGGTTTTTGAGACACCCTTTTGTCCTCCAGGGTCATACGGCTTACCCGTTGAGTCGGTGAAATAAACTGGATTATCATTGCGAAAATGAAACAATTCTTTGGTATTGATGCAATCTGTAATTTTGAATTCTAATATTTTTCTTTCCTTCGGAGGATCTTTGTCTTCGGAGGATTTTGAATCGAGAGAGTTGGAATCTGCATTTGTCGAATTATCGGAATTAGGATCGGTGGAGTTTTTGGAGGGATGGATCGGAAATGCTTTGCGCTTGTCAGAGCCCTCAGCTGATTTCGGGGCAATGCCCTCAACGGGTCGACTAGTGCGTATGGGTCTTACTATTTCGGCCTTCGTCTCGCCGTCGCTACTCTCTGCGTAATTTATGAGTTTACGAGTTCGACCCGTAAGGTGTCGAGTTTGGGAGTGCGCGTCTATGCGTTCGACTGCCGGCGCGACGGCCTTGACGGTAGCGTAGTCGCCACATGATTCGTGCACTTGTTCTATAGGGCTCTTCACTTGAGAGCTAATGACGATGTTTATATTTTTCTCACGCGGGACGGGGCGGACATCTGCTCGAATAGTAAAGGTCGTTGGATTTTTGTTTTCGTCATTGCTATCGCTAGTCTGGTCTAATCTGCGCGTTAAATCTTGTAATGCGATTTCCGAATTTTCGATTATATGCGATGTTGACTTAAAGGTGACGATAGAATTTACGTTCGTTCGCGAATTTGCTTTTGTGATTAGAATTTGATTCGAGTTTTGTTTCATTTTTAGGCCTTCTTCTTCGTATTGGTTTTGGATTGTTGTGGATTTTCCTTTTTCGTTTTGATTTTGTTTTATTTTGGGTTTTTCTTTTTCGTTTTGATTTTGAATTGTGTTGAATTTTGATTTTTCGTTTTGATTTTGTTTTATTTTGGGTTTTTCTTTTTCGTTTTGATTTTGAATTGTGTTGAATTTTTCTTTTTCGTTTTGATTTTGTTTTATTTTGGGCTTTTCTCTTTCGTTCTGATTTTGAATCGTATTTGATTATTCTTTTTCGTTTCGGGTTTTATTCGTTTTTGATTTTGCTTTTTGTTCCTCGTTTCGATTTTGGTGTTGTTTTTGTTTTTGTTTAATTTTTTCTTTTTCGTTTGTTTTTGTTTTTGAGTTTTCCTCGCTACTGGATTTTTTATTTGATTTTCCTAGCTCGTCGCTTTCGTCGGAGTGATAGCAATGTTTTGTTTCGACGTCTTTTGTCGAAGTTTTTTGATAGGCCACTTTCGGGCTCTGGATTAGCGTAGTTTTCATGCAATCTACGATTGGAATAGAAGGATCACGAGGGATTGGACTGGAATTTAAGATTGTCGTGAAATCTGATTTTGGTTTTTGCTCAATTTTTTTCTTTTTCGTTTGTTTTTGTTTTTGAGTTTTCCTCGCTACTGGATTTTTTATTTGATTTTCCTAGCTCGTCGCTCTCGTCGGAGTGATGGCAAGGTTTTGTTTCAAAGTTTTTCGATTGGCCACTTTTGGGCTCTGGATTATCGTAGTTGTCATGCAATCTACGATTGAAATGGAAAAATCGCGAGGATTTTGCCTGGAATTTGAGATTGACATGCAATCTGATTTTGGATTAGATTGATCGCGAGAAATTGGGTTAGCATCGCGAGCAACTGGATTGGAAACGCAGATTGTCGTGCAATCTGAGTTTGTTTTGTTTTTGTTCTTGTTTTCGTTTGATTTTTCTTCACTATCGCTCTCACTGGAGCATTGACAAAGTTTTATTTCGACGTTTTTGTCGATTTTTTTTTATTGGCCACTACTGGGCCCTGGACCGGCGTAGTTGTCGTGCAATCTACGTCCGAATTAGGATTAGAATCATGAGGAACTGGATTAGAATCGCAGATTGTCCAGCGATCTGATTTTATTTTTTGTTTGGTTTGGTTTTCCACGATGTCGAATTCCTGTAGTTTTATGACCAGCACGATCGGTCGTACGGCGTCATTTGTTGGATTGGGATCCTTCAAATGGGCCTTTCCATCGATGTTCGTTACCAGGCAGTCGCCGGCGTAAACATCCTTACGGATTTTTAAAGGCGGGATATACCCTTCCGTTAACGTTCCGTTTTCGACTCTCATGGGGAAAGAGGTTTCGAACGCGCGGGGATTTCGACTACCTCGTCGTGTTCGTTTGTTCGTTCGAACGGACATGCCTTGCAAAGGACATTTATCGGCTGTGTGCCCTAAGTTTTTACACAATTGACAGGTTTTGGCGCGGGAATTCTGATCGGTGTAACACTTGTCTGCGGTGTGACCGAGTTTCTTGCATATTTGGCAAATGACCGAGCCTTGCTCGTTTGGTTTTTTCTGCACTCGATGGCACTGTGGCCTTGACCTTTGCAAATTTGGCATGTAAGGATTGTGAATCGGCAAGCTTCGGTCGGATGATTGTCCTTTTTGCAAATATTACAGATCTTGATTGATTGATCGGAACGGGTTTAATGGAGGGCGAGTGCAACTAGTTTCGCGACGCGATTTCATGTTCAATTTGTATAGCGTGGCCGACCGCGACGTCGATGTTAGTACACAGAGGGAGTCGTTGTTCAATTTCCCTCTTTACCCCACGTTCAAAACACGTAAGGAAGTAGTCGTCTGCTGTTATTCTGAATACGGGGTCGTCCGCCCCATCATTCGATAGGTTTCGCGCCTCGATTATTTCCCTTGCCTTTTTTCTGGTTTTTGCGGAAAAATCTATGACACTGTCGTTGGCCCTTTGAAAGATGTTATCGAGTTCTCCCAATAATTGCATTACGGATTTATTTGGTGTATATATTTTTTTTAGGAATTTGTTTAGTGCTTCTATCGTTTCGAATTTCGTCCTGTGGATTGCTTCTCTAGCTTGGTTTTTCAATTTGTTTCTAATTAATTTTGCTAAATATTTTTCCAATTCGGAAGGGAGCATATCTTTTACATCCTCGCACCCAGTTATGAATTCTGATAAAGGGATATTTTGTCCGTCGAATTCGGGGACGCAGATTATGGCGTCTCTTAGAGATATTAACTGGTTTGTTCCTAACGTCATCATTGTTGTTGTGGGTTTGTTTTCGATTTTTGTAATTTCTTGATCGATCGTTTAGGAGGTTCCAAACCAGGTAACAAATCCGACGTATAAATTTCCGAATCACTTATGGACGTTGGATTAATTAGCAAATTCCCTTTTTAATATCCCGGACGAGCCCCCAAAAATTAATATGTCACATCCGGAAGGGATGAGAACATAAGATTTTCGTTTTCCTCTTTGTTGCCTACGCCTAGCGCAATAGCACGGGATGAGGGTAAAAAGGGGTAGTGCGTGGGAAAGAGTAGAATTAAGAAATTGACACGATATTTCGAAATTGAGGAATAATTCGACAGACTTGGTGTACGATTGACACTATGTTATTTATTATAAGATTACTAGACGGGTTAAAGCGATCAGGCCTACGATGAATGATACAGGAAAAAAGGTATGGTTAGCTTACATTGGTTGTGTTTGACGCTCGGTCGCTCGCTCGCTCACTTGTGTGGATGTTTGTTGTCTCTCGCGTTACAAGGGCCTTCGCTCGTGGCCTGGTGCGCTCGCTGGTACAATTGCTGGTAAGACGCTCGCAGGATTTTACGCTCGACGTGTTTACTATGACGGGCACTACGCATAGATAGAAATATGAACGGCGCGCAAGGTCGATGAATTGAGATTGATATTCGCGGACCGATGATAGAAATTATACAAGTGTAAAATAAAACTTTTGTTACTCAAAAAATGAAGACTGTTCGCATGAAAGTTAATTGGATATATTCGTAGGCTTTTAAATTACGACTTGATATAAGGAGTGATTCGATTGACGGAAATATTGGTTGACGGAAAACTGAGTTCTGAATTTAATGAAGATTGTCGGGAGACTGGGATTGAGACTTGATAGAAGAACTTGAGTCGATGGTAGTTGACGGGAGACTGGGATTGAGACTGGGATTGATGGTGGTTGACGGGAGACTGGGATTGAGACTCGATAGAAGAACTTGATGTGATGGTGGTTGACGAGAGACTGGGATTGAGACTCGATAGAAGAACTTGATGTGATGGTGGTTGACGGGAGACTGACTTCAGGAAGGAAGTCTTTCTTAATATGAAAATTAGGAGAGGTTCAGTAGTGGGAGATGGAACCTTAGGGAGAGTGTGGTCTTCGTCATCTAGTTCTTCGGGGATTGGTCCATTGGTCATGAATATATCGGTTGATTAGCGTGATTGTTTGCGGTATGATGTGCGTGTAGGATACATATTTCCTAGGCACGCGCGTGACCTTATTTCAGAGCATCCTTTCTGACTAATATGCGTACGAAGAAAGGAGACCTTTGTCTCGTGTTTCGGCGAAAAAGCGTATAGGAAATACAGTTTGATATCTGAGACCTAAGCATGCGCATGGTTTGTGTTATGTAAATTTATAGCTATGGTGACTCCTCATATCGAGAAGTGTATATATCGGACTGTGCTGCGAGACCGCATGTCTTATTTTTTTAGTCAGAGGTATAAATTAGTCGGAACCCTCTAGTCTATGCTATGATTAAATAATCTAGGGTTGAGGCTTTCTTGGTTCTCATGCGGTTGGGCCGGCGTAGGATTTTTGGAGTCTGTTGATCGAGCTGATGGTTGGTTTTTCGTTCGACAGCTCTTCTTGGAATATGCGCCTGAGATCTTGTTCGTGTTGATAGCCAATGGCATAGGAAAAGTTGCTAACTGACGGTGCTGCTATCGTGTGTATATCGCTGTGGGTTGAATATGCGTGCGAAACGTACGCACGTTCCTTTTTACGCGGTTATTCGTCTTATTCTTAGATTTATACATTTAATAATAAGCTTATAACGGCAAATGAGGATATTGGGAATAACCGAGAGAAGGCACATTCGCTAGGATGTAACAGTGGCTTACCCTCTAACACAAGCGTAACAGTTTCAACCCACGAAAACACATCAACCTGGAGTTCACAGAAATAAATTAAATCAAAGAATGATGTTATACATAGAAAACAACTGCGTTAAGGAAATTCATATACGGGGTGGTTTACGCCCTTAAGGTTGTTATCTGGAAAAAAAACAAAAATGAGTAAACTTTAAATGTATCCCGTCTTCAAAGCAATACCAGTTTCATTCAATTTAATGCACCATTTCTAAATGCGGAATGAGAAAGAGAGCAAGGAAAATAAAGGGTTGGTTCCACCCTTAATTTTTGTTTGACGTACTTATCGTGGATTTTTTATCACATTATATGAGAAGATTTTTCATTTTTGGTTCACTGAAATTTGTGGACTGCTTGCGGGTAAAACTGCAAAATCATTCCTTGAGATACCTCACTTAAAAGCTTGGTTTACTCTTTCAGTGATACGTGTCGCATTTTTCTATAAACAATGCTGAACCGTTAACGTCCACGTTAGTAATCAAGTATCCACGTAGTGATCAAAACTTTCCAATGAAAAGTGACGAAATATTTATTTTGAAGGGTAAAGCGGCGTCTTAAAAAATAGCCGTAGAAAGTAATGCTGCATAAAAAAATTAATTTGTTGCTAACCGAACGACAAAACACAGAAATTGTGAAAAAAATTCAAAAGGTTGAGGTTGTTTGCCGGATTGGGACGGATTTTTTCAAACTGCTTCGGCTGTTTTCTGGATGTGTCTGGTCAAAAAGATTCTAAAGTGTGTGGTCAAGTAATCTTTTTTCCATACTCTTATTGTTTGGGGTCTTAAGAATATGTTTTTGAATTTTTTAAGTGAAATTCATAAAAATAGCCAAGCAGCGAAGGTTTAGCAGATGCAACCCTATAGCGCACGTGGAAGCGGTTCTTCGCGCGCCAGATCTGCTACCAGGCAGATGATGCCGAGCGTGGCTCGGGATAATCCTTTGTTTTCCCCGTATATATTGTTGTTAGAAATTCCCATTACAAGCGATCAGTATACTCTCGACCTCCGAGGTTGCCCGAAGCGTTAAGTGACTCCGAAAAAAAGAAAGTTGGGTGGAAATCAAAATACTTTCGAAAGTAAGAATAGTTTTGCTAATACATCAGCAGAAAAGTTGAGAAACACTGGAGAGAGGAAATTCGTGTCAGTAAAGAACTCGGCTATAGTATTCTCAAGTTCCTTTCGGTTTTTTTTCCTGCTATCAATGCACTCGTTCTTTACAAACAGTGTACGAAACGAACAACGTTCAGTGATGTATGTCATCGTGGATTAAGATTTAAGATAACAGTGGAATACAGTTGCAGTGTGAAATATATATACTCGTGTCCTGTAATTGGTAACGCTTTCGAAATAAACCGAAGAATAGTTACGGCCATGCGACTCCTAGGCGGTGGTAAGAAGGGAGTCGATTTATTCTGCGGTATTGTGGATATTGGCCAGGGACTTGCTGTGAACACTTACTATGCATGTCTAGAAAATATCTATTGTGCAAGCAAAAACATTGCAGCTCGCTATCGGGCGTCACCATACTCATTGGCATATACAGTAATAAAGTAGTCGATAGTCGTGAAATCGAGCTTTTGTCAAGCGTGCAAGATCTGGGGAAAAAATCTGACACTAAGTACAAAAATTGGAGGAGTAACCACGATGATGAATGCACGAACAATCATGAAGATTCTGCTGGAAAGATGGAAGTGGATGCGGTGAAAGAAATGTTCTTACGATTTAAAGATAAATATCAAGTAAAGTATGGGAGATTGTTGGTGATGGAGACAGTAAAACATTTGAAACTGTTTGGAAGGCTATGGTATACGGTAACAATTGTGTCATTGAAAAACAAGAATGCGTTAGACACGTGCAGAAGCGTATAGGTTGGAAACTACGCAAGGCGAAAAAAAACAAAGGTGTCGGTGGAAAGGGAGCAGAAGAATCGACTGGTGGACAATGAATTAAGCACATACTACGGCTTGGCAATACGAAGAAATCCAGAGTCAGTGGAGGACATGAAAAATGCTATATGGTCCACATATGTCCACAAAAGATCGACCGACGATAATCCGCACCACATCGTTTGTAGTGCGGATTCTCATCGGTCGATCTTTTGTGGACATATGTGGCCCATATAGCGTTTTTCACGTTGCCCTGAAGGCCCCACGAGCAGGTGTTGTTTCTCCGCTCGCACTTCCGTCAAGCATATGAAGTCTCGTATATTAAGTGAAAGATGAAACTTGTGACATTTGAAATTACATTCATTGAGATCCGTGACGTATATGAAGTTTAATTATATTTTCAACATGGAAGGAAAAGCATGTACTTTCGACGCATAACGCGTTTTCATTTCCGAAAAGGCAAAAACGCGTTGCACTCATAAAAAAAATATGCCCCGTGTACGGAGAGAATGCCGTAAGCGAATGTGTGTCGGAAGTGGTACTAGTGGCGATAAAATCAAGGCTTTAATCGACTCCGACCGGCATTTTACGACTACAGAGATCGGACGTAACCTCAATATTAACCAATCAACTATTTCGAGACATTCACGGAAGCTTGAGATGGTAAAGAAGCTTGATGTTTGGGTGCCGCACGAACTGAGTGAAAAGAATTTAACCAACCGGATTTCAGCATGCGATTTGCTGCTCAAACGCTATCAAAACGAAACATTTTTAGAGTGGATGATTACCGGCGATGAAAACCCTCCACGCATTCACAAAAATGTCAGTCGAGAGCGATTATGGTCGAAGCGCGGGGAGGCTGCTAAAGCCGTCGAAAAGGCTGTATTTACACCCGAAGAAGGTCATGCTCTGTATCTGGTGGGATTGAACAGGAATCGTCTATTATGAGTTCCTGCCACCCAACGAAATGATTGATTCGACTGAATACTGCTCACAACTGGCCAAATTGAAGCGAGCAATCGATCTAAAGCGGCCCGCATTAACGATCAGGAAGGGCGTTGTGTCCCACCAGGACAACGCTAGACCACACGTTTCTCTGGTAACTCGGAAAAAGTTATTGCAGCTCGGGTGGGATGTTTTGGTGCATCCACCGCATGGTCCGGACCCTGCACTTTCAGACTATCACTTGTTGCGGGCGCTACAGAACAATTTAAATCATAAAACCTTCAGGTCAATGGACGTCGCCAAAAACCACTTGGATGACTTTTGCCCAAAAAATGTTATGACTTCTATGAAAGAGGGATAATGAAGCTCGTGAAGAGATGGCAGAAAGTCATTGACCAGAATGAGACATATTTAGTGGATGCATATAACCAATACGTACATGAATAGATACATAAATGGACAAATAAATAAACGCAAGCAGACTTGCCCGCTCAGCCCACGGTTTCGACTTCTGCGGCCTGCTCGAACCCCTTGCTCGCCTGTCGCGTGATGTCCTCCTCCTTAGGGGATCTGAGTTAAATTCGGCATAGCGTTTTTATTTATTGATTATCTACCGTCTTCAGTCACCTTCATACCTATCTTTATAAATTAACGCACCACGATAGACAAAAATAGTTCTCACGAGACGCACGAGTTATTAACGTTGCAAAAAAAAAAGATGAGCGATTAATGTCAGCAAAGGTTATGCTCGTGGAGAAAAATAACTGCGCCGATGAGAAAGGGGAACTAAAGTCCTTATCAGAGGGTCAGCAGTTTGGCTCCGTCCATAGGATTGTGATGAGAGGGCCCGGTGTTACAGCAGAAAGTCTTCACTTCCCACGCTGGCGGAAAGGTTCCGTCTCTCCGGACTAAGTTTTTCTCTGAAACTCTTAATGAATATGTTTGCCAATTCTAGTGCTTGGATACAAAATATAATAGTTTGGGGCCGGGTTGAAATTCCGAACTCTGAATGCTCCGACAGTTTAAAACTCCGAATTTTGATGTTCCGAAATTGAAGATGGGTCCAGGTTGAAATTCCGAACTTTGAATGGTCAGAACGCTCAAAACTCGGATAGATCAAAACTCCGAAAGAATTTTGCACGAAAGATCAAAACTCCGAAAATCTTAATACCGTCAAAATAGTTCGGCTATGGAAGTTTTAAAAGTTAAACATTTTTCAATAAATCGACGAATTATTTCAAGAATTTTTTTATTAAGAAGCTTTTTTGCGTCAATTTTGAAATTTGTCTTGACAATGTTATACGTTCCACAGCATTTACAGTCAACTGCGTAGACTTTGCTGGCATGATCTTGACATGAGGGACGGGTTGAAATTCCAAACCTTGAATGCGCCGACGCTTTAAAATTCCTAATTTTAATGTTCTGAAATTACAAGGCTCGTCTAGATTATGCCAGCGAAAGTCTAGACAGTTGACTGTAAATGATGTAGAACGTATAACATCGTCTAGACAAATTTCAAAATTGACGTAAAATCACTTCTTAAAAAAAAAATTCATTAAAAAATTCGTTGGTTTATTGAAATTTTTTTAACTTTAAAAACTTCCATAGCCGAATTATTTTGACAGTGTTCACATTTTCGGAGTTTTGGTCTTTCCTGTAAAATTCTTTCGGAGTTTTGAACGTTCTGATCATTCAACGTTCGGAACTTTAACCCGGCCCCAATAGTTTGTATGTGAACGGGCATATTCTATTCCTCTTTCCATATAATAAAGAAATCTACGAAAATAACTAACGAACGAAATTGTTGGTACATCTTATCGAAGACACTGCTTCTCTTCCCGGTCCAGGTCCCTGTGCCCAAGCAACCCCTCTCTTCCTCATTTGTTCACATAACATTATCGTTACTGATAAACATTATTTATGTTTATGTATTATAGTATATGGATAGAAAAGTCAATTATAGTTTGTACTCAATCGCACATTTTGTTTTTCAGATCTAGTTTGATGTTCCAAATAATTAGAAAGATGCAGTACGATGTTCATCCACCAACTCAGTCTAAGACAAAGACCCATTCCATGGCTCACAAGTAAGTAGCGAAAATTACAGTAGAGATTTGTTCCATACATATTCGATTCGTTCACTTGTGTTCATGTTCTTCTAGCATTATATCGCGGCAGCCCATTCTAGAACAATTAAAAACAGTCTGGCTAGAAATCCAGCACCGTGGATGGGTCAACATTCAATCGACGCAAGTGCTCGAGTCTTTGTTGAACGCTGGCGGATCCTCTTGGTTTGTCACAAACCTTGTCAACGAAGGTATTAAATACAGATACCAGGAAGAGTTGAACCAGGCTGTGGATTTGATATTTGCCATTTTTCATTTGGATATTGAAAATTGCACTCTCGATCTTCTGAATCATGTACTACCTCGGTACCTCTATAACTCTGTGCAGTAAGTAAATCAACAAATTATTTATCTTGTTTTATGGTATCACTGCGAAATAGTAAAAAATAGTCACTAAAGGGGTCTGCATAAGATTGGTATTTTTTAAACGTTTTTCTTTTTGCATATTTCTAAAACCTAGGCATTTCTAAAACCTAGGCAAACCTTTTGCATATTTCTAAAACCTTTCTAAAACCTACTTCTAAAACCTTCAATTATGTGAAACTTCAATTTCACATAATTGAAATTTCCCTTTAGTTACTTAGCCTAATTGAGAGGGTTAGCCATACCAATCATATTATGCTGACGGATGTTCAAATAACCGTCTTTAATTGGCGCTTAGTACGCTAAGAGACAAGTTTTCGGTCGCATCAATAAATACATGTTCCGAAAACACGTCTGACAAGAAAACCGCGCGAGGTGTCCCCCTTCGATTTTCATAAAATTTAGCCTATTTGTACAGTCCATAAAAATATTTTACATGTATTTTTTTAGATCAGCGGAACCCTATTCTTAAGAAGTGAAACGCACCCTTGAAAAACATGTTTTTTGGATTTTTGGGTAACAAATTTTAAACCGAATAAGACACGAGAATATTTCCAGTATAAAAAATGTTATATTTCTCGACTTCATATTGTTGACTTCAGAATCGGCGACCACAATATTTAAAAAATCACTGCGCTGATCAACTTCAAATTTGACAAGCTTCTTTCACATATAAAAAAGCAGTGATTGAACAAAGGATTTTTTTCTATGTATCGACTATTTTGAATTAACGAAAAAAGAGCGTTTTTCTCACCGAAAATCGATAGCGTCACTGTGGACTCCGAAAATTTTTCAAAAATCAATATTTTATCACATCCTCTGTCAAAGCACTCGACAGTTTAATTCAAAAATGAAAGGAGTTTCCAAGCAGTAGTGGTCACCGCGAAGGACGTCAAACAGCTGTCTGCACAAACCATTGTAACTACCACATTTATAAATATTGGATAATACAACAATTGTGAAAGATACTTAATACTATACTTTTATTCGAAAAGTAAAAAGTTGATAACCTGCACACGTTTTCCCAGAAGAAAATTCACGAAAATTCTTCTGTTTTCCGGCAACGAGCTTGACATAACCCGTTAAGGTATATTTTAGGTACGGATATTCTAATTACTTCGTGAAATGCTTCGTGAAATATCTTCATAATATAGCATATTTAAAATATGGCAACTTCTTCACGTCTTCCCTTAAGGTTTTCGTCTCTCTCTAACATCATGACATTCCCGCAACAATGCAGGTAAAAACATATCAGAAGAATGGTTCGTGTAACATGCTACTGCTTTTTATGATTTTCCAATTGGTAAGGGTTTAAACTGGAAATGTTTTAGGGATTATGCGTATGATAGTAGTTACACACGTGAAAAAAGTGTACACAATGCACGAGCAATTATTGCAGATTCGCCACAAATGTCAACGGGTTTCACGAAAAATAAAATTGTATGGGATTCTCAAATTCTGATGCTTTCTTATTTATAAAAAAACTAGCTGTCGTACCCAGCTCCGCTCGGGTACATGCGATTTCCACATTTTTCGCTATGCACTTCTTTGTTGAACCCGCGCTGTTGCGACGAACTGCGAATTTCCTTTTCGGCATTGTAAAAACATTAAATTGATCTCTGTGATATTCAAGTACCTGAGTAACGTCGTTTGATCTCGAAAACAGAAACAGTACGCTCGACGTGTTAAGTGGAGTGCGCGTTACCAAAATTTTCTACGGCTTTTGCTACCAAAATTATCTTTCAGCGAGTCTGACATTTTTCTGTGCTGCTGAATATTAAGGAGGTTGTAGCGTTGGCCACAATAAAAAAAAAACATGTTATTGTCTACACTATACTGAGTATTTACGAGGTTAAAAAAAAAAATTCACCACCGAACACCAGAGATAAAGAATAGTTTAATGTTTGTAATTTTACGCGGGGTTACATGGGCAAGGCGTTCGCGCTACGGGTGATGTAATTGCTTTGGATATTTAGCACCAAGATAAACTATTGCTAAAAACAGATTAACGTAAACTAAATCTTTGTCAACATTAAGAAAAAAAACCTGTCTTGTCCATCAAGGTTTCATGAAAGATTACGTATCTTGTCTGGCGAATGAAGAGCATTGCTGGTAACTTCAATGTCGACGACACTTAATACTAAATAATGGTAATAATAAATAATCTCGTGACAAATATAGATGGGTATAATTATAAATGACAACATTTTATTCTGAGTTGTATAAAACATTCGGTGACGCAGTTTTTCACAATAATAATCAATAATTTTATACTTTTTCAAGTTGGTAGTAACATAAAAGTTTTTCTTATTTACGTAATAAAAATATAAAAATGCATAGTTTGTCCTTTAATTATATAGTTTATAAATAATAGCATCTACGGAATAAATATATACCTCGTATGCGTTTTTTTTAGGTTCATTGAAAAAAAAAAACTACAGATATTACACACTGTGCAATTATTTCAAAGCATTGAAAATGTAATCAGGCTTTTCAGCTAATAAATACAGGTACATGTAAATAATATAATTTTTAAATGTAATGTAATTCTTTATTTGACTCCTCGTGGGGTTACAAAGGGCTTCCGTATATCTTCCTTATTTCACTTATTCCACGCAGACACCTCTCCACCTTATTTTACTTAGTTGTTAGCCTACTCCCCTCTCTCCTCTCTCCGCCTCTCTGACTTCCGTTTCCTCCTTTCATTTCTCTCTCGCTGTCCTCCGTTCCTCCAGCCCTCTCATCCATGCCTCTCCCCCGCCCCTCCGTCCAGTATCGCCCGTATAATTTCTCCTATTCCTCTTTCCTCTTTGGTCCGTATAGATAGGTCCTCCGCCGCACCTATCTATCACATGTTCCCAAGACTATTTCTTCTCCAGATATCCGATACTCTCTTTCTTTCTCCTTCCATTTGTACCCCTCGTCCCCCCTTGTTCCTGACCCCCCTCCTTTATTCGCTCGTCAGTCTTTTTGAACCCTTTCTCGCCTCTCTCCCATTTCGATATCCCTTGCGTCCCCTTGCTCTCCCTCTCCTTTATCTCCTCCCAACACGTCCTCTCAACACACCATTCACTTCCATTCACCTCCCTTTGCTTAGTTTTTCCTCGTATCGCCATACTCTCCGTATCTACCCTCGTTCTCATCTCTGTCCCTCTTCATCTCCTCTCTCCCCATATACCCCGGCGTCCTCCAGTACAAGCCCAGTGTCTATATTATATATCTCTCCTGCATGGCCTCCATTGCCCCTCGTTTCTTCCACCCTCCATACCAGCGTATCAAACAGCCATAACCTCCTTCACACGTCCTTCCCGAATGTCCTTTTTCCTATTCCCCATACTTTCTTCATCATCGTCCTTGCCTTTTTTATACTATCTTTCATCTGAGCCTCCTGTCCTCCGTTTATCTTAAACACGTATCCCTCGTATTTAAATTCTTTTACCCCTTCTATCCTTTCTCCTCTCCTCTTCCATTCCTTTTTCTTGTGCTTTCCTCCTTCTTGCCTGAATCTCATTACTTTCGTCTTTTCCACCACCACCCCATCTCCTCCTCCCTCTCTGCCAGTGCCACTATAGGATCCGAATATGCCAGCGAGTATATTTTCTGTTTTCCTATCTCCACTCCCCCCGAATCTCTCTTTCTCAATTCTTCCTCCAGGTCCGCCGTCATCAGATCGAAGAGCAGGGGGCTCAGCGGGCCCTCTGCCTTTCGCCGTCCAAAAATATTCTCCTGCCCCCCCCCCCCCCCCCACCCTGTTCTTCGTCTCCTCTTATATCTCCTTTATCCTTTCTCACAGTCCCTTCTTTATCTCTCTCCTCTAACGCCCCCCACATAACTTATCTATCCGCCGAGTCAAATGCTGCTATCCGGTCCACAAACAAACCCGTCTGATTCTGCGGCACTATCCCAGTGGCGTAGCGTGGATCTTTGCCGCCCGGGGCTAACCCTAAATTTGCCGCCCCCCTTATTTCCCTTATTTCCCCCTAAATTTCCTTATAGTCTTTTCCACATTCACTTCCAACTTCTTTCCCTCAAAATACATCTCCATTCTCCTGATTGCATTCCCCATCTCCTCCTCCCTCTCTGCCAGTGCCACTATAGGATCCGAATATGCTAGCGAGTATATTTTCTGTTTTCCTATCTCCACTCCCCCCGAATCTCTCTTTCTCAATTCTTCCTCCAGGTCCGCCATCAGATCGAAGAGCAGGGGGCTCAGCGGGCCCTCTGCCTTTCGCCGTCCAAAAATATTCTCCTGCCCCCCCCCCACCCTGTTCTTTGTCTCCTCTTATATCTCCTTTATCCTTTCTCACAGTCCCTTCTTTATCTCTCTCCTCTAACGCCCCCCACATAACTTGTCTATCCGCCGAGTCAAATGCTGCTATCCGGTCCACAAACAAACCCGTCTGATTCTGCGGCACTATCCCAGTGGCGTAGCGTGGATCTTTGCCGCCCGGGGCTAACCCTAAATTCGCCGCCCCCCCTCCCTATTTTCACAACTAAGTGCCGCTCGCCGCCCGGGGCCAAGGCCCCCTCTACCCCCCCCCCCCCCACACGCTACGCCACTGCACCATCCTTCTGACTTCCACCTCCTCCGCCAGCCTCTTCGCCAGTATTGTCGCGTAGATGATATGAGTTTTTAATTTATAAGATTAGAATTGGGTCGAGGGCGGGCGTTTTTCAACCAGTTACAAGCATTCAGCATGTCGCACCTCTCCCCACTCTACTACAACACAGTGGCAGTGGAGTGGGGGTAGTGTTAGTTTCGTGTGACATCCGGGTACTCAGACCTCTCTACCCAGCCTACCTCAACAAACATATACAGTTTTAAAGGCATTTTCAATGCTTAGATTTATAAACGCGTCATTTGACTCAACTGGATCGCGGCAACCTCCTTGAAGTACGTAAGTAATCTCATCTGATCACGAAAATAGAAACAATACATTCAACGTGACGAGTGGAGCATGTAGTGGCGCGCGCTCGCCTGTTGATGTTTTGGCTATACAAATTTTCCCTTGGTGAGTGATATTTTCATTCACTGCTCAGCCCCCTGATAACCTACCGTGATGATGTAGTCGTAGTAGTAGTAGTAGTAGTAGTAGTAGTAATAGCAGCGGGCAGGGCCATTGACGTCCTAAAATGTGCACCTAGATCCTAGCGTTCCTTTGTCCAATCCCGCTCTTTTGAAGGGTCTAATCAAGTCGCCCTCCAAGCCCGGCCGTTTAGGCCAGGCTACACATGCTCGTATCCCTCTGTTCTCTCAAATATTTGGGTGTCAGGAACATGCTCCCTTAGAGTTTATATCTGTCGATTGCTAGTGCGGGGCAGCGACACAGAATGTGAACACTGCTCTCCTGCTTCTCTTTCTCGCACAGCCGGCATTCCCTTCGCTCGGTTAATCCAAGGTTGGGCAGGTGAGATCCAAGGGTGTCTTGTTAAAAGTCAAACGCCCAGTCTCAACCTTCTCCTGCTTAGTGCCAGGAGCTCCCTTAGTCTGTCCGGCCGTGGTTCCTTCATAAAGAACTTAGCCTGCATACACCCCCCCCCCCCCATTTTCCAGAGGCGTAATTGTTTTTGCTCTAAGTCTGATGCGTTTCCGCATCATACAAAGCAACAGGGCGATACTAGCACCCCGTAGTCGGGGTATCATTATCGCCCTGTGTAACCACAGGGCTTTAAGCCCCAGGTTTTCCCTATCTCGCGTCTACAAGCCCACAAGCTAATGTAAAATTTATTCCTCTTAGTCTCGAGGTGCAGATTCCAGTTAGGTTTCGGGTCTACATAAACTCCAAGGTACTAACTGCTGTTGTATATGTCACTTCGCCTTTACCGAATCTGATTGGGACGATGGCGGCGGGCTTATATTTCCTAGTGAAGATCATGGCTTGGGTTTTTTGTGAATTGACCACCAGATCCTTAGCTACACTCTAGGCTTGCGTGACCTGGAGTGCTCTATGTAGCAGCTCCCTCAGCTCTGGAAGGGACTTGCCTCTCGCCATGATGGCCACATCGTCCGCGTAGCCATAGACGTTTAGCCCTATTCCTCAGTTTTTTCAGTAGTTCGTTCACTACGAGACACCACAACTGGGAGGAGAGCACTCCGCCCTGTGGACAGCTCCTCGCCGGCGTCCCACTCATAATCGTTCCGTCGTGCTTGGTGTTCTGCTTGCCAGCATACTATGTGCCCACTCAATTAGGGCTCTAGGCACTCTGTGATTGGCCATAGCTTCTTCAATTACTGTGTATGTGGTGTTGTCGAACTCCCCTGGGATGCCCGACCTGTGCCGCCAGGGACCATTCACGAGGTGCGTACTCGCTCCTCCCTCCTGCTCCCTCGAAAATCAGGGAAGTGCGTCTCCATAAGGAGACATAAAGACTCCTCCATGCCTTCCGTGTACGACCCGTTTTGTCTTTCGAGGCAAACTAGTATCGGCCTGCTGTCTTGACAGAATTCTGCTGAGGCTGGATGCCTCTGGGGCACCTTCCACACTCGCATAGAACTCCCGCCAGCTTTTCCTCTTCGCTGAGACTATTTCCCTGCTATACCTGCATTGGAGGGCTCTAACAGCGCCCCTGCGCTCAGGCTTTTCAGTTCTTTTTGCCTTGTTGGCGGCTTTTCTTACCTCTGTCCTCACCTTCGCCAGAGCCTCGTCCATGGTGCTCTGGTCTGCTCTCGTCTGAGCCTTAACGGGCAATTAGCCTCGTATGCGTCTACAACAACGTTTCTGAATGAGTTACTGCTAACTCTTCTCTGTTGTAAAATCTGGTAGGGATTGTAGGTACATAGGCCGCCAAATCTGCCCCTTACCCCTCCTTATCTGTCTTCCTGGGATTCCAGTGCCATTCGGCAGCCTGCACATGTTGAAGGGACAGATGTATCTGCCTGTAATATATTGGTTTTGTCCTTAGGTATACGCTTTTCGCGTTTGTTACCTATTCTTTCCCTTCATTGTGCCCGTTTCTTTCCTCTACTGTTTACTCCTTTGTTCTCCATCTTTCTCCTTGTCCCCCCCCCCCTCTTGCGGCCGCAGCCGACTCCCCCTCTGTATTATATTCATCATGACATTTCTGTCATGGGTATAGGGAAACTGCGAAAAACCTATACCAATACAGCCGGTCATCGAGTTCGCTCCCCAGTCGTGGAACTAGTCTTATTTCGCCACGAAATGCCGAAGAAAAACATTTCACGACGAAATGTACGCGACTGGGATTCGAACCCGGGACCTCCCGGTCCGCTGGTTTAGTGGCGAGCACGCTAACCACTAGACCATCGCACCGGTCATCTGCCTGTAATATTAGTCCGTAGGTTTTTCCGACGCCCTGAAGTGTTTCATCAAGCCCTCCAGTTTTTCACCAGGCCCGCTAGTTTCTCCGTACAAAAACCGTTCGTTTTCAACCGTTCGTTTTCAACAAAATTACCTTAAGGTCATCGGTACTCACCTGGGGCAGGAAAGTTGCGTCCAGTCCCTCGACGGCGATACACATCCTCGGTCTTTAGTCCAAACCTCTTATCGCTCCGTGCAGTGTCCATGGCTCCTGCGCCAACGCTATCCCCGTCTGCTTTGTTGCTATGTTCCGAGCCAGTATAGCCGAGGCCGCTTGGCAATGATGCAGATTTATCTGGATGACCGGCATACCGGGCATCTTACTCCGGGTTCCCCTCATCCGCTCCTGATACCACCCCGGCCTCCGCGCCCTGGTCCTTCTTGGTGGCTTTTACTGAAGCGCGGCGCAGCCCGAAAAACGGTCTAGAGCCGCACTTTCTTAGGAGTCTCTCCCGAGACTCATCTGGATTTATAAGTATAGATAAAAAGGAAAGAGAAGAAGACATATGAAAATATATTAAAAATTAGTTGACACCCATATTAATCATTCTGAATGAACCTATTGGCAAAATTGGACCTTTACTGGAACTAACAATGTCTGGTCGTGCCCCGAATATACCAAGTAATTCAAGGCGCATAGCAACGAATAGAGCATGGAAAGCCCTTAGACCCCGGCACAATACCACAGCATTTTGGACAGGCGAATCACCTCTAGATGTAACTTTGGCGACCCGTATCACTGAATCGGCATCGCACGAATCAAGCATTCTGGAACAGTCTGGGCGAACCGAGCTAACAATTAGCGGAACTGTACGACGAAAATAAGTCTTTCGGTGGCAACCGAAGAGGTCGGTCTCAAGGCAAATTGAAACAAACAACTTGTACATTAGATGTTGCCTAGTTCTAGTAGTGTTTGATTCATATAAGTTCATACTTCCCCAGCTATTTACGCGTCGTTGGAAACATCCTGCAACCCGCTCTTGAACGTTCGAACGGGACCAAAACATTCGAGGGCACCACTTTGGTGGCACAGATTTTTAAACTTAATAATATATTTCTATTGGATTCAAAATCTGAGAAATTAACAACTGCTTATTTCAAGCTTTTGTTTGAAGAATAATGTATTCCTCATACTGGTGAAAAGTCCACATTCCTTTTTATTTCTTTGAGCGTTCAATTGCCGGCAGTATTTTGAGAAATGGCTATGACAAGGAAAGACACTAAAGTTCAAACTAGCGCTGCAGGTAACTAACATATACTAAAAATAATCCTGTATACAGGGTGAGGCACTAACTGTTGCCACCTTGAATATCTCGGTAATTATCGGCATCACAAAAAAATGTTTGAAACAAAAGTTGTACCGTACGAAAGGGGTCATCAAATGCGACCATTTTTTTTTATCTCAGTGGAGGCGCTGTCGCACAGTAAAGGTCAGCTCTACTTATTTAAATGGGACGGTACATTTTTTTTCAACTATCTTGTAGAGCATCGGAAACTGCATAAAAAACATTTAGGCGTCAAAGTCGTTCAAGGTCATTTAAGATCAAAAAGTGACATGAACTTTATTTTTATGTGAAATTACCTTTATTCACAGTAGATGTTCAAAGTGATTGCCAATGGAATCAATGCAGTATTGCAATCTCCTCATCACGAATTTCTTATCACTTCGGCACTTATTGCCGAAGTCTTGCCATTGTCTTGTATGTAAACAACGGTACCAAACCTACAATGTACCCGGAACATTGTACAATGTTTCGCCCAAACAAACCCAAGATAACGATGGTAAGATTGGTAAGACTAGTATTAATGAATCAAGCGAATGTGAATGATATATTCTTTTGAAGAGTAAACTGATATGCTTCTAATTTACGGAGAATGTCAGAAAAATGCAGTGAGCGCTAGGGACTTATACGCTGAAAGATTTCCTGAACGTTCTCATCCTACACGCCGTACATTTCAAATTTTGTACACTAAACTGAGGACAACTGGATCCTTAACCCGCCGGGAAAGTAACCGACAAAAGCGAGTGACTAACGAAGAAACGGAAATTGGTGTTCTTGCCGCCGTTCATCGAGACCCTTATGCGAGTTCATATCAAATTGCGAGGGAATCTGGCGTAAGCCAAAAAAGTCTTCTACGTGTTCTACATCGTCATAAATATCATCCTTACCACGTCACTCTCTACCAGGAATTAACTGGTACAGTTTTCATGAATCGCACTAAATTCTGCCGATGGGCTCAACGCCAGATTCATAGAGACGACTCATTTATTAATCGGATTTTATTTACTGATGAGGCAACATTTACGAATCATGGAAATATCAACTTGCATAACATGCATTTGTGGTCAACTGAAAATCCACATTGGCTGCGGCAAGTTGCACACCAAAGACCGTGGTCGGTCAATGTATGGTGTGGGATTATTAAGGGATAGAATCATAGGCCCTTATTTCATCGAAGGGAATCTTAATGGTAGGAAGTACACCACATTCCTTCAAGGAACATTAGGTCCGTTATTGGAAGAAATACCTTTAGAAAGAAGAAACAGAATGTGGTGTGAACACGATGGGTGCCCGGCACATTTTTCGCTGATAGCTAGAAATGAATTGCAAAAGAGATTTCCAAACCGTTGGATTGGACACGGAGGAGCTGTATCGTGGCCGGCTCGCTCACCAGACCTGACGCCTCTGGACTTTTTCTTGTGGGGACACTTGAAAGATCTTATTTATAAAGAACGTCCAACTACGCCGGATGATATGCGTGAGAGACTTATTCGAGCCTGTGGTTCGATAAGTGCCGAAGTGATAAATTCTACACAATCCGTGATGAGGAGATTGCAATACTGCATTGATTCCAATGGCAATCACTTTGAACATCTACTGTGAATAACGGTAATTTCACATAAAAATAAAGTTCATATCACTTTTTGATCTTAAATGACCTTGAACGACTTTGACCCCTAAATGTTTTTTATGCAGTTTTCGATTCTCTACAGGATAGTTGAAAAAAATGTACCATCCCATTTAAAAAAGTGGAGGTGACCTTTACTGTGCGACAGCGCCTCCACTGAGGATAAAAAAATGGTCGCATTTGATGACCCCTTTAGTACGGTACAACTTTTGTTTCAAACATTTTTTTGTGACGTCGATAAGAGATATTCAAGGTAGCAACAGTTAGTGCCTGACCCTGTATAATATGATATACAAACAACACTTGCAATACAACAGGAATGATACAATCGCTGGATGTATATGGGTCCCGTGTATGGAAGAACTTTGTAAAATGCTTATGTCGTAATATTTTATGATTACAATGTTAACCCGCATTCGAAGGATAATATTTTTACGCTCCAATTTCTTACTCATAACTAATTTTTTTTTCCATGGTTTACAAACCTTTTCAAATATGCGGGGCACAAAATCGGTTATATAGGAACAAAGCTGCCGGAATTCGAGAGTTCTATACAATTTCGTTTTTCGCGAAATGCATTGACATTCGATATTTATGAAGAAAGAAGAGGTAACGACGTTTCTATGTTTTAAATGTGCCATATCGTCAAGATATGCATTTCAAAAAGTAAGCACAATATACCTACTCAGAAAAAACGTTAATTATGCTATTACAGGGACATAGTTTTCGAAAATACAATATAGAGGAAACATTCAATTTTGCTATTTCGTTTGACATTTTATCGACTTTAGAACTTTTGACCAATCGCAACACGTATTCTCTAACGATTGATTTTTTGTACAATCCAGTTTTCATTTTCCTGACAAAAATTTGAGCGTTTCTGTTTATTCCGTTCTTGTTTCGGAAAGACGAACGTTAGACCGTCAAGGAGGTGTGATTACGTTTAGTTAAATTCACGGCATTTACGGAGGAATATGCGTCTATCATCTTTAACGCTGTTATACACCAGTTCAATTCTTTCAGTTATTTTTTTGATCGGTTCGTTCCAGCCGTGCAGGGCTTTCCCTTTTTAGGAGCCCAATCCGCCTCAACTTCGTTCTTACCTTCCATTCCACATCCCCACTCCCTCTAACACCAATCCCCCCCTCCCACCTTGCGGCCGCCGCCGACTCCCCCTCTGTATCGTATTCACCATTACATATCTGCCATGGACATAGGGACACTGCGGAAAACGTATACCGATACAGCCGGTCACATGTTCGCTTCCCAGTCACGGAACTAGTCGTCTTTCGCCGAAAAATGTCAAAGAAAATCATTTCACGACGAAAGTACGCGGCTGGGATTCGAACCCGCGACCTTTCTATCCGCTGCCCAGCACGCTAACCACTAGACCAACGCACCGGGTGTAATTTTTTCAGTTATAGCTCTCATAACTTGTGACTACATTCCGATTCTTATCAAAGGATGATAAATTACGGTAATGAGGTATGAGGGGGGGGGGGGGGGATTCGTAGGCCCGAGTCACATAACCATTCCTTACAGTTTTACAACTCACCATTTTTTTCCGACGGTACGCACGGGAGCAACAAGTGAAGAGATGGGCCTTTTCCTGTTTTATTCATGACGAATAATAGTATAGTCGCAGTGCTTTTTTCCAGCTTATAGAGCTTTGGCACGCGATGTCTGTAGCCATTATATGGAATTAAAATCATGCCTTTTCTTTGGGTAAGGTAATGCCAATCGTCAGTTAATATTTTACCACAGTATACAGAGGAGTAAATCCTTAGCCCATGCATTGTGTGTTTTGCTCCAAAAACAGTACGAGACTGTCTACGCCCTCAGTAGGTACCTACAATAGACGCGTTCAATAAATATAGCTTTGAGAAAATAATGAAGCCTGTGTCTCGGTTCTAATTCGAGAACTGATAACAAGCGTCCGGGCGTGCATCATCCCAAAATATACCCACATGCAATGATCACAAACATAAAGAACTTGGACCAATACTGTCGAATCATTTATTTGTTTCAGAAGCGAAGAATTAATAGAGCCTCAGTCGTCGGAACTTGCAAAACTATGTGTGTACTGCATTCTATCCAGCCTCGAGTATAGCAATTCGATACCATCCCAAAGCGGTGGTAGAAAGCGAACGCGTGGTGAACTTGAAGCCGAAGATCTTGAAACCCTGTGCGGGCCTGCTAACAAGATTCTTCGATTAAACGAATCGGGCGATACTAATCCGATATTTGGTGCCAGTTCACCCCAGGCCCAGACCGCACCAAACAACCAAAGGTCTATTGTTCTCCGTGAGCCACTTTTGAAAGCCCTTAGTGAGCTTTTCAAAACCTTCACCTTTCTTGCCGGAAGGGACGGCGATGTATCTCAGCAGACGCACTTCATTCTCCATTTTTTACGGCTTATGGTGCACTGTGGAAAAGACAGAACCCGAGTTGTTCTCGATGGAATGCCGCCGACTCTGGTAAACAGAGCTTTTTTATTTCACTTTTTTATTTTACTAGTATAATCTTAAGTTACCTTAATATTTACAATTTTAGGTACCTTGCTTGCTGAAAGCATTACCCGAACTATTCACAACTGAATTGCTATTAAAATTATACGATATCCAGACCATACCTGGACGGAAGGCTACTGCGCGAAATCTTTGCATGCTTCGAAATATCAATCTCAAACCATCAAAATGATGATTAATGGGCGGTAAACAAGCAGTTATTAAAATTATACTGCGCTATTGACAGCCCCTATGTACTGCGTTAATTCTGCAGAAGCAATTCATTATGAAGAAAAATAAAATTATGTATTCAAAATATGTGTTATTTATTATCTAGTCATTCGGCAGGAATACCGCTTCTATTGATATGGATTGGTTCGATGTTTTGACAACATCGGACAATCTATCTCATCATACCGAGATTCGTGTTATGGTATCGAGATTCCTCGTCATAACAAGCATCAAGGTGCTTGTTACGATGAGAGAATTGATGACGCCAGTTGGACGAACGGGAAATATGTTTTCTCGGATGCTATATACTATGATCTGTACATTACTAATGTCAAGTCTGCTTTGTACGTTACTAAGGGAATATGCGTATGCATCTAGCAGAATGAAAAATGAATGTTTGCATTCACCTAAAGTGTAACCTTCATGTCACTATCCAGGTACCCGTTGAATTTTCGGGCTAAAAATCTTGCGGCTTCCGTTTTTTGCTTGACATTTTTGTTAAAAACTGTTAAAGTTACTCGTCTAAGTTGTTTAATTCAAAGAAAGTGTTCAAATTCTAAATTTAACTTTGAAAGTAGTTGAACATCTAAATTCAAGAAGGTATATTATTTGGTGTATTTATTATCTTATTAATTTTTTTTTGTGCACGTTCAGCGATCCGGCCGTTGAGTCTCCGGGTAAGACAAAATAAGAGGTAGAGGAAGGCGGATAAAACGGCGAGACGCACAAAGTTATATTTCCGAGAGACTACACTGGTGGTCGTTTTTTCCTTTATTTACCGCGCTAGCACGAGCACAGAGACCTCTTCCTTTGAGGAAACTTGCAAGAAAAAACCGGGGCGATGCACATATTTCGACTCGGCATTTGATAGGCGGTCAGTGGGCCGCTTAGTGTCCAAGCTTTTTTTCTTCTTATTGTCGCCACGGTATGTCGTTGAGATCGGGGGTTGTCACAAGACTAACCTAAACTGATCATAAAATGTTTCGTCGTATAGGCGTACGTGGGTATAACAATTGGAAATCGTTACGCGTAAAAAAAGTTGGGTATGCCAAAATAACAGTTATTGACAATTTAATTCAGTGACAATCCAGAACTTTCAGATTCCAAGTGCGCAGGGTAACAATTCAGGTCAACTTCCATCGCAATACAAAGAACATATTAATGATTTTTATCATAGTCGCTTGAGTTTTGCACGCGGTTAATATAGGTTTGGTTGTATTTTTAAGCACGTAGGTATTCATTTGTTCATTTTAGCATGCCAATATATACTTTTTCCGTTTACTTTCCGTGTAATGAATAGTTCGTACAAAAAGGAAACAAGAATCCGTATACCGAGACATTACAGTCTAAAGCAAGACATACATATATGATATTGCTGTCTTCTTCGCACACGGCACCCCGTTTCCTATGCGCACCTGCAGCTGAAAATTGTTGCTAAGTAATCCTTCCCCCACTACCGTCGTTTCAAGACCTGTATGTAAGACCGTGCTACCGCCGAATAGAGCTAAACCATATATATTTAAAAGCTTCCTCTGCGTTATGAAGGTTTCCGCTTCGAGAAAAAGAAAATACCGCATTTCGCACCAAGAGAACTTCTTACAGAACTCCTAGTTTCACGCCAAAAGCGCCTATTTTCACGGAGAGCGCGCCAACCTGCCGTGGGCGACGGACTATGGTTTAACGCGACTCACGCGGCCTCCGGTATTGCCGCCGGCGCGGTCAAGCCTGTGAATTAACAACCCGCGTGGTTCAAACTTGCTGACCGCATTCCGCAACAGTGCATTTAATGCCATTATTATGGAATCTGCGTGCTTATTGCATATCGGTTTTTGTACGTTTCGTACTTTTTTAGACGTTTTTTGAACGCGTCCTTCTAACAAATATGCCACGCTCCAACGACATTCTTCTTCCCGTACTATAAATTGGTTGCACTGGATTGGATGGCATTTACGGAGTGTAGCCGTCAATATCGATCAGTCTGCCGAACATCTTTCAATGGTAAGCTTTATCGTCAAATTTTCTCGCCAATTCAGCATTCCTTACTAGTTTATAATTGAAGGTATGCACAATTATTCGCCGAATCGTCGAAAAAAGCAGCGGCGATCATTCGTTCTTTCTTGTATGATTGTACTATTCTTGTAACAGAGAATGTATGCCGCAAAACTTGCAATGTCAACAGTATTACAAAGGTAGGGGAAGGATACTCTCTTTAAGGCTCTTTTAAGCATATTACTTGGTGGCATTGATAATTGTATCGTATAATATAAAACGAGTGAAAATATAACAAAAAGGTTTGGTAGAAATGTTTTACGATTAGGTAGGAGTCCGAACGTAAGCTATCGCGCGGAGCATATAAATTGAATAACTGACATAAAAGGGGCAGATTAGGAGTTCAAGTGGTATATCGTGGTCTACTTCCCGAGGAGGAGCTGAAGCAGAGGGTCAGTGATAGTTCCGCAATCCAAAGTTGATATCTCGATGGGTGATATTACGAACACGTCGACGTCCATGATTGTTGATGAATCGGAGACGTTGTGGTGCTCAATTTGTCCATATCTGAAACACGTCGATATCCTCGACTGTTGATCGGTCGTTCTCGTGCTTTATGTTTGTGAAACCTGAATGTCTTCCTGAAATATTGTTGCAGGTCCCACGCCAGTCAACGAAGGTAAATAACGGGAGAGTTTCATTATTCGAATGCGGGGTTTGAACTCGATGTTCGACATGATGTTAATTTGTATTGTGATGTCGCAACGTTTGGTTCAGAGCTTACCGCGAGCAATTGACCGAATACGGCGCTTCTGGAATTTCTTACGCCCGTGGCGACACGGCATGTGACATCAAATGGATTAGGGTACGGCGCAAAGATGTAACGTCCACCTCGTTAATAGTAGCAAGCGAATCTTTATTTTTTTTGTCAAGTACAAAAATCTTGCTTTCATAACTTAAAGGAGGATGCCACTGTAAAATGTTCAAAAAATAGTTTTTTTGGAAACACTAAAAAGATCCTTTGAACTTTAAAAAATATGATGCATATTGGTTTGTAGCTGAAAAATAGTATTAAAGTCTTTTTTCGAGCTATTTTTGAGAGGTGTCTCCGAGCGCTGAAAAGCGCTTTCGGCAATGCCACGCGGGTGGACGCAGTCAAGAAGACTAGAGGTAAGGAGTCCGAACGTCTGCGGCGATCACGATCCGAAACCGTCCGTGAAACTGCGGATATTAGTAGTTAGTGGTTTTACTGCTATCGCATCCTGAGGGGACGTGGGCCTATACAGGGTGTCCCAGAAGTAACGTACGCCCTTCTAGCATCTGGTAGGAAAACAAATTCTGAGACGAAAAGTCCTCAGTAATTTTTTTATCAGACGCATAGATAATTAATTATGAATTAAAATAAATAGCTAATCAGGTGCGTGCTACAGCGGAAAGGCAGCGTGGAGGGGAGGGATAGGGGAATGCGTTGTAATTGCGTGCGCCTGACAATGTGTGCGCAAGTGTGTGCAAGTGTGTTTAAGTGTGTGCAAGTGTGTTTGAGTGTGTGCAAGTGTGTTGAAGTGTGTGCAAGTGTGTGCAAGTGTGGTTAAGTGTGGTTAAGTGTGTGCAAGTGTGGTTAAGTGTGGTTAAGTGTGTGCAAGTGTGTGCAAGTGTGTGCCAGTGTGTTGAAGTGTGTCTAAGTGTGTGCAGGTGTGTGCAAGTGTGTTTAAGTGTGTGCAAGTGTGTTTAAGTGTGTGCAAGTCTGTGCAAGTGTGTTTAAGTGTGTGCAAGTGTGTTTAAGTGTGTACAGGTGTGTGCAAGTGTATGCGAGTGTGTTTAAGTGTGTGCAAGTGTGTGCGAGTGTGTGTAATTGAAGGAGTGCGCGTGTGTCTGTGTGTAATTGAGTGAGGCCGTGTAATTCAGTGAGTGTGGGTGTGTGTGTGCGTGTATAATTGACTAATTGAGTATAATCATTATTAATTCATTGTGTTTGTTAATTAATGTAAAAGTATTGATAACTAAAACGTTTTATTATCGGGATTTATAACTTACGAACTAGTGAATACATGATATTTGATCACATTATTTGAAGATATGAATAACTCACACAATAATCATAGAATGAACAAGTTGCACATGAAATTTTTCTAGTATAATTAACATTTTTTATTTAATCAAAATGAAGATATTGATTGCAACAAATAATAAATTTCCAACCAAGTAGTCTCGGTTCCTTAACCGTGGGAATTATTAGCTTTTTAAATAAAAAACAATAATAATTGCACTTAATAATGGAGCGACAACAAATCTCTAAGTCACTAGAGCAGATGTTCGAAATGCCTCCCGTTTTCTTGTACGCAGAAACGACAGCGAACGATGACATTTCTTCTCACCTGTTCCAACATCTCAGCAGTAACCGTCGTTTGCCCTGCCATGATTCTCGCCATTGTCTCCATTTGATCAGCCGGCTCATCGAAGTAAACCTCCTCTTTTAACTGACCCCACAGGAAGAAGTCTAGTGCCGTCAAGTCCGGCCATCTTGGAGGCCATCTCAGTGGACCGTTTCTTCCGAACCAGCGGTTAGGGAACTGTCCATTGAGGAAGTCTCTCACGACGACAGCGGAGTGAGTCGGTGCTCCATCATGCTGGAACCACTGCGGTCGTTCTAGCTCAACTCGTTGTAGCAGCTCCGGTACTGTTTCGCTGAGAAACACAAGATATTGGCCGCCCTAGTGAACATGAATTCCATTGTCTTAATACTTCATAAATAACGAAAAATACTGTTTATAAGTTTTTAACTTACATTCATAATTTCCGGGAGTTTATAAAGCAGCACTTGATCACCAATAATGGCACCCCACATGTTTACTGTGGACATCAGTCCACAGTACTCTACGGAGGAAATCAGGGTCTTCTTCGTCCATTCGGATGATAAAATTACAAAATGTAACCCTCAAGGCAAAGTCACTAGCTTCTAATTTCTGGACCTTCCTTTTGTGGTAGGGGTGGAGCTTTTTACCACTGGTGAAAAGCTTTTCCCAGGGTTTTCCCAGGGATCGCACGAATCTCTTCAAGCACAAGCTCCTCGTTACCAACGTTTCGTACTTGACGAGGACGGCCGATCCTCTCAACGTCGGCAGGCATAACGTTACCGGTATTTCGGGGTCGGTTAATGGCGTGCAAAATGACATGGCAAGATGGATATTGATCCCGATTAGGGAACATCTCGCGATACCTCCTCGATGTCTCCTCAGCATTCCGACCGCACTCACCATACAGAATAATCATTTCCACATACTCGGCAGCGGTGTAGTTCGGCATCGTTAATAAGTTAACACTGAAAGATCTCGGGAAAACTGACAGCAATAAACAAATTGCGTAGCTACACGTATAACGTAAAAATCAATTGCAATCGACATCGCGTAAAAGAAGGAGAATAGCGTCATACTATCGCTCGAAAAATGCTGGTGAACGCAGGACTTTTGAATAAAACGAGAAAGCTTGATGATTTCTTACGAGTAACGAAGACATTGAATGCAACGGACTTAATTTATTTGACAATGACTAAAATAAAAACAATATTAACTGCCGAAGAGAGAAATAATACAAACATATTTTTAATAAAAACCATTCTTTTGCGCTGCTGACTTATAATTCTTCTTAATCAGTCAAGAATTTTCTGGCTCCAGAAATGAATTCTCCAAGTTTTTTTTTAAATTCATTGATAACCACAATCAATTAAAAGTCGTGATTAATTATTAATAATTTTACTTAACCAGTCCGAAATTTGCTGCCTTAAAAAAAAAGTCTCTGAGTTATTCTTAAATTGATTAATAAACACGACTAATTGGCAATAGCTTACCTCAATAACTACAGAATTTTCTGCTATTATTACAAAAGGAGCCAAGTAATTACTAAATTATTAAATAAACACAGGTAATTATTAGAAAGTTTCCTGAATAAGTACAGAATTATCTGGCTCCGGAACGAAAGCCTTTGAGTCATGATCAAATTAATAAGTAAACACTATTGATTATTAATACTGTTACTCAATCAATTTAGACTTTTTTGTGTTCGTGAAGAAAATCTTTGAGTAATTGTTAGATCCTAGCGAATGTGCCTTCTCTCGGTTATTCCCAATATCCTCATTTGCCGTTATAAGCTATTATACATGTATAAATCTAAGAATAAGACGCGTAGCAGCGTAAAAAGGAACGTGGGTACGTTTCGCACGCATATTCATCCTACAGCGATATATATATACGATAGCAGCACCGCCACAGTCATCGACTGTTCCTATCCCATTGGCTGTCAACAAGAACACGATCTCAGGCGCATATTCCAAGAAGAGCTGTCGAACGAAAAATCAACCATCAGCTCGATCAACAGACTCCAAAAATCCTACGCCGGCCTGGTCACCAAGAGAAGCCTCGACCCTAGATTATTTCATCATAACATAGCCTAGATGGCTCCGGCGAATTTATAACTCTGACTAAAAAATAAGACACCGGTCTCGCAGCGTAGTCCGATATATAAACCTCTCGATATGAGAAGTCACCATCGTCATAAATCGACATAACACAAACCATGCGAATGCTTAGGTCTCAGATATCGAACTCTATATCCCATGCGTTTTTTCGCCGAAACACGTGACAAAGATCCCCTGGCTTCGATACGTGCAATTCTATATAAGGAATGATCGAGATCGATTCTGCGAATCATGAATATCGCGACCAATCACGCTAAACCTTAAAGTTCCTTTCTCCACTATCGAACCCCTCCTAATTTTCATATCAAGAAAGACTTCCTTCTTGAAGTCAGTCTTCCAACAATTTCCATCGCGTTCAGACCACGTCTCCCGACAATGTTCATCAATCGGATCGTAGTCTCGCAACGTTTCCATCGAATTAACTTCACTTCTTAATCATGTTCTGACAGAATTCGAAGTGCAGCACAAATATCATAGAGTTTTGAATATTATACATTTTCGGGTTTTGACCGAAGTATCGTATAATCTTTTAGTCGACTCTCGCGGCCTCGAGTCCATAAAGTATTTCAAGTGCGGTCCCGTACGCGTAAAAATATAATTACGCTCAGCGGCCGAAAGTCTGGTGCTGGTGACCGCTTTTCGAACGCTAAGTGTGGCGTCCGTCAACAAGGCCCTTATCTGCGAGCTTCAACCGATATCCTTGCGAGCGAGCGTACCTACACACTGATACACTCACAAACACAGCGACCAATGTAAGCGACAAATTTTATTTTATGTTAATCCGATTGTTCCCCCGGCTTCATAGTCATTTGCATTGTCAATTTTTCTGTATAAGCAACTTTATTCATTCCGATCACTTATTTGTAATAAACCTTTAGTTAAGTTTCTACAAATTGGTCGGATTATTTCTAAATACCAATCACTGCATGACTTCCTAATTTTTAACTCATTCCACGCACTACCCATTTTTACCCTTATCCCGTGCTATTGCGCTTGTCGTAGGCAAAAAAGGAGGGAATCAAAAAAAAATGCCCACGTCCCTTCCGGACGTGACATAATTATCACAATAATTGATAATCGTGATTAATTATTAATTATTCTTCGTAATAAGTACAGAATTTTGTCACTCTGCAGAAAAAGTTTTTGAGTAATCATGAAATTAATGAATGAAGACAATCAATTTTAGGTCCCGATTTATTTTCACACACACTCACTCAATTAATTATACACACGCATGCACACACTTGCAGACACATAAACACACACACACGCACGCACGCACGCACACACACACACACACACACACACACAATCACACACACACACTTGCACACACTTGAACACACTTGCACACATGCTTTCGGAATTTTCCCTCCGCACACATTTTTAGGCGGACGCAATTCCAATGCATTCCCCTATTCCTCCCCTCCACTCTGCCTTTCCGCTGTAGCGCGCACCTGATTGGCTATTTATTCTAATTCATAATTAATTATCTATGCGTCCGATCAAAAAATGACTGAGGACTTTTCGTCTCAGAATTTGTTTTCCTACCAGATGCTAGAAGGGCGTACGTTACTTCTGGGACACCCTGTATATTTGCGATTGCCTCCTTGCTGCCTATGCCTAGCGTAATAGCACGGGACGAGGGTTAAAGTACGTGCAGATCAATTGGAATAAAGAATCACGCGATAAATTGATCTTGAAGAATGATTCTTTAGACTCTCCTTCGAGTAACTTTAATTTATTAGAATTAACCAGTGAGGTGTTAAATATGCGTACAAAAAGAACAACAAAAGATGTGATTCGATTACATTGGGTATCTGCACTCGGTCGCTGGGGTGTCGGGTGTCGGTCGTAGAGTAAGGGGTGGTGGGGTAGATGCGCTCGCTGGTACAATGGAAATCGACACGCGCGCAACGTAACAAAGACACAGAGTACTACTAGCCTAGACACTAGCTTATGAGTATTGCGAACCGAAGATGGAAATTTTTAGGTAGGAATAAAAGTCGACGTTCGGAGAAATCGTACAAGACCGGCGTTAATACTTCGCGTAATAATGTTCGGAATAAAGATACTCGGTTAAGTTCGAACTTATTATTTTATTCGATTAGAGGTAGAGACGTCCAAAATCGTTCAATTCTGTCGGAAGACTAGATCTGAACGAGTGGTGATAGAACACCGACTTGAAGATTTCCTTCTTCCAGGATGTAGGAAAATTTTGGATGCTGCGAAGGCGGGAGTAGGAGTGCGTTTTGGGGTCATGCTCTTTTTTACGATTGGTGGAAAAGGCATCAAATACAGGTCTCAGGCGATTGGTCGAAATAGAGGGTGGGAGCCGGACGTAGGTTGCGATAGTGACAATCGCTCTACTCCAGGAATTGAAGCTGCGTTTCTTTATCTGGGAAGATGGAAAAATACATGGAAAAGAAAAAGGGGTCTTGTCGGTGGCGAGAACGCACCGCTCGAGATAGGGCTTGTTGACCAAGGCCCGCGAGTGCGCGTGGTGTTTTATGACAGGGTAGTTTCCTAGATTCGAGGATTTCATTCTGGCGAGTGTGTATTTGTTCTTCATATGGTTAAGACCGCTGTGCTCTCGCGTGGGAAAGTACGTGGGACGCTTACTTATTATCGATAGCCTACATTTCCGCCGTGGTGGGTCTAAGCCTAAAGATAAATATAAACATCCGTCGGAAAATGAAAATGCCGCTATCGCGCGTATGTGGTCGATCACGATTTCCATGGGAAATCGCGTCGGCCATGCGTCTTCGTCGGAACTCAAGAAGATAAGAAAAAGCGATAAAAAGAATTACATTACGTGCATTTGGTCGCGACGTAGCACCGCACGCGTTGCTATTGCAATGACCGAACCGAAGTGAGCTGAGCGACCAGAACGCAACTGACGCCATCTGCCATCGATAATTCCGGCTTGTCGTCCATGTTGGAATAACGCGTGTGCGGACCGTGCGGACTAACGAATCGCGCAAATTGTGTTAGATTTAACAATGAAAAGATAATTGTGTCTCGGTATAATATATATTTATAGTGATCTCCGGCGAAAACGATCGAACTAACGTTATGAATTTTCTCGTGTTTATAAATAAATTTGGTTTGTTACTGCTTTCGTAACGAAAAGAAAACATATTGATTTAATTTCTGTATTTCGTTATTATTCTTTATCTGTGCAGCGTATCATAATGTGTGATAATTTGTAAAAGTTTTGTTTGCTTTCAAAATTCTTATCAATTGTTTTGTCTATAAATAAATTTTGTTTATTAGTGCTTCTGCAACGAACAGAAAACGCATCCAAATAACTTCTGTATTTCGTTATTATTCATCTGTATAGCGTGTCATGCTGCGGCTATTTCTCGAAGCAGTAGCGGCTGCTTCGCCACAACTTCGGGAAACAGCCGCAGAGCGTCCGTCGGGTCGCGATCCCAAGACCGACAGTGCTGGTGTCACGACCCAAAACTTTTTAACGGTTTTTTCATTGTTATTATTATTTTTCATTGTTTTCTAACGCCTCGTGTCTCTGTGCGGTGTCGGGTATGGAAGCGCCGAAACCGAGACCGGATGCGCCCGATCGGGTATCGCTGATTAGGCATCGCCTGATCCGCGGAGCTCGATCGTAGGATCCCAGAAGCGAGCAGGTTTCCGTAGACGTTGCCAAAAACCCCACCGGGCTGATAGCGACCGAGCTAACGTCGGTCAGGGGACGGTCAGTATTGTCAGTTCCGATTAGTCCACGGTTCACTCCTGGAGTTGGAGAAAACCTTCTAGTAAAAGCAGTGCTCGCGGCGGTGTAGTAAGTCGAGGTTAGCGATCCGGCGGACCCGCACAGAGACGTCAGTGATATTATCAAACATAACTATTATTCCTACACTTACAATATCAAATCGCAACCTTCGAGTCAGAGAATAGAGATGCGGAGCCTACGTTAAAACCCCGATCAAAAATAGAGTACCGATAAGTCTGAACGCGCGGTGTGCGAGAGAGAAACGCGAGGAGAATTGTCCCCGCGGAAGAGTGAGCTAGACCGAGTGCGAGAGAGAAGGAGAGAGCGACGCGGGGCAAACTGTCCCCATGCAAAGGCGCGCCTATTGTAGACTCGAGACACCAGTCTTTTCAGAGGTTGTAAGTAGCACTAATTATACAATAAATATGACTAATCGATATGTATCCCAACTATAATTTGTTGACACCTGTTTCCCGTTCCAATCCAAATTCTACGTGAGTGGTTGCCGGGCCCGTATGGGACGTGCGGCTATCCCTTAAAAGAATAAATAACCTAACTTTGTAATTATTTGGCAAACCCAAAGATCTAACAAAATTGTCCCTTCTGGACGTAACAAACTGGTGGCAGCGGTGGGATTCGCGCCTGCGCTGTGCACTCTCAGAAACCGGTGGAAATTGGAAAATAAAGGAAATGGGATAATTGTTCCCATTAAGTTCTCTAAAATTTAAATTCGAATTTCGCCAATAAATCCGTGAAGTGAGTGTTGAATTTTCCGTTCTTCCTGTTGACGAATAAACACATAATTAATCAAAATGGTTGACTATCCTCGCGATGGCATTCCCGGGGCCGGCGCGGGATCCAGTGGTGTAGGAGCTAACGGCTCGCTTAACGAAACCGTAACACCCGCCGACCTGTCGGCCATACAAAGTGGCCGACAAACTGGTTCGTGTCAATACCGGAATTCGACGGCACCGCAATCCCCCTGGGCGATTATTTACAAAACATTCAGAATGCAGCTGCGTTCGTACCCCCATATCAAATGCCCGAATTTGTAACCGGGGTACTAAGTAGATTACGTGGTGAGGCGCGTACCTCTGTCCGAGGTCACAGCATTCGCTCAGTTAGAGAACTAACGACCGCGTTGCAGGACGGGTTAACCCACCGTCGGAATTTCAATTCATGTTGGGGTAGGCTCTATGGGTTATGTCTAAAGCAAAGTGAAACACCCCGGTGCTTATATCTCCGGATTCTCCGGCTGATAAGCGTTGCTCGAACTGCTTTGAAGTAAGGATTGGGGTGTGAGGCCTCTGGGATGAACGTTGATCCGATCGCGACTCTGGCCCTTGAATCGTTTCGTCACGCTTTACCCTCGCGACTGAATGAATTACTTCACATCGCAAAATCTCTCGGGGAAGCGCTAGAGATAGTAGAGGATCTATCCTCGGATTGGTTAGCCGGGGCGGTAGAACCAGAGTGTGGAGAACGACCGCGGGCCCCTCGCGTTGGCGGCGCCCTCGCGTTAGTCGCCAAAACGGAGGCAAAACGAAGAGATTCGCGTTCGTCTTCCTCCGCGTCCCGCCCTGAATCGGAACGGGAACTGCGAAAAGAGCCTGCACCGCGATTCAGTAGTCCTGGTGGGTCGGAACATTTTAGACCCTCGGGAATATTGAAACACCGAGAAGATTCGCCTGCCAGATCAAATCGACCGAGGTCACCTGATGAGCGAGGTCGATGTGAGCAACGTTATTGCTGTTTGCGTGGTTCAGGTTGCGGGTGTTGCCCTTGGAACCAGCGAACCCCTACTCAATATGGAAAAGGGGGTGGCTGTAACCAATGGTACTGCTGCGCCTATACAGGTGGGTGCAATTGCTGCCCGTGGACCGTTACCGCTCAAAGATGTACCCGCGGCGAGCGCTCAACATCATCGCCCGTCGCGAATCGGCGCAGCCCGCGACCCCAGAGTCCCCAGCCTTTAAACTCGAAAGGGGCTCGTCGTCCGGACACGGCGAGCCGGCATCCTTTCCCCACCAACGACAAACGTACAGTAAAATCTCAGGACAGACGTTCATAGGGAAATATCCAATCCGGGTCCAAAAATGGGATAAAAGATTCCTCGTCAGAAACCGAGGACGAAATAGAGTCTCCGGTTGTTACACTATCTGCACTGGAGCTTGTTAATGGAGTCCAGAAATTTTATTGTGATTCCGGGTCGAGTTTAAATTTCATCAAACTTCATGTCCTCCGTGATAACCTCACGCATGACCCCGCGAAATCGCGTGAATATGTCGGCCCTACGAACGAAAAGGCGTGGTCGTCGAGAACGGTAAAGTTGACGATAAATGATCAGCCCCACACCTTTCCCGTTGTCAAAGAGTTCGGGACAGAAGACAACGGATTGCTCGGTAGACCATTTAGACGCCGCGTAAAAGCCGAGCTATCGTTTCAATACAACGCTCCCATAATGACGAGCGATCCTATTCGTCCTCGACCGGTTTTAACAAACGATCTCCCCCGCTCCGAGTGAGAAGGTATTTACAATCAAAGCTCGGACGCGGAAGCGCTTGGCAGTTGGAGTCACGAATCCGGACCTTTGTTTGGGTTATTTGCCTCGAATCGAGACCGAACCAGAGTTATTCATCGGCAACGCTCGAGTATCTCAAAAGAATGAGAAATTTCATGTTCTCGCAATAAATACGTTAACTCATAACATAGACATCGAGGTCACGCCACAAGAAATATTGCCCTTCGAATATTATCAGGCGAGGACAGTGGTTCGTCGGACAACGAAACATTGCTGCCGCCGGATCGCATTGCGGCATTGTTAGAAGCTTTGCGCTTGAACGGGTTGAACATGTAATGCAAATTTGATTTAACGTGCTGTACCTAGCCTGTAGCCTTAACAACACGGGCCCCGCGAACTCGGGGTCGGAGAACGCCGACCACCGCGGCGAGTATGTGCATGCACATGCTACGCCTTCCAGTTCACATTGGAAAGCAGACCCTAATGCAACTACTGGTCAAGCCGAGTGACTTTCCAACACTCTAACAACTCTGCAGGGTGCTGCCCGAGCTAATAAGAACGTAGCTCACCCGTCGGGTGCACGTAGCTGCTCTGACCAGCATGCGACCCAACCACTGCCACCACGGCGCCAACCACAATTGGCTAGTAACCGCCCCGTAGGACGGCGGGCAAACTAGCCCCCATGGTAGCAATCAGGATCATTAGTCGGATCCTCGTGCATACGATTACGCGCACCACTTCCAATTGACGTTTCCGTGCCCACGGGGGCAGGTGGGTGCATCCGTGAAGGCCCGCGTAGGCCCTGAGTAGCGACACCGCCCAGCCGAAGCGCTGATAGACGAATGTCGACGTGGGCACGGACACGTCAATTGGAAGTGGTGCGAGTAATCGTACGCACGAGGAACCAATGATCCTGATTGGTACCATGGGGGCTAGTCTGCCCGCCGTCCTCCGGGACGGTCACTAGCCGATTGTGGTTGGTTCCGTGGTGGCAGTGGTTGGGCCGCATACTGGTCAGGGCAGCTACGTACACCCGACGGGTGAGCTACGTTTTTATTAGCCCGGGTAGCAACCTGCAGAGTTGTTAGAGTGTTGGAAAGTCACTCGGCTTTACCCGTAGTTGCATCGGGATCTGCCTCCTAATGCGAACTTGAAGGCGTAGCCTATGCGTGCACATACCCGTCGTGGTGGTCGGCGTTCTCCGACCCCGAGGTCGCGGGGCTCGTGTTGTTAGGGCTATAAGCTAGGTACAGCACGTAAAATCGAATTGGCATTACATGTCCGTGCCCACATCGATATTGGTCTATCAGCGCTTCGGCTTGGCGGTGTCGCTACTGATCGGGGTACCCGGGGCTACGCGGGGTCCTTCACGGATGTACCCACCTGCACCAGGATGGGTTGAACAACGTCGAACGTTCTTACGTCCGTCAAATCGTGAAAGAAGACCCTATACGATTTGAATTGCCTGGTGACAAACTTCCCGGTACAAGCCGCGTTGCACACCGGATACCAACGAAAAATGATTTGCCAGTTAACGCTCGCCAATACCGATTTTTCCGATTAATGGAAAATAAATATATCCAACATGCACTGTTCTTTGGCATTAAGTATCTGAACAACATGGATAATAATTATGTAGACGTTTCAATCTGTAATGAAAGGAACATATATGAGGAATATTGACAACAATATTATTTCCAATCGTTTCATGATATTAATTTCTTGTAAATGCATGATTTTTTCAGCGATATTTTTTAGGATTAAAAAGTTGATTATAAAATTTAGACTTTGCACAATGATTTTTAAGAATAAATCAAGAGCCACAAGGAATGAAATTCAGAACAAAATTAAACATCCGCTTGAAAAACATAATCCTATATTCAACGGCAACGAAAAACTGTCCAACTGTACGAGGCCACCAGTTTTTCTATGACACGATTATTGTATGAGTTTTCAGTTCTCTTAGTATTGCTTATCGTTATTCTCAAGTACTGAAAAATGACGTTTTTTCCGCGAATTATGGAAGAATTAAAATTTTAGGAGACTAAATATATGTTCGTGGCATTATTAAAGAATAAAGTTATAACAAAATGCCGCTCGTGAAATTTCCATTCAAAATCAGTCCATAAACTAGAGAACTGACAGAGCGGGTAGTCGGTACATGTTAAAACATTTTGCTTGTATATTTCTCGTTCCCGGGTACGGGTGATTCGAAAAAAGTACAGCCGCTAGGAAATGTAAGTTGAGCACGCTACGCTGTGTTGAGAGGACCCGGTGGCGAGTTGACACGGTTGCGAATTGCCCGGCCCGAATCTGAAGAGTGGGAATACGCGAGCGTCGGGGAAATATCGAGCTGCTACGGTGGCGACTTGGCTCTGTGTAGAGTTGCCCGCTTTGGCGAGTTGAACGGTGGAGAGTTGAACAGGCAAGTTGACAGAGTGGCGAGTTGCCCCGTGCAGAGTTGACATCCTGCCTCGGGGGCTAGCTCGGGAGAGGAAGCCCGACCCATACAGCGGTTAAATCGCAGCATGCTCCCTACCCCCCTCCTTCCCCCGGAACGACGAATTCTCAAACGTCTGCCACAGCTAGCCCATAAGACGCTGTGTCCACCACCCATGGCTATAGACGCCGGGGCCCCCGGCCCCGAACATCGGGACCGGGATAGCGAAACTATCGTTTCTGTCGAAGCTCCTCCTCGCGACACGGAGGACAGTACTCCCGTGAAAGATTTTGTTCCCGTCGAAAATAAATCGGTTCACGAGGAGCTAACGTACCTTCGAAAAATTCGACGAGTCACTCAAAAAAACTCGAACAGAAATTTGGCGAAGGGCGAGAACAATCAGCCGATATGGTTGAGGTATCGTTGCCTAAACGCCTTTCTGATGGTGAGGAAGTCGATGAGACAGTCCGGGAGATCCTCAACGATTTAGATCCTATCATAGATAGAGATGATCACGTACTGAGCGAACGACTAGAGAAATTGTCTGAGCGGTTCCAACGGCTTACTGAAGAGGAGCTCCTACGGAGAACTAGCCTTCTAGGGCCCCGTTATTCGCGTAGGAACGGGCGAGACAGCGATGCTGATGACGAGCGCGAGGTGCGCGGGGTGCCAGCAGCAGCTTTTACGCTACTGCAAGAGTCAGGCAGCGAGACCGAGCAGCCTCGCTCGGGTGCCTTCCTCCATCCCTCCCTTGCACTACCATCGCCGCCGGGCGTACAACGGGGTGACGTAAAGTCTTCGGGGCAACGCGCTGTGCTTCAGCTAACCGGCCATAGAATAAACAAGGACGGAAGGTTACCGCGTTTGCCCAACGAAGCAACCATGCTGTCGACCCCGTGGGAAGGAAAGGGAGGCACAAATGATACTCCAAAACAAAGTCGCTCGCCCTCCCATGCCATATCTCCACGTGCTTGGCCGTTGCCCAGCAACAAGTCCAGCGGTCCCTATTATGAGGCTGAGTCGGATCTGCAAGGCGTTCCGACGCACAGAATCCACATAGATCAGGATTTGATTTCCAACTCCAACAAAATGAAGTCTAAATTAATTGGGGATCGTGAGAACCTTACATATAGGAGAGATAATTACGTACACTTTGTCTCTGCTGACGGCGAGTTAGTTACCCAAGTATGAAAATTATTATCTGACCTGAGATTGATCGATTCGTCATCCATACAAGATGAAAATCTGGCGGTCGGACAGGTCGCTATGACGCGATACGGACAACACCGAATTTTTAGTGTCGTAATAAAGGGCCGGTATTATGATGACACGAGCCTCCAAGAAATCCGGAGTGGGTTGAATGCCCTTGAACAAGAGATGGGTCGATTGAAACTAAGATCTTTTCGCATATCCCGTCATGGTGATTTTACCGACGAACTTAGCCCTGTCAAATTCCTACATACGATCCATGCCTTATTCGAGAACAAGGGGATAGATGTGGTAGTTTGTTATGGTAGGACTCAGGTCGCTTCCCCGGAGTTGAGGGAGGCCATGATTGAAGAGATGCAGTCGAGCCGTATAGGCGGCCATAAAGGCCGTAAAGGCGTTACTAAGACCGATAGGCGAATTCAAGACCGTTTTTATTGACCTACCCTCAAAAACGACATTCAAAATTACATTCGTTGTAAACGTTGCCATGACCAGAGACTCGTTCGTGCAAAGACTCACGAACCCAAGTTCTTGACCGATACACCAGCAGACACTTTTGATAACGTATCCCTTGATACCGTTGGTCCGTTGCCTATTACTCCTCACGGGAATAAGCGTATACAAACGATGCAATATAATTTATCAAAATATTGTCTTGCTGAGCCAATTCCCAATCTGAGGGCGACCACCGTTGCAGAGGCAATAGTGCGTCGGCTATACAGCCAGTTCGTAGCTGCACGGGCAATTCTAACTGACCGTGGAACCTCATTCACGAACGGGTTGTTGCGGGAAATCTCCAAAATCTACAAGGTAAACCAGACGACAACATCTGGCTACCGACCCCAAACTAGCGGTGCGTTGGAACGAAGTCATATCGTTCTAACAGAATATATCAAGCACTACGCGGATAGATACGACAATTGGGACCGTTCGCTACCCTTTCCCGAGTTCTCCTACAATACAAGCGTTCACGAGGCAACGAATTTCCCGCCTCATGAGGTTGTGTATGGAAAAACAGCCCGAGAGCCTAGCGAATTTCCGACCCAAGTCCGTCTACCTACGAGTAGTTCGTTCCTCGTTGAGCTGCTAAAGCGGCGAAATGGAATTCGAGAGATGGCCGGGGAATACCTGAATCGACCTAAAGAACGCTCTAAACTATACTACGACTGTAAAAGCCGGCCCTTTGAGGGAAAAATCGGAGATCAGGTATACGTTTTAAAGGAACCCCGTAAAGGAAAATTCGACACTCAATATCCCGGTCCCTATAAAATAAGATCGATTGCCGACAGGAATAATGTCGTCCTCGGGACTGAAAGAGGTGAAAGTTTCGCTAAACATGTTGATAAAATCAAATTAGCCTACCTCTAGTTAGTTTTCAACTATATGTGTATTAAGGAGGGAGGTCTAGTTAGAATTTTCAAAAAATCGATTTTCTTTCATTTTCTAAAAGTATAATATCGTACGAGTATTTTCCGACTAATTGAATCTAAATCAGACCATTATTCGCCGAAATACATAACTTTGAAGGACGCCGTGTTTGAGCCATATAAAGTAAACCGGTAGCGGCGCTGTGCGCTCGACTCCAAAGGGTCGCTGAAGGTCTTTATTGTATTTCATACCTATATATATATATATATATTGTAACGGGTCGGAGTTTGTTACAATAAATTTTATTTTTTCGGGACTCGATCAGGGAAGAAATTAATTAAAACTCTTTGTTTTGGAGGTATTTGTTAATAAAATGAAATTTATTCAATATTTTTGACTCGATGTAATGTTAAAAGCTTTCTGTGTACAGGTGTGGTATGTTGTCTGTGTTTCCAAAGTGTATTTTGTGTATCTTAATGTATCGCGTCTCGGTCGCTATAATACTCGAGTGGTGGATTCGCTCGGGTGGTAAATATGTTTGTACGCAATCGCTTTACTGGAGGTTGGTCCTTTTCTTCCCCTTCCCCTACGTGTATTGGCGCTCGCGGCGTGCGTAAGTTACGGCTCGCTCTCGCCTACGGCGCGAGGAGTCTGCTGGGCGCCTTTCCCTAGGTTGCGCGTGGCGCTGTCTATCGCTGTCCACTTTCCCTAGTGGTATCGATCGTAGCGTGCTCTATCTCGGTACGGCCTGCCATCCCCTCCCTTCCTACTGTCGCTCGTTGCGTGTGGTGCCGAGCGCGCTCTCGTGCCACCCGCCGTCCCTGTGTCCCCCCACTCTATTGATTCACGACGCGGTGGATCGCGGGGCGCTTCCGACTGACGCGCTACGGCGCGCTTTCTTGTAATTACTCCCCGTGAGCGTAATCGATTATCGCGCGTCGGTAATCGATTACTCTAACTGTGGCTGACGCCGTCGGATGGCGCCACGTACCCGCTTATGATAATGTACCGCTTGTTATGTGTGTTGTGTCGGTGTGGTGTTTCGAATTTCGATGCCTCTCTGACCTTCAGGTTCTCCTGATACTTTCGGGAGCCCTTGCAGATATTTCGCGTTTTACAGGTGTTTGTAAGAGTACGTGTACTGTCGCCTGGTATTTCGGATACCTCCTCGCACTTTCTATTCTCCTAATACTAATTTACTATCTCTCCTTTTGTAATCTATTCCTCCTTCGTTTATTTTTAATGTTTTTTAGTGCTCCTTTTTCTTATTCTTATCCCTGTCCTTGTTTCCACCTTTATTGACTGAAAAAAAATGTATGCTATAAGTCTTTCTTTTTAAGTCTCTTAAGGTTCCCTTTCTCAGCTTTCCACCCTTAATGGGGTACTTTCCTGAGCGGTACTTTTCAATCCACATAAAAAAGTCAGACTTTTTTAAGGTGCCTTCTTCCTTCTCTCGTTTTTTCAATGTTTTCCTCCTCTTAGCTTTCCACCCTTAACGGGGTACTTTCCTGAGCGGTTCTTGTTGATCCACGAAGGAAAAAAGAAGTGACGTTCCTCCAACTTTCTTCCTCTTTTATACCCACATTTTATTGTTTATTTTTCCCCTTCCCTTACCAATTACCCATCATTCCCTTTATTGTTAACCTTTTTTCATGTTTTAAATAAATTTATTCTTCCTTTGTTTTTTGTTACTTTCTCTGTTTTCTTTCCAACGACCTTTCCCCTTCCCTTACTTTTTACCTGTCGTTACCTTTCTCTGCTGTTTTTGTTTATTTTCTGTTTTTTTTTCTCTCTAACTTTTTATAACTTCGACTGTTTTTCTTCTTTTCTGTTTTTTCTTCTCTCACTCGTCTTTCGTTCCGCTTATTGTTTTTGTGACCTTCAGTTTTTGTGTCAACTTGTGTTTTTCAGAGGTCGTACCTCTCCACTTGTTATGATTTACTATTCCCCTCCCCTACTCTCATAATGGGTCGGTTTGTTTGAATTTGTGGTGGGGGTTTGGCGCCTGAGACAGACCTGTACGTGTCAATATATATATATATATATTGTGACGTTGCGTCACAAGGGAGAAAGAGAAAGAGCCCGCGTGACCACGCTCGGGCTCAGTCTCCGCCACGCACCTTTGTTCGGGAAAGTTTCACTGTTAATTTTAAGGTATTTTTAAGTTAATTTCTTTATATAGAAGCTGCGACACAATCCTCCCCGTCCTTCCCGCACCCCCCTTATCGCGATCGCGACGCGACTACGCGGACTGTCGACTGGAGCCACGTCGGCCCGGCCGCCAACTTCGAGATCCAGCAACGCCATCTCCCGACGACGCGGACAGTGGACTGGCCGCCCGAGGACATCCAGCTGCCATCTCCCGAGTCTCCGGCCTACCGCGCGTCAGGAGAGACTGAAGCTCTCGCGCGGTATGGCTGGCGAGCGCCGTACCGACCGGGGCGCTCCGCGACTCGGGAGGGAAAAGATTTATCGAGGAGATCGACCGAAAGGGCGAGCCACGACGATCGAGACGCAAATCGATAGGAGGTCCGTCGTCTACTACGGGATTGGGCGAGACGAGGAAGCCGGCCGGCGTGAACCGGCACTTAGTCCTGGAGCGTGGTCGAGCGAGGATACCGTAGGAGAGAAAAAGCCCCAGAGCACATTCGAGCGCAAAGAAAATAATTCCGATTTGAGAGAGAGAGACTTCCCAGCGAGACTGTAAGTTTTCTTTCTCTTTTCTCTTTTGCGAGAGCGGCTAGTAGAAGCCGATAAAGTCAGTTCGGGAAAATTGGTCGCACGGGCGACCGTTAACAATTCGTTCCTTCACCCCTCCCCTGGCGGTCCTAATCGTCGTCCCAACTCCGTGCGCGTCGCCTATTAAAGTGTAAATTTAGAGTAAGAAATTCTAGAGTCAGTGCGAGCGACTCGAGCATTAGCCCGAGAATTAGCGTGAATAAAGGTGAAAAGGTGTCCGTGGCGGATCCCCGGTGTCCCTCGCGTGAATTTCCCTCGCGCGCGCGTAACCGCGGCCGCCTCGAGCAATCAGCCGTGAGAGTAAATCGCGGCGCGATAAAATCGCGCAATTAGTATCTCGAAACTTTTGGTTTTTTTTGCGTATTATTAAGTCGAGTCACATAAAATAACGTTTCAAATAGTCGTGGTCCAAGTCAAGTGGCTATTGTGTTCGAGAACCCCGTCCGTCCCCAGATACCCTGAGTCGTCCCCATTTTAATTTGTATAGAGTCTCTCGCTTGCCGGCCGAAGGCCGCGGGTATTTTGGTTTTTTTCTTGTTTACCTTTTATTCTTCTTTTCGAGTTCGAGAACTTTGCGTACGCGTTAAGCGCGTTGCCCGAGAAAGGCTGGCGCCCAATATATCATTGGGAAATTTATAAGGTAGGAAATATTCAAACGGGTAGATAAATAGAGTTGGGACTTCGCGTGTCCAGTAACCCGTTCAATTTAAGTCTCAGTATTATTATTACTATTGCGAAATCTTTAAATTATATCAAGTCTTCTTCCATTACCTTGTTTCGGTAATTCATCACTTAACTTTTTTTTGTATCGAGCCTATTTCCTTTTTTTGTGTGAATTAAATTATATTTGGATTTATTAGTAGTCGAACCAGAATTAATTTCCCGTTCCCCCCTCCCACCGCCTACGTTAACACGCGATACCCGTCATAAAATATACATATATATATATATATATATATTGTGACCAACTTTTCGAGGGGAAAAGGGAGAAGGATATTCGGATATCCACGAGGCCACAAAATCCCGTCCTCTTCCTTCCCGACGATTTATTTTTATAGGGCGCCAGCCGAAAATCGGCTCGTCGGGATGGAGGAAGGGAGGACGGGAATACCCGGCTTGGCCGCAGCCCGAGGGAGAAGGGTAGAGGGGGGGGGGGGGGGGGTGCGCTAAGCGAACACTGTCACGGGAGGGAAGAAAATGGTAAAGCCCGCCTCAAGTCCAAATTTCGTCTTGCGATTTTCTATTTCATCTTCAAGAACACAATTCACCCGACAAACAAACAATTCCCAAAACGGGACGACGCGACAAGTGACTAGGACGGATGCTCAGACACGCACACGCGACCGGGACCTACACTCTCTTACACTTTATCGCGAGCTCGTCTCGGCCTCTCCTCACTCTCGCCTAACGGCCAAAAAGATTTCAAAATAACACCGGGCCCCCGCTACTCGGTTACCCGGCCGAGCTGGAATTAATTCGTTAACGCGACCAGAACTCTCCCGGCCGCCACGTTCACTCCCTCGATTCCCGAATCGACGACCGTCCTCAGCGGCAGAACCGGGATTATCCGACAAGGGACAGAGACACCCGCTATACCGGGCCAAACGGCCGGGACTCCGCACGGGTTCGAGCTCGCGTCCCGCTGAATGGCGGGAGGCCAACTCTCCGCTAAGAGGTTCCCGGTCTTCGCGAACAAAGGTTTTGTGTCTCTGAACCCCCTCAGGTCCGACCGCGGATCAGGAGGGTCGTCGACGGGAATTTCACTCGTGGTTCACACTCACACTCAAATACGCGAAAACGACAAATTTCGGGAACTTGCCCGACGCGAAAAAAAAGAGACTTCCCGCGCGCGACCACGATGCGAATCCTGCGGCGGGACGCGCTGGCTCGACCCTCCCACCGGAATTCCCTCAAATAACGCGAAAAGGCCGCGGCCACGACGGCACCGAGATCGAGGATCGATTCTACGGTCGACAGCCACCGAGCTGATACGAGGAAGCGCGGCTTGGCTCACCCGGGGATTTTGCTGGACCGCGTACTTCTTATCGTCCACGTCCGTCCGGCTCGATACCTCGCAGGAAGCTGCCCTCTCCGGCACGCGGGCTAACGTGCCGGCCCTCTCTCACGCGGGCCACGTGATCTCCCGTATAGAGGGCGGGCGCGCGCGTTCCGGTGTCGCGCCACGGGACTAGCGCGCGCGAATATGAATTATACGCAACGATCCCGAGCCAGATCGCGCGCGGACGATTCGTTGCGCGACGCGGTCGAACACGACATTAGGACTACGACGGGTGCGTAGACGGGGGGGGGGGGGGGGGGGGGCTGAGCGGGTACGCGTTCGCCGTTTCCGATCGCATGGACGAATTTGGGCGCATTCGCAACTCGCGCGTCGCTTCATTGCCCCCGGTGTCCGGTATCTCTCTCTCCGCCTCAGCTTGACGCCCTCGCCGCACTCGCTTCCGATGGCGCGGCCGTCTACCCGATCTCGTCCTCTCTCTCGCGCTCGCGGGAGAACGCAGAAATTCCATTAAAAAAAAGAAAAATGATGGGAGGGATTAGAAATCGGCAATATCTTCGTTCAGGGGACCCCATGGAAGCTCGTCGTGGTCGCGGTGTCGGTCCCGAGCCGGAGGGACATCCCGACTCCGCACGCCGGGCGGGGGCATCAAATTTATTCACGTCACAACACCCACTTCCCAGACGTCGGCCGCCCCGGCCGACACGATAACCGCGCCTCTCCCCCAACACGGCGACCCGGCATCGCCGCCGCGGCCGCCCTCCGACGAACCCCCATGGAGTCCTCCCCCAATAGTGCCACCCGTCGGGAGAAACAGAGAAAAAGAGGAAGGGAAGAAAAATAATTTTGTTTTGTTTTATATGACTGTAACGGTGCCCCTACCTTTAAAATAGGGGTCATACTGCTCTGGGACCCCCGGCGCCTCCTGGCGCGCCCCGCCGGGAACCGTGGGATCGGGTGCGGGACCAACTCGCGTCCCACTAGGAAGGGTGCCGACTCCAATAACTGATAAACACAACCATTTATTCACAACCCACCACCTTTATTCCGTCCTTACATTTAACATAGAAAGAGGGAGAGAAAAAAAACAAATTTTAAAGAAGAAAAAAAAACAAAGAAAAGGAAGGACAGACGTCCCTCGAAAGGGGGACCATAGGCCGGTGCTCACTCGGCCCTCCGTCCGCCCGCTTTTGGCGCACGGCTCCGGGCCTCTCGACCTCCTGCGGCGTGCCACCACCCGCTGCATCTTGGACAAGTGCGGAGGGTTACTCCCTCACGTCCGCACGCGAAACATCGCGACTCCCGCCGTCGGGGTTTGGGGCACTCCGAGCGGACGTGCCCTCTCTCCTCGCAGTTCCAGCACCGGCCGGTCTTCCCCCGCACACGGGCGGGCGCTGGCGCCTTCTCGCGCGGCGGTGTCAGACCCGGGGTAACTTCGACCGGGTCCTCCTCTGAGCCCTGATCGGTCAATTCGCGCTCTTCTCCCCCGTTTTCACCCTCTGGCGTCGCCTCTAGATCCACTGGTGGCCCCACAGGCGGTGGTCCTTCCACCTCCGGCCATTCTTCGCATTCATCCGCCGGTGGTGCCTCAAGAGCGAGGAGGCCCTCCCACCGGTCAAGGACTCTCTCCATCCCGTCGGCCACCCATGGCTGCGTCCCTTCCCCTCGGGCGATGCTGACCAAGTACTCCATGGTGGTTACCACCTCGCGGGCTAGCGCCCAGGTCGGGGTGACCCCCTCCACTCGGAATCGCGCCCTCTCCTGGAGCAGCGGCTCCATTATCCTCCTCACCACCCAGTTGAGGGCCGTCCTGCGGGACTCCGCCCTGCTCACCGGGAAGGACAAAATCACGAGAGTGGTAAGGTTTAAGATCCTTTATCGACACTGGGAATAACGTGCCCCTGGGCATCGGTGAGCTCGTACACCACGGGAGACCTAACCCTGCTGACCCGATAGGGTCCCTGGTATCGCGGGGCTAATTTCGCGGCTATGTGTTGGGCCGCAGACGACAGGATTCGCAACCTCCGGAGGACTATATCCCCGACCTTATAAGACACAAGCGACCGATGCTTGTTGTACCGTTCGGATTGCCCCCGGTACGCCTCTTCGAGGCAGTAACGGACTCCCTCGCGGAACTCCTCCAATTGTCACATATGCGTCGACCATTCCTCCGGGGGAAGCGGGACTATCTCTCGCCCCTCCATGGTCTGCCGCCGATAGAAGTTATGTGGCCGCGGCACTCTACCTAGATTCAAGTAGGCCGGGCTACAATCTATCGCCGAGTGATGGGCGGTGTTGTAGGCGAACCGAAACTCTGATAAGTGTTCGTCCCAAGTACGGTGGTCTTCCTCTATGGAGGAGACCATCATGGTCTTCAGTACCCTATTCACGCGCTCAACGGGATTGGCCTGCGGGTGGTACGGGGGCGTCGTGGTGTGGAAGACCCCATTCTCCGCGGCCCAGGCCTGTAGGCTTTGGTTCACGAATTCGGTACCATTGTCGGTAAGAAGCACCTCCGGGGTGCCCCACCTGGACAAGACCAATTCATTCAGCACCTCCCGTATTTTCTTCCCCGTGGCTCTCCGTAATGGGCAACATTCCATCCATTTGGTGAATAAGTCCTGTAAAACCAGGACGAAGGCGAAGCCTGAGCGACTCGGGGGGAACGGTCCCATTATGTCCGCCGCGACTACCACCCACAGGGCTTCTATTACGCGCCGGCCCACTAGTCCCGGCGGAGGCGCTTGGACCACCTTAACGCGCTGGCAGATCTCGCAGACCTTTACGTAGCAGAGTACGTCCTTACGCATCCGAGGCCAGAAGTAGGCCGCCGCGACCCGACGAAAGGTCTTGTCGACTCCGAGGTGTCCGGCTTGTGGCAGATCGTGACTTTCCCAGAGCACCTCCGGGCGATCGGGGGCCGGAACCACCAGCTTCCACTCGGACTCATCGGCCGCGCGCGTAATTCTACGTCGGAGGTAGAGCCTTCCCTCGTCTATCCGCCAGTCGGGAAAGCGCGCCCCCTTGCCCAATACCTCCAACCAGTGTCTCGAGTACCATCGGTCTTCCGGGAACGGCGGCTCTGGCCCTTCCGGGGCCGCGACGGCCCCGTCCATCATCGGTGCCAACATATTCTCAGGGAAAACGTCCGCGGTGGGCTCCCCGGTATTAGAGGGACACCCCGACTCAAACATTCGCGATAAAGCGTCCGGGACCTTATGGAGGGCCCCCTTCCGATGAACCACTTCGAAGTCGTACTGCATCATTTGAAGGGCCCATCTTGCCAAGCGGCCCGTTGGGTCCTTCAAAGATCGCAACCAGCGCAGACTTCCGTGGTGCGTGACAACCGTAAAATGGTAGCCCTCCAGGTACCCACGGAATTTGCGAACGGACCACAAGATGGCTAGACACTCCAGTTCTGTTACTGAGTAATTCCGTTCCGGATCGGACAAGGAACGGCTAGCGAAAGCTATAGGGTGCTCAGCCCCTCCGTCCGACTGCGTGAGCACCGAACCTAGTCCCGACAAGCTCGCATCCGTCTGGAGGACGAAAGGCTTTTCAAAGTCGGGCCTCGCCAGAGTCGGAGGTGTTGTCAGGGCGAGCTTCAGCCGTTCCATGGCCATTTTCTGAGGTTCCCCCCCACACCCAGGGTTGGCGCTTCCTCGTCAGCCTTGTGAGGGGTTCTGCCACCGCTGCAAAGTGCGGGATGAATCGGCGATACCACGAGGTCATACCCAGGTACCTCCGCAATTGCGTAAGGCCCTTTGGGTCGGGAAAATTCCGGATAGGGGCGACCTTCTCGGGGTCGACCTGGAGACCCTCCTGGTTAATAAAAAATCCCAGGTAACGGACTTCCGAACAACAAAACTTGCACTTTTCGGGGTTAATCAATAGTCCGGCGCCCCGAACACGGTTGATAATGGTTTTTAACCAGACCAGGTGATCCTCAAACGTTTCCGTCAGGACAATGATGTCGTCGAGGTAGGTAAATGCATGAGGCTCCATTTCTGGTCCTATGAGCTTGTCCAATAGCCGCTGAACGGTGGCCGGAGCGTTGGAAAGGCCGTACGGCATTCGCCGGAATTGGAACAGGCCTCTGCCGGGAACCGTAAAAGCGGTGATCGCCCGGGATGAGGCCTCTAACGGGATTTGGTGAAAGGCTTCACTCAAATCCAACGTCGATATATACTTGGCAGCCCGTAGCTTATCTAAAATACTATCCATAATCGGGAGCGGGTACGCGTCCTTCTTAGTGACTCTATTCACGCGACGAAAGTCCAAGCAAAACCGGTAGGTTTGATTCGGTTTCCGAATCATTACTATCGGCGTACTCCATTCACTTTTCGAGCTCTCGACAATCCCTTCTCGGAGCATCCTGTCGACTTCCCTGTAGATGGCGTCTCTGATCACGGGGGTAACCGGGTAGTAGCGCTGCTTTATTGGCGCGTTAGTCCCCACATCAATTCTATGCTCGACCAGAGACGTCCTGCCCGGAGCCTGCTTCAAGCGCGGGATTTCTATCGCTAGGAACCGCTCCAATCGGTCCTTTTGGTCCTCGGTCAAGTCGACTAAAATGGAGCATGGGTCGAGGGCGTTCAGGCCATCTTCCGTTAGAAAAGGGTATGAAATCCCCACGTCTCCCGAAAAACACCACGTCCGATTACTATGGTCGACCACCATTCCCAGTCGTTCCAGCGAATCTAGCCCCAACAACAGCGTAACCGGGAGCTCCGGGAACACCCTTGCCGACACTCCGCGACTTCTATCCCTCAGGCGGATGGGGAAGGCCACCTCCTCATCACAACGAATTTGCTCCCCGTTGGCGATGGTGCTGACACACTCCGGTACTTTCCGGCGGCCGAAGCCCAACTGAGCCGTTAGTAACACGCCATCCGAGCCGAGGAAGGAGTGGGTAGATCCGTTATCCACCATCGCCGGAAGGGTATATCCCCGGATCTCCACCAGTACCGCTAGTATACTCCGCCCCGACCCGCCGACGGACGGGCCACAAACGTCGGACAGTGGGCGGCGATCTCCAAGTCCAAATTTAAGTTGGGCCAAGGTAGTACTCGGGGGCGCCGTATCCGCCCTCAGCGACGACCCCGGCGCGAGTTTCCCGAGCACTCGTGTGCCTGACGCGTAGTCACCCCCGGCTTCCCGCAACTAAAACAATGTAAGCGGGGCACCTCGGGACATGCCCTGGAACGATGGCCCATCTTCCGGCAGTTCCAACACTGATCCCCGCGCGGCAGGGCACTGGGAGCCATGCCCGTAGGGAGGCCGGCGCCCTCACCCGCCAAGGTAGTGGGTTTTGAGGTATGGGGCTCCCTAACGGGACGAAAGGTCGACGAGGGATCTCCCTTCGGTATTCCCTCAAGCCGACTCGGGGAATGCAGTCGAGCCGCCTCGCCCGACGTCGGGGGCCTCGGGCTCGCCTCCCTTGTAAAATGGACCGTGGCTCGGCCGCGTAATCGAGGAGATCGATACGCAAGGTCCGGGAAGACAAATCTCTCCGGAGGGATCGGAGTCACCTCCGGGGTTTCTTGGCTTCGTTCGAGCTCGGAAGCGACCTCCTCCAAGTCATCCAGGGAGTGAACGGTCCGACGTAGTATCAAAGCGCGGAGGCGGCCTGCGAGGTTCCGATGGGCGTAATTAAGACGTTCTTCCTCCCCCATCCTCGGCTCCACCCGGTCGAACATGACTCTCATGCAGGTGAGAAAGTCTGCCACCGGCTCTGTAATGTCCTTCACTCTTTTGGGGGGTTAATATTAAAAGACTCCGTTTCGTATCACCGGCGTATTTATTCACAAACGCATTCACATGGCCTAATAATGCCGACAACTCATGGCGGACGCCCAGACGAGAATGGATAGTTATTTTTCGCACGCGTTTAACCGGCACCGACTAGAGAGCGCTTCGAACGCTACGTGAGTCGTTTAAGTCCTTTCCGCTGTTTAAACGGTTACAAGCTCTTACACATATATACGAGCCTTTTTAAACACCACATTCCTCCGCGCTAAATTTGAAAGATACCGCCTCGTATTTTCCTCTCGACGCGGACAGTTATACATTACAATAAAAAAATATACATAGCTTCCTTAAGAACATTTTCCCGCAAGTAAACGCAGTTTCCCTTGCATATTACAAATTTAATTTGACGATGGGCTTTGAAACCCGACTAGATCGACGCAGTGGGACTGTCGATGGCATTTGCTCGAAATTTACATTTTCAGACGCGCTTATACGTGGGGCTATTTCGGGCGCTGACGAACCTTCCGACTCATTCGACCTTTCTTTCGCAATTACGTTATTGACTTCACCCTTAGAGGGCACATTCCCTGTAATGGGTACATTTGACTCGTTTTCACTCTTACGTTTATTCGTCGTTAGCTCACACGATCGTAGTTGATCCATATGTCGTTTCCATGAGCGATTATCATCGGTCTGAAGTTTATAAGTTACGGGGGTCAGACGCTCAACTACCCTTGATTTCCTCCAATCGTTGTTTGCATAATCTTTGGCCATAACAATTTGCTCATTGTCCCATTCTGACCTTCTAATCCCATGGAATGTTTTAATCTGATTTTTTTGTTTTTGCTCTACTTCGTAGCGCGTCGTCGGATGTAGTAAATCTAATTTAGTTCGAAATTTACGCCCTATCTGCAGTTCCGCCGGACTGCAATTCGTAGTAGAATGCGGAGTAGCTCTAGTATAAAACAAATATTTGCAAAGCGCTTCATGTTTTGAGTTACCACTTTTGAGTAACAGTTTATATTTATTCTTAAAATTACGAACGGCGTTTTCTGCCGCGCCATTCGAGGCGGGGTGATAAGGCGCTGTACGAACGTGTCTAATATTATACATTTTCAGAAAATCGCTAAAATCTTTCGAGCAAAAGCTCGGACCGTTATCGGTGACCAACGTCAGCGGAATTCCCCAGGTACGAAGATATTCACGGAAAGCTCGAATCGTGGATTCTGTTGTAATATCTTTCATCTCTTTAACGTCCACCCATTTCGAGAACGCATCTATAATTATTAAAAACATCTTTCCCTCTATCGGACCCAGGAAATCCGCATGTAATCTGTAATTAGGCCCCTCTGGCCATTTCCACGGGTGTAACATTGCTCTAGGCGGGTTATCCGCCGACTTCAGACACAATTCACACGTTTTAGCGATTTTCTCGATATCCTTATCTAGCTCCGGCCACCACACACATGACCTCGCTATCGTCTTCATTTTAACTACCCCCATGTGTATGCTGTGTAGTTCGTCCAGAAGGGCGCCGCGTAATTGTTGGGGAATAACAATCCTGTGACCCCACATTATGCAACCTCCTTCTATCGTCAATTCATTCGATCTATTCTTATACGCTTTATACACTTCTGGGACCACTTCGGGCCAACCATTTTTAATAAACTCGCGGACTTGACTCAACTGCCTATCAGTTCCTGTTTCCTCCTCGACAACTACCGCATCTATGGATTTTATTTCTTCTGAAACCAAATTTAAGCACGAATATTCCTCTTTTTCCATTTCACCATCCAATGCATTAGTACACAGAGGAATTCTTGACAACCCGTCTGCTCGCGCATTGTCGGTCCCTTTAATGTATTTAATTTCGAAATCGTATGCTGACAGCAACACAGCCCAACGTTGGACTCTGGTAGCTGACATTTGGGGTAATCCCTGTTTTGATGCAAAAATATACACCAAAGGCTTGTGGTCTGTTTCTAAAATGAAACGACGACCGTAAACGTACTGATGGAATTTCTTCACACCGAATATAAGACCTAAAGCTTCCTTGTCTAATTGCGAGTAACCTTTTTCGGCTTTCGACAATGTCCGCGACGCGAAAGCGATGGGTCTCTCGGATCCATCCTCATATACGTGAGACAGTACTGCCCCCAAGCCAAATGGTGATGCGTCACAAGTTATTTTAATCGGTAATTTCAGATCAAAATGAGCCAAGACTTCCGACTGAATCAGGCTCTGCTTTGCTGTTACAAAAGCTTTTTCACAATTAGTATCCCAATTCCATTCTACGTTTTTTTGTAAAAGGTTGTACAATGGACCGACAACCCTCGAATAGTTCCGTATGAATTTCGCGTAATAATTCATCATGCCGAGGAACGCCCTCAGTTGAGTCAAGTCTTTTGGAGCAGGAGCATCACTGATCGCTTTTGTTTTCTCTGGCGATACATGAGTACCTCGCGCATCTAAAACATACGCCAAAAACTCAATACTGTTTTTTCCATATTCACATTTTTCCTTTTTTACGGTTAGGCCACAATTTTTCAACCTATTTAACACTGCTCTAAACCTCTTGTTGTGTGACTCACGCGTTCGCCCCGAAATAAGAATGTCATCGAAAAAGCATATTACTCCCTCCAATCCACTAAGTATTTGTTCCATTTCCCTTTGAAATAGCCCTGGCGCCGACGCTATGCCGAAACATAGTCTATTATACACGAATAGACCTTTATGTGTCGAAATCGTTACTAATAATTTTGATTCGTCATCCAATTCTACTTGCTGATATGCCTGAGAGAGATCTATTTTCGAAAAAACTGTTCCTCCATTCAGGGTAGCTAAAAGATCCTGAACTCGTGGAATTGGATAGCGATCAACTTTGATATGGGGGTTGAGCGTGATTTTGTAGTCCCCGCATATCCTGATTTCCCCATTGCTTTTTGGCACCGGAACTATAGGCGTAGCCCATTCGCTGCTTTCTACCGGCTCAATAATACCGGTTTCAATCAAACGATTCAATTCTACTTCCACTTTCTCCCTCATCGCGTACGGCATTGGTCGCGGTTTACAAAATATCGGTTTGACATTATCCTTTAAATACAACTTAAATTTTCTTTTCGTATATTTCCCCAAATTCTCAGAAAAAACCGAATCAAATTCGCTAATGATAGCCTCAATCTCTCCTTCCCCCTTGCTATCAAGCCAATCGATACTCGATTTTTCCTCTTCCTCCAACAATTTTGAAACCGGCACTCTCAGTGCACGAATCCAAGTGCGACCGATGAGAGGTGGGCCATCGCCCGGTAGAACAAACAATTCTAATACCTTTTTTATTTTATTAAATGTCACCTCTATTTCCACATAACCCAAAGGCACAATAACTTGTCCTGGGTGCGATCGAAATTTTCGATTTGATTTTATCAATTCCAATTCTCGCAATTTCTTGTGACTTTTGAAAAATAATTCTGAAATTGCTGCCACATCGGACCCTGTGTCCACGTCAAATTTTATTAATTCGTTCAGAATTGTCAAATTTACTCTAATCGGCTCAATGCTAAAAATTCCTTCGCTCATTGTTGTGTCTAATTCGCTTTTTTCCGATTTTAAATGAAAAAGATGATCAAAATCGGTTGAAAAATTTTCCTCTTCACCGATATAATTTTGTCTCATATTATTATTGTTATTAGACTTCGTTTTTCTACACGCTTGAGCTTTTTTACTTTGTTCACTTTTGTTTTCTTTACATACCTTCGATAAGTGACCCTCTTTTTTACAAATATTGCATTTATACTGTCTATATCTACAAACGCTGGACCGATGTTTTGGTTGTCCGCAACAGTAGCAACGGATTCCTTTGCTGCCGCTCCATTTGCTACCCGATGACTGCGATGACCTTCCCGCTCCGACGAAGTTGACTTGTTCCGGAGTACTCTTGTGTGTCGCTCCCATCTGAGCAACGTCTCTGGATGCAGATTCGAGTGCGAGAGCTAATTCGACAGCTCGTTGATATGACAGCTGTGGCTCCCCGAGCAAGCGTTTTTGAATTGACGCATTGTAAAGGCCCCACACGAATTGGTCTCTCAAATGATAATCCAGATTATTATCAAATTCACAGTATGTAGAGAGTTTTTTTTAGACTGGCCAAATACGACTTTATGTCCTCGTCTGTCCTCTGGCGACACTCTTTGAATTTAAAACGTTCCGTGATGACACTAGGCTTCGGTTGCAAGTGATTTTTCATTATATCAATTAATTGTTCATAGGACTTTTCTGCTGGTTTCACTGGTGCACACAAATTTCGGAGCAGCGCGTAGCCCTCGCTTCCGAGCAACGTTATGAGGAGAGATACCTTTTTATTATTCGCAATATCATTTGCGAAAAAAAATTGCTCTAACCTCTCATTCCAATGTGTCCAGTCCTCCTGGGCGTTGAATTCTTTCAGCTCCCCAATTCTCGACGTAACAATTTGCTGTACTTGTCCTTGAACCGCCTGTGAAGCTTCGATGTCCAATTCACGTTCCCGTAATTGCGCCCTTTGCGCTGTTAAATTTTGTTGGTCGATCGCCAGTCGTTTGCGACTTTCCGCCAATTGTAGATTTCTCTCTGCTAATTCCTTGCGTGCTTTTTCGAGTTCCTTTAACTCTCTCGCGATTTGCCTCTTCCCTCTTCGTCCGCCATTTTACCCGCGACCACGTTTTTCACTTTGCGACCACGTTTTCCGTTTTTCCCAAATCGTCTATTATCGGAGCGATCCTATATCGCTTTATTTAACCATTACCCTCGTCGCCACTGTAATGTCCTTCACTCTTTTGGGGGGTTAATATTAAAAGACTCCGTTTCGTATCACCGGCGTATTTATTCACAAACGCATTCACATGGCCTAATAATGCCGACAACTCATGGCGGACGCCCAGACGAGAATGGATAGTTCTTTTTCGCACGCGTTGAACCGGCACCGACTAGAGAGCGCTTCGAACGCTACGTGAGTCGTTTAAGTCCTTTCCGCTGTTTAAACGGTTACAAGCTCTTACACATATATACGAGCCTTTTTAAACACCACAGGCTCGTGTTCTTCCTGTCGACGCCGGGACATCTGATCGCGCAGGGTGAATTGGAAACTGGGATCCCCGAACCGGGTACGGAGGGATGCCAGGCAATCGCTCCAAGTCCGCAGCGAGGGAAGTTTGTTGCGGAACCAATACACGGCCAGTCCCCCCAAGAACGTCGGGAAACAGTTGATGAGGTCTTGATCCGAAACCGCCACCATCGCGCGGCGCTCCTCTAAATTTGCAATAAAGGCCTCAACGTCCTCGCCCCTGCTGCCGCTGAACTTCAGTCCCCACTTCCGCAGCACTTCATACGCCGATCTCGAAGGCCAAACGGGATCCCGTGAGGGGGCGCTAGGGGCACAACGGGTCGACTCGCCGGTTGGCTCTGTCCCTTCGAAACCCCGGATCGGAAGTCCCCTGAGGCGAACGCCCCCCTCCCTTGAGGGCGGCCCTGGGTCTGGTCTCCGGAAGTCCGAGCCAGACTCCCCGGGACCGGTACGCCCGGCCCCCGGCGCCTCCTGGTCGAACTCGATCGGGATGGAAACTGACCCAGGCTTTGTCCGGGGATAGCCTAGTGAACAACCCTGGCCCACTGAGACGGGGCAGCTCGGCACTATCCCTCCTGATGACGGGAGGGCCCCCGTGGTTCGACCCGGTCGAACAGTAGTCACGGGGTCCTCCAGGGACCGACTCCGTCGAACCTCAAACCCGATGGTCGGGGGAAGGTTTACCTCCGTCGGACCCGGGACGGGAAGGGCGCTCCCGTGTATTTGATCCCGAAAGCGCGTGAATCCGGTGTCGTCGAATTCCGGACTAAACGGGCGACGGAGGAAGTAATCCAGGCGCTCGAATAGCTCGTCGCGCGTCCCTTCCACCGGCAACCCTCGCCGTTCCAATTCGGCGCGTAATCGCTCGCTCGAGACGCGTCCTCTTGGCTCGGAGGCGTTTTCCTCGAAAGGTCCGTCCATTATCGGATAGTAACAACGGGACCAAAACGAAGCCACGGGGAAAGCGACAGCGAGGCAACACCCAGCGGCAGTCAAGTTAAGCAGCGCAAGAGAGAAAAAAAACGAGCGAAAAAAAAGAGGGGGGAAGGCACAAAAAAAAACTAGGGCAATTAATCACCCGCAGTGTACGAGCGAAAGCCAACGCAAGGCCCCGACCCCAGGCAATCAGGGCTACGCAAATGGTCCTCTGAGTGGGGCAAGCCCTAAGCTACCCCAAAGCGAAGCAGGGTTATACTCAGGTATACCCGGAGGATAATAAAAAAAAGATAACGCAAAAGAAAATGACCACACGAAAGGGGATTAAATAAGTACTCGAAGATAGGTAAAGATCTATAATGAGCAATGGTGGAATGTTAGAACGATCAAAAGCAAAAATCTAGTCGAACGGCAAAATGGTAAAAATATGAAAAATCTAGTCAATCGGTAAAATTGTAGAAATATGGAAAATCTAGTCAATCGGTAAAATAGTAAAATATGGAAAATTGTAGAAATATGGAAAATCCAGTCAATCGGTAAAATAGTAAAAACATGGAAAATCTAGTCAATCAGTAACAAAAGAAAAATGGTAAAAATATAGAATGAGAAAAAAAATAAAAATTAAAAAAAATAAAACTAGGATAGCACACGACGAAATACGAAAAATCACTACAATAAACAGATAAATGCGAAAGCCTAATTAAACTAAATAAATTGCGGTCTATAATGCGTAACTAAGAAATAAGTGCACGAAACATTAAAGTCGTGACGTCGAAAGAAAGAAAAGGAAGAGGGAAAGCAAGTAGACGAAAGAAGAGGGAGAAAAAAAAGGAAAAAAAAGATACGAATAAATAAATAAATAAAATAATTAAATAAATCAATAAATAAATAAATATTTAAATAAAGAAATATTTACGACCTAATTAAATGATTCATCGCACAACAGAAAAACGGAAAAGAAGCACAGTAGTAATTTTGCAATAAATAATCAAGCATAAAGCGTCCTCACGTGTCGTTCATCATCCCTCCTGACGAGTTCGGTCTACACACCCGTTAGGTGGTCGGGAACTTACTCTCAGCACACCCGTTAAGTGCTCGGGAACGTTTAAAATTGGCACACCCGTCAGGTGATCGGGAAACTTTCGCTCAAATTATTATTCGTCGGTTCGGTAGAAATAATCCTTCCTTCGTTTTCGATCTTCCGACACGGGACCTGGCGAAGGCGATGTAAACAGATCAATAAAGATTTCGCGGCAAGGTCGCAGTCCGAGCCGGCTTACCAATCGACCGAACTCGACGACAATGGCGAGAAAAACTTCGAAAGTCTCTCTCTCCTTTTCTTGCCTCAAGTTTTTCTAAGTGAGGAGACGAGGACAACAATGGTCCCGGCACTGGACGAAATAAAAGGACGGTTACACGAATAAGACGGACAAGAAAGAAAACGGAAAGAATCGCAAGACGTCGACACTCGAGGCGGTCATTACGAAATTCGAACACTATAATTCCAAATTAATTAACGAATGCCCCACGTTGGGCGCCAAATTTGTGACCAACTTTTCGAGGGGAAAAGGGAGAAGGATATTCGGATATCCACGAGGCCACAAAATCCTGTCCTCTTCCTTCCCGACGATTTATTTTTATAGGGCGCCAGCCGAAAATCGGCTCGTCGGGATGGAGGACGGGAATACCCGGCTTGGCCGCAGCCCGAGGGAGAAGGGTAGAGGGGGGGGGGGAGGTGCGCTAAGCGAACACTGTCACGGGAGGGAAGAAAATGGTAAAGCCCGCCTCAAGTCCAAATTTCGTCTTGCGATTTTCTATTTCATCTTCAAGAACACGATTCACCCGACAAACAAACAATTCCCAAAACGGGACGACGCGACAAGTGACTAGGACGGATGCTCACACACGCACACGCGACCGGGACCTACACTCTCTTACACTTTATCGCGAGCTCGTCTCGGCCTCTCCTCACTCTCGCCTAACGGCCAAAAAGATTTCAAAATAACACCGGGCCCCCGCTACTCGGCTACCCGGCCGAGCTGGAATTAATTCGTTAACGCGACCAGAACTCTCCCGGCCGCCACGTTCACTCCCTCGATTCCCGAATCGACGACCGTCCTCAGCGGCAGAACCGGGATTATCCGACAAGGGACAGAGACACCCGCTATACCGGGCCAAACGGCCGGGACTCCGCACGGGTTCGAGCTCGCGTCCCGCTGAATGGCGGGAGGCCAACTCTCCGCTAAGAGGTTCCCGGTCTTCGCGAACAAAGGTTTTGTGTCTCTGAACCCCCTCAGGTCCGACCGCGGATCAGGAGGGTCGTCGACGGGAATTTCACTCGCGGTTCACACTCACACTCAAATACGCGAAAACGACAAATTTCGGGAACTTGCCCGACGCGAAAAAAAGAGACTTCCCGCGCGCGACCACGACGCGAATCCTGCGGCGGGACGCGCTGGCTCGACCCTCCCACCGGAATTCCCTCAAATAACGCGAAAAAGCCGCGGCCACGACGGCACCGAGATCGAGGATCGATTCTACGGTCGACAGCCACCGAGCTGATACGAGGAAGCGCGGCTTGGCTCACCCGGGGATTTTGCTGGACCGCGTACTTTTTATCGTCCACGTCCGTCCGGCTCGATACCTCGCAGGAAGCTGCCCTCTCCGGCACGCGGGCTAACGTGCCGGCCCTCTCTCACGCGGGCCACGTGATCTCCCGTATAGAGGGCGGGCGCGCGCGTTCCGGTGTCGCGCCACGGGACTAGCGCGCGCGAATATGAATTATACGCAACGATCCCGAGCCAGATCGCGCGCGGACGATTCGCTGCGCGACGCGGTCGAACACGACATTAGGACTACGACGGGTGCGTAGACGGGGGGGGGGGGGGGGGGTGAGCGGGTACGCCTTCGCCGTTTCCGATCGCATGGACGAATTTGGGCGTGTTCGCAACTCACGCGTCGCTTCATTACCCCCGGTGTCCGGTATCTCTCTCTCCGCCTCAGCTTGACGCCCTCGCCGCACTCGCTTCCGATGGCGCGGCCGTCTACCCGATCTCGTCCTCTCTCTCGCGCTCGCGGGAGAACGCAGAAATTCCATTAAAAAAAAGAAAAATGATGGGAGGGATTAGAAATCGGCAATATCTTCGTTCAGGGGACCCCATGGAAGCTCGTCGTGGTCGCGGTGTCGGTCCCGAGCCGGAGGGACATCCCGACTCCGCACGCCGGGCGGGGGCATCAAATTTATTCACGTCACAATATATATATATATATACATCGAAAATAAGAAAAACCTTTATAGTTCGAAATGCTGTTCCAGAAGGAGTTAGATTCCAAACGTTGAACCGTGCGAACATTTTTATTCGGAACAGTTTCTTGAGTTTTTCAGAGCAAAATGGATAAAAAAGTATCGCGAGAAGACAGGGAAAATCGACGAATTTATAAGTCGCGAATCTTAAAAAGGAAACAGCATTTTAATCCAAAAACTGCGGAGATTGATGATGGCGGAGCGAGTACGTCAGCAAAAAAATTGAGAGATCAGGATGAATACCATGTGCCAAAAACGGATGCAGTCCATTACAGAATAATACATTTTTTTACTGTTTTTTCGGCGATCACGAGTCTTGTGAAATGTGCAAAGTGCAACAGCAAAATATAATTTGGTATAGTAAGCGAACGTGGACTTGGGTTCAAAATTTCTGTTGTGTGTGATAAGTGTACTCCGCACTACATACCGTCATGCGATTTTATTAACCATTCTTTGAAATTAATCGAAAGTTCGCATTAGCGATGCGTGTCATAGGCGTTGGTTATAAAGGTGCAAAAAAATTTTGCGCATTGATGGACTTCCCGCCATGGTTGGCTAAATCTACGTACTACATATTACTGGAGCATATTTGTGAAGTAAAAATATGGCTCAATTTTTTATGAAGAAGGCTTCTAAAGAAGAGATAAACTTGAATTCTACTACCAGTGAAAGTAAGAATACTGATTTGATTGTGTCGGGTGATGGAACGTGGCAGAAACGCGGATTTTCGTCTCTGTTTGGCGTCACGTCGCTAATAGGACATTTTACGGGCAAAGTTCTTGACGTATTTGTAAAAAGTTCTTACTGCAAGGCTTGTGAAGTTTGGGAAGATAAAAAAGACACGGAAGAATTTGAAGAATGGTATGAAACACACAAAGAAACTTGTTCGGCAAATCATATAGGCAGTGCGGGAAAGATGGAGGTCGATGCTGTAATCGACATGTTTCGTCGTTCTTACTCTTACGTCTTACTCTGGCATTGTTACAGCTGCTCCTTATGGAGAAACTGTAGTGACGAAAAAAGAATATGTTGGTCATATTCAAAAACAGATGGGTACCCGTCTACGTTCGTGTAAAAAAAATAATAAAGGACTGGGCGGTAAAGGGAAGCTGACTGCTAAATTGATTGACCAATTATCTGTGTATTTTGGTAAGGCTATTCGTGACAACTCTGATTCGGTGGAAAAAATGAAGGATGCCATTTGGGCTACGCTCTATGACAAGAATTCAACCGACGAGAAACCGCAGCATCACAAGTGTCCACGAGGTGCTGACTCGTGGTGCAAATATCAACAAGCAAAGGCCGAGAAGAAGTTGAAGTCTTTCAAACACGATTACACTGCGTTGCCGAAGCAAGTCTTCGATGCAATAAAACCTATTTATGAAAGTCTCACAAACAATGAATTGTTGCAAAGGTGCATTGGAGGTTTCACACAGAACAGCAACGAAAGTTTTAACCAAATCGTTTGGAAGATCATGCCGAAAACATTACCTGCCAGCTATACTACCGTCAGCATAGCCGCTTACATCGCTACCTGCACTTTTAACGAGGGTACATACGGTTTGCTAGCAGTCTTTGATGCCATGGGAATCAAGTTGGGACCACACGCCCACGCGTTTGCCAAGGCCGAAGATTGTATTCGAGTCGAGAAAGCTAACCGGCGATCCCTGGAAAACACTCGAGAGGCGAGGGTAGCTCGGTGGCAACTGAAAATAGCTTCAGATGCAATTAATAAAGCGCAGGAAGGCGAACTATATGGTCCAGGAATAGACGACTCTATGTAAGTTACAAAAAAAAAATTTTATCTGCATGCAAATCGTACTCAAAACTTTAAACTCGTTTTTCTCAAAACCATGTTTTCGAAGTCGGTGATCAATGTAACTCAAGAACGGCTTTACCGATCGGGTTGAAATTTATATCACTTCTTCTATACATAGTTTTCCTCCGGATGAACGAAGGATTTTTTTTTTGGACAATTATTTTTTTTTATAGTCAATTTTTGTAAGTGAAATTTTGTCCAAAACAACACTTTTCACTTTCAACGTCCGCCATTTTGTGAAAAATGGAAATTTTTCAAAACCCTTCGTTCAACCCGAGCATTATATCATTAAATAAAGATTCCCCCCTGTTTTGTTGGTTTCAGATAATCCGTCACAGCGTGAGAGTGATCACCGCAAAACCTGTTTTTTTGCAGCGTCCTCGGCCATTGATACGTATCGGCTTATTTTGAAACATATTTCTTTAAAAAAATTATAATGTTTACATTAAATATATATCTTTTCAACGGATGAAATTTTGTTGTAAATTATTTTATCGTTTGGCCGAAAAAAATCGGACAAAGGCCTTTTTTTAACGTGCTAACTAGACCTCACTCCTTAACAGCAAAATGATAATCGTGATTATCTGCGTCCTTGTCTTCGCAGGCCGTGGAATGACCAATTCAACACCCAGGAACCCCTACGTCGTCAACTAACTCGAAGATAACGCTGGAATATACTACGAGCTACAAACACCGGTGCAATTACAACACGTTGATTGGAGACTGACTCTATTCATCGACCTTGCCAAATTCATCACGTCCTTCGCGAAGAATTGTGAGGAGGGTTGTGAGGAGCTGCGGCGTAGACCCTATATAATATCGAGGCTACGGCGCGGCCACGAGCTAACTGGTGATCTATGGGGGATCGGAAACCGCCAAGATCTCGAAGCATCGTTGCCCTCAAAAACTATTTAAGTACATTTCTGTGATCAGCTTCGCAATCAATGGGAAATTCAATCCCGCGGCCATATCACTGTCGCAATTGCGGATTGTAGCAGAGGAAGCGCAAAACCACGCCGGTGCGGGGCTAGAATTTCCCTACCCTCTAGGACACGTACACGCAGAGTTCCTCGAGACTCTCGTTTGGACAGATATGACGTCACGCGATGGACGGCTAATGATCATAGTGCATATACCGCTTGTGGACCTAATAATTTACGACCTATACCGGATAATCGCCTGGCCTGTTCCTCAACGACTGCGTAACGGCACCGGCTCAGCAAGCATTGTGCCCTCCTCACCTTACATCGCTTTGGGAAGGAATCGCCAAGCCTTCTCCCTTGTTAGCGAAACTTACAGAACTCAATGTAAAGAGGCCGATCGACGGCTCATTTGCTCGGGAAATGTTCCAGTTCGAGACACCAATACAGTCGTCTGCGAGCTATACATGTCACGAGACCTTCTCAAGGAGCCATGCGTCGGTGTAACATACGCCTACATCCGCACCCTAAAGATTTCTGGGAATATGGTGCCCACACACGGCAGCTGGCTTTTCTTCTTTGTCGAGTCCACGAAGCTGCGGGTGACGTGTCTAAACGCACTTGTAGTTGACGTAACGCTGCAGGGCATGGGAATTCTACAGTTGGAGGTTAACTGTGTTAGCGCAACCTGTACTACTACCACCTTGTCAAGTCTCCGTGCATATACGGGAAAGGAAACATTCTTCTACGAGCCAGGAATAACGCTTAATATATCCATCGTGGTTCCCACTTTGGTCGATAGCGATATCGCACTGGATTTCAATGAATTATTTATTCGGGTGCACCAACAATCAGCGAGTGGAAACCCGAGATTTGGGGACCGGGAATCGCTGCTGGCCAGCTTCGCAAGTCAAGCGAGAGTAATATTCTTATTCCTAATCTGCACCTCAAGGGCTCTCTCTCTCTCACTCTCTCTCTCTCGCGCACACACACACACACACGGTGAGTCTATTTTGACGTGTATTTTTCTGCTCCCAGCTTTTCTTCCTGGTTCTGCTCCGTTCTGCCTGCGGGCGTTTTTGTTTCAGTACTAAAGCACGCTAAACATTGCTTTCCATCGATAGTATCATTATCACTTCTCGGAACATCTCATGTGAAAAGCCAATTCGATGGAAAGTGGTGACGGATTTTATAACCTGGATTCTCTTATCTTCGGCCATTGTCGCTCGGACCGGTGAGGCAGAAACGATATAGTCTATCATCTATAGTCAGGTGCTACGTCGAGCATCTCGCCAGGCAGCTACAACGCTATAGTCTACTACCTATAGTCAAGTAAGCGAAAATACGTCTTGGAGTAAGAGTCTTACTAGAAGGTACGACTGTGTACTCTCCTCGGTACACCGGCCGGCGTTGACGTAGTATACTGCGGGACGATTCCTTAATCTCATTACGCATCCGGATCAATAAGTGGTTATCGATACATCATCTGTCGGTCACCACGATATTCTCTGCTCAACGTTAGAGTTAAGAATTTCATGTATGTCGGGAACGTGCTTTAAATGTAAGAAGGATGTCGTAAATGTAGCATTGAATTGTTCGGACTGTAATAGAATTTTTCACCCGGGGTGTGCAAAAAATCACTTAGTTACTAGATCAGCAAAAGCCTGTTGCATACAGAATTTTGCCCGTCCATCGGAATTTATAACCGGCACTCTTAACGCAATGTCACAAAATTTGCTTACGGGACCTCCCTCGGGTGGAGCTTCGACTACTACCTCGGCAGGTATAGATTCAATATCTGTTTCGACTCAGGATATCATGCTGCACAAAATTCTCACCGAGATTTCTTCTTTCCGTGAAAGCCAAGAAAAGACGAATGATGAGTTCCGAGCGCTGTTAGAACGTCTACCAGCGATAGATTCCACACTAAATGATCACTCTGTTCAGATCGCAGCGGTTATACAAGACAATATAAGACAATATAAAACAATATAAGACAATATAAAACGAGGTAAATTTTTTGAAAACTCAAAGTGCGAATTCGCAGCCCTCGTCGACTAATTTGAGTGACTTAATCATGAGCGGTATACCGTTTGATCCGTCTATTCCTGCTGAACAAGTTGTGAAGAAGATTTTTGAGATACTGAATATTGGTGATTTATCTGCTCATACGTGGGTTATTTGATAAGTACCTAGCCTACAAATGAAAACACCAAAATTTTGCTAAAAATAAAATTTATTTTTCAATGTAGTCTCCTTTTAGTTGAATACACTTGGCCCAGCGGTGTTCCAATTTTTTTAACCCCGTTGAAAAAAATGTTATCTCTTGGTCTGCAAAATAGGCCTTCGTGGCGGCGATTATTTCGTTATTGGAGTGGAATTTCTTCCCGGCGAGTGAATTTTTTAGATTCGGAAACAAAAAAAGTCGCACGGAGCCAAATCTGGAGAATACGGTGGATGGGGCATCAGTTCATAGCGCAATTCGACCAATTTAGCCGTGGTGAGCGCGGAGGTGTGAGCCGGTGCATTATCATGGTGGAAAAGCACTTTCTTTCTCGACAAATGGGGCCGTTTTTCTTTTAACACGGCGTTAAATCGGCTCAATAGTTCGGCGTAGTACTGTCCCGAGACCGTCTTGCCCTTCCCCAGGTAGTCAATGAAAATCACACCTTGAGAATCCCAGAAAACAGTGGCCATCACCTTCCCAGCCGACGGGACCGTCTTCGCCTTCTTTGGAGCAGGTTCACCGGGTAAGGTCCACTGTTTTGACTGCTCCTTGGTCTCTGGAGTATACCAGTGAATCCATGTTTCGTCGACGGTCACGTAACGACGCAAAAACTCTTTTGGATTGCGATTAAACAGCTCCAAACACTGCTCTAAAGTGGTCACACGAATGCGCTTGTTGTCTGCAGTCAGCAAACGCGGCACCCACCTTCCTCATGCCCAAAGTCTCATGTAGGATATGCCACACGCATTCTTCTGAGATGCCTACTATCACAGCTATCTCGTGGACCTTTAATCGGCGGTCTGACAAAACGATATCGTGTATTTTTGTCACGTTCTCCTCCGTAGTGGCTGTTATTGGAGCACCTGGGCGTGGATCATCAAAAACCGACGTACGACCACGTTGAAACTCGTTATACCAAAATTTAACGGTCGCCATCGAAGGAGAAGCATCCCCATACACTGCATCCAAGCGTTCTTTAATTTCACTGCGCGATTTCCCTTCCAAAAACAAGAATCGAATCACCGACCGATATTGTTCTTTCTCCATTCTTTCAAAAATCAACGGACACACTTGCTTTCACACGCTCTCAAAAGAAAACTACAAGTCCGATCCGGCTGAAATGTTGTCAGTAGCCGTCTACAAGACGGTACTACACTATAGTGTATTTCTCTTGCAATAGTGGCACCATCTAGCGGTGAGGCTAGGTACTTGTCAAATGACCCACGTATTCTATCAATCAGGAAAGTAAATCGTAATAACAATGCAGAAGTAGCTGGAGCCTCTACAAGATTGAAGGTTTCGTACATCATTTCGCTCACTTCAAATTCTGTGAGAAGCGTAGTTCTAGATAAAAAGAAAATAAAGAAAGATCTAAAATGGTCCGAGGTTTATCAAAACTGCGATGATGCGATCAAAAACTTCAATATTTACGTAAATGAGCTCCTTCTATCGGCTACATACAAACTGTTAAGACTCGTCAAACAGAAAGCTGCACGTGTCGGTTTCAAGTCTGTGTGGCCTAAAAATGGGATTATTTACGCCAGAAAAACTGATGGTCAACCTCCTCTTAAAATAAATTCTCTTGAAGACCTTCCTTCAGATGAGGTTTGACTATCCGTGTCTACCATGAAACCCCTGGATTGCGACTTATCGTCGGTTTTCAGTGTCCACCCATTGCCTCTCACTCGTAATACATTAAAGGTAGCTCAATTTAATGCGCATTCTTTACTAAAGCACATTGATCAGATAAAAAATTTCTTTGAAAAAAAATTCTTTCACGTCATCAGGATAGCTGAAACTTGGTTGCATCATCATGTACACGATGCCGAGAGGTAACTTAGACAATTACTTTAAAAGAAGGTGGAGGCCCTGGATGTTTTATTCATTGCTCTCTTAAGGCTCAGCGCCTCGCGTCATCACCAAACGGTTTTTCTAATGCTCCGGAATTCATGATCATGCGAATTTTCCAGCATTTAGCTCACCCTTTGTTATTTGCATCGGTATATCGTCGGCCCAAAGGACGTTTTTTTGATGACTTTATTGAATCGTCATTCGCATGCTTATAACCATCTTATCATTTCGGGAAATTTTAATTGTAATTTATTGATTGACTCGTTTGAATCGGATTCTCTCAGAAATTTGATTGCGTCATCTGCTCTGCATTTAGTTCAATCTCAGGCCACTTTCCCTACGGCTACGAGCAATTCATGGCTTGACGTGATGTTAGTTGATGATGAGGAAAAGGTAATCTCTTTGAAAAAGTCGGATACTCCATTCATAAATGGACATGATCTCTTGGAGCTGTCTTATAGGTGTGATTTTTTACCTGGTGATCAACAATGTGTTCGCCGTAGGAGCATGGTTCATTTTAACGAATCTGTATATGCAAATCTCGTTACTTCATTTGATATTAATAGCGATCTAAGTGCGCCTACCTCATCTATTGATTTACGTATTACGTCTTTTTCTGATTCGCTCACCAAGGCCATGGATACTATTGCTCCTTTTCGTAGTCTTCAAATAAACAAACCGAAAACTCCGTGGCTCCCTGAGACTTTGAGGAATATAATCAAGGAACGTTCCAAATTATATAAATCGGCTAAACGTGCAAATAGCTTGTTGGGGTTTGCTCTTTATAGACAGTTCAGGGATTCTTTGACGAGCGATCTAAGAGCAGCAAGAATTGAATACCATTTGAGAGTACTTACTCCTATCTCTGACCCCTCTAAGTTATGGAAGGAGTTGGCTCGACTGGGTCTCATCAAAATTGATTGTGGCTCACCACTTCATCATTTTTCTCCCGAGATTCTCAACGAACATTATGTCAATGTATCCAGCTTTGATCAAGCATTGAGACCTGAAGATATTTTTCGATTCCTCGAGCACTGCCCCAGAGGTGATCACATTTTTAATTTTCGTACCGTGACTGTTTTAGAAATACTTCGACGTATATATTCGACTAATTCAATGTCTCTAACTGCTGGTCCAGATGGTATATCGATTTTGAGTATGAAAAAGGCGTCTAGTCAGGTGGCTGGACAGCTCGAAACCATTTTTAATCAATCGATTATCGAAGGAATTATCCCAGCGTGTTGGAAACGGGCCGTCATCAGACCTCTTTTAAAATAGAGATCTCCTGCGTTACCATCAGATACACGGCCCATTGCAAACTTATCTGAGGTGTCCAAATTGTTTGAGCGCCTAATTAAAGATCAAATTGTTGACTTTATTGAGAAAGACAATATTCTTGATGATAGGCAATCAGCCTATCGTTCTAGTTTTAGCACTCAGACTTCATTAAGCACTTCATTAACTTCATTAAGCACTTCTTAAGATAGGTGACGACGTCAGACGAGCGGTTGACAACGGTCGTCTGACTATACTCGTCCTTTTTTATTTTAGTAAGGCCTTTGACTCAGTATTACACCACCTGCTTCTATCTAAACTTAGGCGTTTGGGCTTTTCGGATGTTTCATTAAAATGGATTTTTTCATATTTGACGGGTCGAACACAAGCAGTAGTTGACAACCTTGGTAACTCCTCAACGTGGCTGAGTACAACGATGGGCGTACCTCAGGGGTCGGTGCTGGGGCCTATTTTATTTTCTCTATTCATAAATGACATCGCTGAGGGCTTACGATTTACCGATCACATGATTTTTGCTGATGACGTACAGATTTACCGCAGCTGTGAATCCCACGAACTTCATCATGCTCTTGCCATGGTTCAGCATGATGTTGATGTGATTGCAAGTTATGCACGGAAAAATGGTCTCTCACCGAACGAAAAGAAGTCAGTAATTTTTATCCTGGGGACTCGTAGTAGAACAAAAAGGCTAATAATAAACGAACTTCCTCGACTTCATATAAACGGAAATCCACTGCCCTATGTCATGGATAAATGTAATCTGGGGGTCCATATGACATCAAATCTTTCATGGAATAAGCACATATCCGAAATCTCATGTAAGGTACACGCCACGTTACACAAGCTCAAATGTGATCGAAATGCCTTACCGGTAGACCTAACAATTAAACTTATTACCTCGCTTGTATTTCCCCATCTAGATTATTGCTGTCTTGTGTATCATGGGTTGATGGCTGAACTCGATCGCAAACTGCAGAAGCTAGTAAACTTATGTATTCGTTTCATATTTAATTTACAAAGACACGAGCACGTAACACCATACCGACATAGGCTCAAGTAGTTTTCAACGAAAAATCGACACCTTTACTTCATGGGTATCCTAGTGTTTAAGATTCTTCATAAGCGAGTTCCTAATTATATCGATCTGCTATGTGTTCAAACTAATGTGAATTTACGCAGAACTTCGAGAGGGAAACCACCCATTTTTGGTATTCCAGCGGTGGTGTTTAGAAATTCATTTTCAGTGTCTGCCTGCTATTTTTGGCATTCGCTACCGGAAAATATTATAAATGTAGGCTCGATCGATACGTTCAAATCTTGACTGTTTACATATTTATTGCAATCGGAGATTGATGTGTAGATGTGTTTGTAGTAGTTTAGTCGAAATCGTTAATAGTGAAACATAATGTAATGATAATGTAAAAGGAGTTTGCGGCGTTTTGCATCGATAACGTTTTGACGGTGCGAGACATGATAAAACTTTGATTTGCAACAATGTTTATTTTTTCGTGTACTATACATGGGAGATGAAAACGATGCAAATAGCAACAAATTTCATATTGTTTCTTGCAAAAACGCAATTGTTTCAACCGTATCTCCGAGAATTTTTAATCGATCGGAATGTAAATTCGCGCACATGTAGCAAATGGAAAAGTGCGGATACGGACTTTTTCTTTTTCCGATATTTCACAATTAAGGGGTTAAACTACCCTTCGATTTTTTAGCCAAGAGCATCGTATAATCAGCTCGCCTTTTGGCATTTCGGTCTAAATTCACGTCATGATATGTTCGTGTTATGACGCAATTGCATATTTGTAACATTCCAGCCCCCTCCCCCCCCCCCAAAACGGTCTCCCTCTCAAAAGGCATACGTTTAAAGTTCTTACCGTGCGGCATGAACGGAAATTTGTAGAAATCAAAATGGGTTACAAAGAAAGTACAATCAGTCGAAAAAGTCGATACACATTTTTTGGCGGAACGACACTCTTAAGGGGTCAACGCACCTTTAAAAACGTTGTTCTTTTTATAGCTCGTGAGCGGGCCGAAATAAAAATAAAGTTCGAAGTGGAAAAATGTTGTATTTTTCGACTACTAGACGTTCATGATGATAATGATGAGTACAGCAACAAATGGCGTGTTGTTTATCGCAATTATTCGTGAATTACTGGTGAAAAATTACTCTTCAGTTTTCCACTAAAATGGACACAGGCACGACTCGCAATCACGGACTGACTTCGTGCTTCGGGAAGTAACTGGATTATAATTGTATATTTACGAAGAAATTCTCCCCTGACCCGTACTGCCTCTGAAAATTACAACATAATCAGAAAAATGTTCTCACGCTCACTTATTTAGGAAACGTTTCAACTCTATGTTTTTTATGGATTATACGTATTACAATTATGATAGTCATGATAAAAGTGTTTGAAACAAAAAAAGCCTTACACCACGCACACGTGATAATAGCTGCTTCGCCGCATATATCGCATGTCGGTACATTTTGTGAAAAGCAAAATTCTACCGGATTTTCGAAGTTTGGCGGTCTTTCTTCTTCGTAACCGCTTTTGTTCCACGCATATTTGAATAGGTTCGTAAACCGTGGAGAAGGAAACGAGTTGTGTGTAAGAAATTGTAAATTAACAATATTGTCACTCAAATGCAAATTGACGTCGTAAATGTATAATATTACTGCGTCAGAAAAGTATTTGACGAAGTTTTTCTATACACGGAAGCCATAAACATCAAGGGGCTGTATCATTCCAGTTGCACCTGCAGAAATTACTCATTATCATATGAACTAATTGTCTACAGCACTAACGTAACTGGTGCAATATATTTACTTGCTGGAATGGTTAAAACTTGAATGTTTTTCCCTTGCATATCCATTTCTTTAAATGCAGTTGGACATTGACCGCTCCAAGAATCCAGAAGGTTTACCGATTTTGGACCGGATTGCGAATTCTTCTTGGAACGTATTGGGAGAACTTCTTGGAACCAACGCTGAAATGATTAGTCGTCAATTTTCCAGATTTCGAAGCCAATAGAAATATATTTCCGACTCTGAACATAGTTTGTTCCACTCGGGGACCAAATTTGCCGGTAGGTTCGTTTAACACGTTGACTGCCGTGTCACCCGTATTCGGGTGACAGCAAAAGTTCTCATCAGGCCACGTCACCCGTATTCGGGTGACAGCAAAAGTTCTCATCGGGCCGTTTCACGGGTGGCCTAACGGGGATTTCGCTGTAAACACGCGTGGCAGTCAACGTGTTAAAACGATCAACATAGGTGCCAAAAGCTTGCTACTCGCAGAAATCAATGGCTGTAGGATATAACTGTGTGTTGTTGATTTTTTCGATTGTACTACTGTCTCAACGGATTTCTGCCGTTCTTTCGCCAATGTGCGGCCTGTATGTAGCTCTAAATTGAATCCACTTTGATCACAATTAAATGTGTTTTCAGCCCCAACGTTGGGTATGTTGAGTTTCACCATTTCTATAAATTCGATAACTTTGTTTTTAAGTGTATCAGCGTTTAATGATTATTGTTTTGTTACATATTCAGTAATCTTCCGTGACACAATTTCATGTTGGTTTTTGAATGTCCTCAGCCAAGAAGCGGATGCTTGGAAATTTACGGCTGGCATCTCTACAATTTCTCGTGCACGTAAGGCCCATCGTCGAAGATCTATATCATGGACAAGCAGCCTTTTGTCCAAAGCATCATTAAAATTGTTTAACGTGTAGTGAGCTATTTATACCACGGGCCCACCGGTGTAACTGCGGCTCTGATTTCACCTTTTCGAATTTCGTTTCAACAGATAATAACTTTCTATTCCCATGTGCTCCGGCTCTCCAGTAATCTACAGCTCTTGTCTTTTATTCGTAACTCAATTCTTCTATATGTTAGGTACATACATTTCCATCAATTTTTGGATCTAGGTATCGTTGTCCGTGCAAATCTCCTTCACCGTCATCTTCTATTGCGCCTTCTTCATGAATTTTATTTGGTTAAAGAAAATCCAAACCAGTTTTGGCTTCCATTTTCATAGGTTGATCCATCGCTTCAATGATCATGTTTTCTAGATCCTTACTGGACCGTTTTTCCTGTTAGATGATTGGAACGCGAAGCAAATTTATAGCACTTATCGCTATGGATAGAAGTTGAATAACATTTACCGGATTAACGTACATTTATATTCGTATTTGGAACGCAAAATGTATGGCTGGCTTCTCCGTCGTAACTGCAGCAATAATGATCGTTGGTGAATTTATATGCGTTGAAACCCAATTGATAAATAAACACGAAAAAAATTACGACGACACACGCTATTACCAGAACTGCTATTTGCACCATAGTCGCTCTTTGCGAAGATTTATTTATTTCGTTCATTGGTTTTGCTGTTTGTGAAATTAAAGTTAAAGACAAAGATTAAATTATGCTGCGTTATAAACTGATAAAAATGTTTGCATCATTCTGTTCATGAGTTGCAGCAGTCATCCAAAAACGCTGTAATATCTGCAGATAATGTCTTCGATACGGTGGGCGGAGTGGAATTTCTTCGTAAATATACAATTGTAATCCAGTTGCTTCCCCAAGCACGAAGTGACCGTGATTGCAAGCCTTGCCTGTGCCCATATTAGTGGAAAACTAAAGAGTGATTTTTCACATGTAATTCACGTATTATTGTAATAAACAACACGTCATTTGTTGCTGTACTCATCATAATCATCATGAACGTCTAGTAGTCGAATAATACAACATTTTTTCCCTTCGAACTTTATTTTCATGTCGGTCCGTTCACGAGCTATAGAAAGAACAAAAATTTTAAGGGTGCGTTGACCCCTTAAGAGTGTAGTTCCGCCAAAATGAGAAAATGTGTATCGACTATTTTGACTGATTGCACTTTCTTTGTAACCCATTTTCAATTCTACAAATTTTCGTCCATGCCGCACGGTAAGAACTTTGAAAGTTTGCCTTTCGTGAGGAGGACCGTTGGGGGGGGGCTTGAATGTTACAAATATGCAATTGCGTCATAACACGAACATATATTGATGTGAATTTAAACCGAAGTGCTAAAAGGCTAGCTGATTATACGATGCTCTTGGCTAAAAAATCGACAGGGAGTTTCAACCCCTTAATTATGAGATATCGCAAAAAGAAAAAAAATTGTGTCCGCACTTTTCCATTCTCTACATGTATGCAAATTTACATCCCAATCGATTAAAAATTCTCGGAGTTATGGTTGAAAAATTGCATTTTTGCAATAAACAATATTAATTTTTGTTGCCATCTGCATCGTTCTCATCTCCAATGTATAGTACACGAAAGAATAAACATTGTCGCAATTTGAATTTTTTCATATCTCGTACCGTTAAAACGTTTTCGACGAAAAACGAAAAATACCCCAATTTTCGGGGGTGCGTTTCAACCCATAAAAATCGGGTTCCGCCAATATAAAAAAATACGTGACGCCTATTTTTACCCATTCTACAAGCATGCCAAATTTAATCGAAATCGAAAACATCGACCTCGCAACGTTTCCTTCTTAGATACGTAAATGATCGATGGTCCGAGTTGGCGAATACCTAAATGGCGACCATGGGGGATGGCTGCTAGGCCCGTGTGGCGATACTGCCACCTTCACCACTTTCGATATCGAAGTATTTACCGACGGAGCAGAGCAACAAACCGAACGGTGGCGACAATCGCCACCGGCGAAAGCAAAAACTAACGCCACGGGAAGTCGTCACGACTGAGCACGAAGCGCGTATTAAGGGGCTATACCAGTGTGAACGCTGAACATTTGGGTGATTTTCAGTAATGCCAAATCGTCAATTTTCATTCAATCAAAAATATCCTCCGTCATTGTAGAGTAAATATATTCAAGAGTACTCAGTTCAAATTTAAAGTCAATCGGATAATTGCTCTTTGAGTTACAATGTCAGCAAATTTGAAAAATCGCATTTCGAGAAATCCTATTTCAAAATATTATTGAAAGTATAAGTTGTCAAAATAAGCAACAAAAAAATCGATTTTTTTAAAGTGTCACACTGCTATTGTCCCTCAAGGAGGCTAGATAGTTAGCGTTCCCCGAAAAGGGAAGAACGATCCACGCGGTTCAAAGAAAGCTACGCAATTTGTGATATTAAATAAAGTTGTAACATTATTTCTCTTCTTTTCTGTTGCGAAATGTCTTTTATTCCTTTTATAAAATCGTCCTATCTCCCTTCATTTATTTATCACAGATCTATGCATTTTGTCCACAGATATTTTCACTAATGCCGATCCTTGGTGGGGCGAGTTACATTTAATAAAACGATGGGGCAAACGCGCTAATTCCGCGACGCGAATCCGGTCCCCTAGTTACGCTTGTCAAATTCAACGAATGCCTTCGACGGGTTCGAGTAGGAACTCGAACCCGTCTCGCGAGCGCCCCGTTCGATCGCCCCCTCTGGCAGCGCGGGTATTTTGGATCGATTCGAATTCTCGATATCGGCTGGGGATGTCCCGTTACAAAGTGTAATTTATTACCGTAAAGTACGCCACATTAAGTTCTTCAATCTCCCTAGCGATCCAAGTCCCACAATTACGACCCCAACGAGATCCTTAGCGTAACGTGCGGGTTATAGCAAAAACAAAAGCCCTCGTGGCGTCGCGAACAACAGATGGAAACTCCGCGCACGCCTGCACACTCGACACAAAAAAAATCGGTCAGCGAAGCCGCAACGGCCGAAGGTGACGAAGCCAGTGAATTTCGAGGCTGCCGGGACGAGGAAAATCGAAACTCTCGTAAGAATAATAATCTAGGACAAACCACGTTGGAAAACGCGGCGGGAATTCTCAATGAAAACGTCATCTCGGCCATCAACAAAATACAACTGACGCCATTTCGTCGAGAAAGACCAGATGTGTGGTTCTACATAGTCGAATCAGACTTTGCAGCGTCAAGGATCACCAGCGACGATACGAAGTACATTGCAGTGCTGAAAGCCCGCGACGCTGAGACCATCGACGAAGTAACAGATGTCGTGGTAAACCCTCCGAACCGAGACAAGTACAACAATTTCAAAAACACCATTATTCAACGTTTCTCAAATTCAAGGGAGAAACAAGTGTCGAGGTTGTTGACTGGGAGTCGAGACCTCGACACCATGGCGAACATCATCGGCCGATGGAATCATCGACACAATATGTAGATTGCAGGTCATGACCACAAGCACGCTGTCGACAAGGAGCAGCTAAGGGTGCTCGGACTGGAAAAAGCTTTCGAAGAAATTCCAAGAGTTACAGCTCACAGTCGATCGACTAGTCAAGGCAGTAGAAAAAACGGGGCTGGAGACAACAGACGACATGATCGAGGAAGGCGACGCTCTAGGTCGAACACTCCCAGTAGAAATTGAATCTGTTTCTTCCACCGGAAATGTGGTACCGCAGCTTACAAGTGCACCCTACCGTGCAGTTTCACGCCAAAGTTAGGCGAGGGAAACTAGCACAGCTGCCACCACTACAGGCAGTCGGCGGCAGTGGCAACAACTGCGACAGTGTCCCACTGCCGGAAATCCGACTCACGATATACGACACAAATACTAACCTCACTTTCCTTATCGACTCAGGTTCTGCGAAAGCAAATCCGCTGCGGAGAAAATTTGTACGCAGCCAACAACACAATAATCAACACGTACGGACAAAAAGTCATCGTCGTCAAATTGGGTATGAGACGCGAGTTCAGATAGCCGTTTATCATCGCCGACATCCAGTCGCCAATAATTGGCGCGGACCTAATCTCGCACTACGGAATACTGATCGATCTGAAGAATAAACATCTCCTAGATCCGACTACGTCCCTGACGTCCAGAGATGCCATGGTCGAGACTTCGGTATATGGAATATCGACAATTAACGACGCTCGGAATACTGATCGATCTGAAGAATAAACGTCTCCTCGATCCGACTACGTCCCTGACGTCCACAGGTGCCATGGTCGAGACTTCGGTATATGGAATATCGACAATTAAAGTCACCCAACGCCCCTGCAGAGTAGTCGGGGAACAGCTCAAGGCGCTCCGTAAGTAGACACAGTAGATGTGGCGGTACTGCTACCTTTAACGTCTAAGTTGATGGAGGCAGTACCGACGGAGTTACCGACAGAGCAGAGCAACAAACATAACGGTGGCGACAATCACCACCGGCGAAAGCAGAAACTAACGCCACGGGAAGTCTTTACGGGTGGGCGCGAAGCGAGTATTAAGGAGGCTAGATAGATAGCGTCCCCCGAAAAAGAAAGAACGACCGACGGCGGTCAAATAAAGTTATGCAATTTGTGATATTAAATAAAGTAGAATTTATTACCGTAAAGTACGCCACAGTGAGTTCTTCAATCTCCCTAGCGTTCCAAATTCTACACCCGACTGACCACTAACGTCATATGCCATCTTCATTCAGAAGCGCAAGTAGTATTGCTCGATCCCAAATTTTCGCTATTCGGACCGTTCGCCATTTCAGCCCATCCCTATTTTAACTGATCGACTTTTCGCTCCTTCGCTTCAATGAATTTGAAATTGTAAACTGTCATAATCTTTACAATTTGACGATTTGACGTCTCGAATTGTTTGACGTATATATACTAGGTGCGCAACTAAGTTCCCGGGTTTGACACATGTAGTCGGCATGTAGGTCGAAGTTGAGTGTGTTTATAACTTGGACATCTGTTAAGAATACCCAGTCATAATTAAAACGAATATCGCAACACAACGACCTTTTTTCTAACCTCGAAAATGTCAAAGTTTATGCTAAATAAACAGTATTTGCGGGGAGCATTGCTTTTCTGCTTCATTTACTTCCTGCTTCGAACATATACCATCAAAAATAACGTGTGAAGATTGGTTCAAGCGGTTCAGAAGTGGCGATTTTGAGACTGGGGACAAGGAGCGCTCGGGAAGACCGCACACATTTGCGGACCCCGATCTGCAAGCATTATTGGATGCAGATAACACTAAAACAGAATATCAACTTGCCGAGGCATTAAATGTTACTCGGCAATGTATTTCGAAACGTTTGCGCGCCATGGGAAAAATTCATAAGGAAGGAAAGTCATAAGGAGAAGAGCCGATTCCGAAATTTTGCTTTTGCGGCAGAACAGAAAGAGTTTCCTGCATCGAATTGCTACTGGCGATGAAAAATGGATATATTTCGAGAATCCCAAATGCAGAAAATCGTGGCTTTCACTTGGCGAAGCGTCAACATCGACGGCACGGCCAAATCGCTTTGGAAAAAAGTCAATGCTCTACGTTTGGTGGGACCAGAAAGGAATCGTGTACTATGAGCTGCTGAAACCGGGCAAAACTGTCAATGGGCATCGCTACCGACAACAACTAATCAATTTGAACCACGCATTGCCCGAAAAACGGCCAGAATGGGACACGAGACACGAACGTGTGATATTGCAGCACGACAACGCTCCGTGCCATTGCAGTTCCATCGTCTAGGAACACCATAAAAACACTGAAACGGGATCTGCTACCGCACTCGCCGTATTCACAAGACCTGGCCGCTTCAGACTATCACTTGTTCCGGTCGATGGCGCATGGCTTCGGTGGGCAGCACTTGGCCAATTACGATGCAGTACAAAATTGGTTGGACGAATGGTTTTTGGTCCAAAGACGCGTCTTTTTATCGTCGCGGTATTTATGTATTGACAGAGAGATGGTAAAAATGCGTAAATCGCGAGGGACAATACTTCGAATGAACCATTTTTTGTATTTGTCTTGAAATTTTCGATTTTTAATTGGTAAAAGAACCCGGAAACTTAGTTGCGCACCTAGTACAGGCGAATCGACGTTATATGTCTCATTGTTTTGTTAAATCTGATATGTGATTTTGCTATAAATCAAGTTCGAGATTTTTGTATTCACAATGTCGATTAACCATTTTACAGGCTATCATAAGATTGATCTATCTATATTGAAACGTTCGTCATTACTAAATTCGAAATTTCGGTCCTTCTGAATCCTGAATGTTCGAATTTTCGATCCCCACCCCCACTATCGGACATTCCTGAAATTATTCACCCAAATTCGTTCTTGATTTCATATTATTTTTCATCAGACCGAGGGAAAAGGCGTGCGGTGCTCCAAGCTACAGGATCATTATACGGGGTGAGACACTAATTGCTGCCATCTTGAATATCTCTGTAATTATCGACGTCACAAAAAAATGTTTGAAACAAAAGTTGTACCGTACGAAAGGGGTTATCGAATGCGACCTTTTTTTTATCTCAGTGGAGGCGCTGTCGCACAGTAGAGGTCACCTCCACTTTTTAAAATGGGACGGTACATTTTTTTCAACTATCTTGTAGAGCATCGAAAACTGCATAAAAAACATTCAGGAGTCAAAGTCGTTCAAGGTCATTTAAGATAAAAAAGTGACATGAACTTTATTTTTATTTGAAATTACCTTTATTCACAGTAGATGTTCAAAGTCTTCCGTTGCGGAACTGAAGAAGCGATTCGTTACTTTTCGAAACCTGTTTTAAAGGGTCAAATAGGAAAACGAAAAATGGGGGCCGATATAAAAATTAATGCGACCTTAAATATTCTCAGGAAGTGAGTTCATTCTTGACGTTCTCGGCAAAAGAAAGCGATTTAGAACGTTTTTTAGGGGGTTAAATTGCGAAAAAGGACGCGTACAAATTTCTTGGCTGAAACCGAATCCGACAACTTCGTCCAAACGCTGTGAACGTTCCGTTTTCAGGTGTGAGCAAGCTCATTAGCTAGGTCATGATTATCGACAACATTATTAAAGGGGTTAATGTAGGAGAAGAGTAAGTGCGAATCTTATTTCGAATTGAACTACAGTATTTTGACGAGATTGGGTGCTTTGGGCCTTGGGGGGGAGGGGGTATTTAAGGGGTCAAATAAATAAAAGTAAAACATTTGTGGTTTATCTTGTGAACAGCTTAAAAGAGTTTCCGAGAGTATGGAATGGAATGAGAATGCATAGAATGAGACTGCTCTTGTTACATGCAAAACAGCGGTTTAACTTAAATCTCGACTGCGGAAGCTGATTTAAGGTGTACAATTGAGTAGGGCTATTCCTGCTAAATTTGTCTTATTGTATCAAAATTGAATGCGGTCCGAGTGAGGCTCCAAGAACCATTCCGAGCACCGATTTTATCTTTGTTAAGTGAACAATGATCCTACCGTCGTTCTTGCAGCATCGTCAGACTTCTCGATCCAGTCTGACCGGAAGTAAGATAAAATCGGAGACAAATTCCGGCAGTAATATCATGAATGTTCAATTGAGGCTCCGAGAACCATTCCGAGCACCGATTTTATCTTTGTTAAGTATAGAACGCTCCTACCGTCGTTCTCGCAGCATCGTCAGATTTCTCGAGGCAATCTCACCGATTGAGTAGAGAATTTTAACCCTCAATTCGCGAATATGAGTTCTTTTCGTTTTGCCCAAGATCATTTTCTTCGCAGGTTGCTTAATATTTATGGAGAAAAAAAAATATTAAAAATATTGACCATGCATTTTTCAGATATTTTCATTGATAACTGTTGGTTTGATAGTGCAAAAACGAAAACGACCCAGGTTCACGGGATTAAGGTGCGTCAAATACCTTCACGGATTGAGGGTTAAGATAACCGATTGAACTTAATCAGTAGATTGCGAACTTTATTGAGAATAATGGCCATTTAAAAAATGTACGAGGATGTAATGCTTCGCAAATAATATTTGCGATCATTTGCGTCTCGCTAACAACTTTCGCAATAAATAATTCTAACAATACATTTTAAAGTAATTTGGCGTGAAATTATTATTTTCAACCAAATACTACGAGTATTTTTGTTTTTTGCTGTTTCATAAAGTATCTTAAAATTTTGTAGCTAGAGAATTTTAAGATATTAATTTTTATATTTAGAATTTAAGATTAAAAATTCTGTAACTACAGAATGATAAGAGAATTTAAGCAACATTAAAAAACAAAAATACTCATAGTATTTAGTAAAACATAATCATTTTACGCCAAATTACTTCAAAATGTATTGCTAGAATTATTTATTCCAAAAGTTGTTAGTGAATCGCAAATTATTGAAAATAGTATTTGCGGAGCATGGAATCCTCGAACATTTTCGAAATTTACATTATTTTCGATAATATTCTCGGATAGGGACACATTCAGATCCCTTGGTTCGACCGCGTGTCATAGGAGTGTCAACCGACTTCCTGCGAAAGCTGAACATTCGGAAGTTGCAGTGTGATGTCAGCAGACTAGCACTTCCTATAGCGCGGTCGTACCTGATTTAACTCATTTATTCCACAGATTCAATTCCGGTCTATCAACTTTAAATCGTATGTGTGATAATTGTTTGCTCCATGACGGAGGGCACAAAAAAGTTTTTCGCGAGTGTTCCGTGTTCGGAATTTAAAAAACTTCATTCTCCTATTTGTGCTGGCAAATACTATTCACGACAAAAATACGATATATATTTTTTTTAAAGAGGACTTGGAAAACCGTTATAAATCATATTTTTTTTCAGTCGCAAAATCACCGCGCAAGACCCTTAAAAAAACTCGTGGCCACCTTATAAAAGTCACCCTGTATATATATATATATATATATATATATTGTGACGTGGCAAAAATTGGTGAGCCCCGAAGCCACGTGGAGGTGTCCCTCCCGCTCGGCACTCAACCTCGAACGCGAACCTATAGGAGTTGTAAAGCGAATCTAATTATTAGTTATTTATATTTGTTTTTTTGTATTATTACATGCGAGGTACATTCCCACATAAACACGCTAGAGATTTGGAGGAAGGGTGTGGCGAGAAAAAGATCGACAACCCTTACGGGAATACCAACGATTCTCGCTACCCGGAGCTTGGGAGATTGGAGAGCTCGATGGGGGATGTCGTGTGTTCGTCGCGACACTAGGTCACTCCGTCGATATTGGGCTTGGGTGGTCCACGGTGGAATCGCGAGTAGTGCCATAAGGGTCCTCGGAGCCCTCTTCGAGTAAACCGACCCCGAACGACTGAGTCTCAACCTGTCTCGATGCACCTAAGCAGATCCAAAGACTCGGAGTGATGGGCACGAGACCAACAATGTCGACCCGAGAATTACTAGAACCCATCCCCTTGTCGTGGAAGAGGTACTGGCTCTCAGCTAAGAAGGGATGCCGCAACTGGCTTCTCAGCTAAGAAGAAGATGCCGCAATTGGGGAATCGGCGGGGACACTTCCCAATGGGAATAGGAGCCTCGAGGTCGTCCTCTCGCGTTGTCGGGCTTGGCGATATGCCTGGTGTGCGCGGCGACGAGCTCCCCTCGGCGATATTCACGCACCAAAGATAAATGCTCTCCGACTCAACTGTAACGTCGCTCGTCGAACCCGCCACACACAAACACACACCCAAACAAATACACAAACACCCATACAAACACACATGCTTCTGCAAACACACACACACTCACACATGCGAAACACACACATTTGCGAAACACACACAATTGCGAACACACACATTTGCGAAACACACACAATTGTGAACACTCACATTTGCGAAACACTCACACATGCGAAATACACCCATTTGCGAACACAGACACATCTGTGAAGCGCACAGACAGAGACATGCGAGGCATAGGCGGGCGGGAGGGGAGGGGGGGGCACGTCCGCCCCACGTTGAAGCAAGATTCGGGAATTTTAGGAAAGGGGCGGAGAGCCGGCGTCTAGCGAGTGAGAAGGAAAGGGGGCACTTAGCCACGGAGTGTCGAGCGAGACGGATTGCCGAACGGGTGAAAAGGTTGCGAGAAAATACTACCGGTGAATTTCGGTCAACGCATTGCCTCTTATTTGCCCGGCATTTCCTCTTTTCTTGAAGTCTCAGCGGCGGCTCTCCGCCCGGCGTGCAACGCGCCGGGTGGGGGTCAAAAGTTTGAACGGCCAAATATAGAACGACAAAGATTTCGAAATTACAGAATTATAAACTTAAAATAACGAACGTAAAATTATTTGAAATTTTATCCTTCGACCGATGACGAAAGTGAATAACTATTACACCAAAGGATTATTTATTCGAGAGCTCATTTATTCGAGAACGTGTATTCAGATTGTCTGCAGGTTGAGTCGTACAAATACAGATTCAAACAATCTAGAACATTCATATCTCCGAAATAGAAAGAACTGAGTATCTCATATAGGTAATACCATCTATAGCAAAAAGCCATATATCGAGGATACAAACTTCAAATGTGTAGATCTTAGATAGGCAAACGAGCGATGGTCCAAAATAGCGAATACCGAAATAGCGAACACCGAAAAAGCGAACATCTAAGAAGTGGAGGAGGTGCTTCATTTTTTTTTGCCGATTTTCGCTAACACGTACGACATTCTTTTAAACTCTTTAAGGGGGGATATACATTTACAACGATCAGAAAGTCAATTTCTTTTCTTTAAGGGATAAGACCACTCTAGGAATTTGGAAAAATCGTTTTCTTTTCGCTTTAAAGATACTTTGGGGTCATAAAAATAATATGCAATTGGCATTCCAGCGAATTTTTTTTTAAGGTTCAATTATCGATTTTGACGCAGCGCCTCGGAGCGCGCGCTGAGCTCGTAGGCCAAGCAAAAGCTCTAAAATGTTCATTTCGGGACAAAAGTACCATCCTTCGGTGTTCTTTTTATTTGTGAACGCGCTTTATTTTGGTCGAGTCGCGTTGTGCGGTGGCAAGTCGGTTTGCGGCGCGGCGTATGTGGCAAGTCGCGTCGAGAAAAGGGTTACCCGCGGGCTTGAAGTGTACCGGACGAAAGTGAGGAGATCAAGAGAGAGAGAGGAAAGCCTTTTTGCTGGTAAAGAATAAATTGTGACCTCTCTCCGAGATTCGGGTATTTTACGGCCCCTAACCCTTCCCCTGTGCCATGACCGAAGGCTGCGGCCGGCCGGCACGGAAGATCTTCCCCTTTGTCTCGGCGTGCCGTTATCGCGGCTGGCGCCCTTAAAAAGAAATCGCCGGGGAAACGGGGGGGGGGGGGGGGACTTTTGTGACAGTAGGGATTTCACGTTACAAATTTGGCGCCCAACGTGGGGCCGGGCAAAAATAGTTTGAAAATTTATCGTTACATTTTTTTACCTCTTTCCGCTCTTCCTTTTATCTTTTTTTTCATCGGGTTAAATTTGTTTTCTTTTCTTTTGGTTTTGTATTTTGTTCTATATGTGGTGGTTGGTCGTGACAACAATGCCAATTTGAATTTTCTTTACATGTACGTTGTTGGAGATTCTAATTCTTGAGCGTAACGGCAAACGCCTTGCCCTCGAAAGCAAACGTTTTGTTCCTCCTCGGACGGCCTCGTCGAGCTCGTCGGCCTCGCCGCTGTTGTGATTCGACCACGTATTGCTCGGATTTCCGAATTCGGTACGGCCTTGATCGAATGAAGATCTACCTCGAATTACCACAGGCCTAATTTGATCGAGTAATGTTTCAACGATTACAACGGGTGTCCCGCAGAGATTGGGAAAATGTTTCTGTACAGCGCTCTGTATTAGCGACTCTTTCGTGCGTAAGTGAATATACCAAACGTTTATGTTGCCGCAAAAGGTGGGTTATTAAATCATTGGTTTTATCTGTTTTGTTTATATTTACTTTATTGACTCATTTTATCTATTGACCTCAAGGGCCATAGTTATTGACTTAATTATTCATTATTTATTTATTTATCCTATTTGTGGTGCCTATTCATTTAAGTTTTTCCACTTTTCATTTATTCATCTCGCCGATGATTTCTTTTGTTGTTCTCAATCTATTTATCTTTAATAATTGATTTTGGGCTTCTGAATCTTATTTGGATTACTCCATTTGCGATTTGATTATTCTACACACTGACTACATCTATTCATCTTACGCTGTTTATTTGTTGATTATCTTACTTAGTGTACTTGATTTAACTCTTTACTCATTTTATTCGTTGTGTAGTTATATTCGTTATTTACAATTTTACGTTTTTCCGATTTTTTAAATTTAACGGCGGCAGAATTATTTTTATTAATTGACTCCGCCCGTTCATAGTTTTTTTCTTCATTTTTCTCCTTCCCCAAACCCACCCTTTTTATGATTTTATAATTTTCACAATTCTACGCTTTTTCCAATTGTACAGTTTTCGGATTTTATTTATTGACCCCATTTATCTTTTTGATTTTACAATTTTAACTTCCGGTATTTGACCTTTGCTTCTGTTGATTTTTACAATTTTGTAATTGTTATTATTTTTGCATATTTTTTTGTAAATTCTTTTGTTTCTTTTTTTATATATACAATTTCCTCATTTTCCAAAATCGGACAACCCTGTAGTATTTGTTTATCTGGTTATATATTCATTTTAATAGTTGGCGATACATTTTTTTTCTTTTAATGACAATTATTTCTTATTTTTTAAATTCATTTCCCCTACCCATTTTAATAATTGATTACATCACTCGATCATCGCTATAGTTTAATTTTTCCCCCACTCTTCCTCAGCTTATTTATTGGCTAAGCGTTTTACCCTCGGAACCTTAATTCGTTGTGATTTTTAATCACCCCTTGGCCTGGCTCAAGTTGGTTGGATTATATATATAATTTTTTGGGCTACTTTATTCCGATATATTACGGCTATCGCAGGCGCGTGGGCAGGAAAACAATGAAGTAATGGACCAGCAGAAGGTAGGGAATGAACGCCGCTCCCGCGGACGACTATCTGGCGAGGAAATCCGCCATGAACTGCGACTCCGTGCGTTACCCTGCACGGGCACTCGCGACGAAATCCTCGGTCGCTTGGATTATGCCCTGAGACGGCCTTTTAACCCTGAACATGAGGATCCTGTATCCTCATGGATACATAGGAACACTGGAGGATCCGTCGGGTACGATAGAACCAAGGGCCGACCTGGTGTTTCCAACGCCATACCTCGGTCGGTTGGCGGCCCGTCACTAGCCTCACCTGACCGATTCTGATCTGGGTCCTCTCCCTAAAGCTGGAACTTCACGGGGTGAACCCGATCACACGGGTATTCCAGAATACCCTAGACCAGGCTGTTCGTACCTGACTGCAGAAGAGAATGGAGGATCTGGGGCTCCAGCAGCTTTTTTTTTGTATTATTACATGCGAGGTACACACCCACATAAACACGTTAGAGATTCGGAGGAGGGGTGTGGCGAGGAAAAGATCGGCGACCCTTACAGGAATACCAACGATTCCCGCTACCCGGAGTTCGGGGATACGAGAGCTCGAACGGGGATTTCGTGGGTTCGTCACGACACCAGTTCACTCCGTCGACATTGGGCTTGGGTGGTCCACGGTAGAATCGCGAGTAGCGCCATGAGGGTTCGCGGAGCCCTTTTCGAGTAAACCGACCCCGGACGACTGAGTCACAACCTGCCTCGATGCACCTAAGCGGATCCAAAGACTCAGGGTGATTACAGACTGTATACTGTGTTGCGAATACAGACACATCTGTGAAGCGCACAGACAGTGACATGCGGGCGTAGGCGGGGGGGGGGGGGGGGGGGGGGGTCGACGTCCGTCCCACCTGCAAGCAAGATTCGGGAATTTTAGGAAAGGGTCGGAGAGCCGGCGTCTAGCGACTGAGAAGGAAAGGGGGCACTTAGCCACGGAGTGTCGAGCGAGACGGATTGCCGAACGGATGAAAGGGTTGCGACAAAATACTGCTGGTGAGTTTCGGTCAACGCATTGCCTCTTATTTGCCCGGCATTTCCTTTAAGTGTCGGCGGCGGCTCTCCGCCCGGCGTGCACCGCATTTCCGTGTTCTTTTTATTTGTGAGTGCGCTTTATTTTGGTCGAGTCGCGGTGTGCGGTGGCAAGTCGGTTCGCGGCGCGGGGAATGTGGCAAGTCGCGCCGAGAAAAGGGTTACCCGCGCACTTGAAGTGTACCGGACGAAAGTGAGGAGATCAAGAGAGAGAGAGAGAGAGGAAAGCCTTTTTGCTGGTAAAGGATAAATTGTGACCTCCCCCGGGATTCGGGTTTTTTACGGCCCCTAACCCTGCCCCTCTGCCGCGAACCAAGGCTGCGGCCGCCTGGCACGGAAGATCTTCCCCTTTCTCTCGGCGAGCCGTTATCGCGGCTGGCACCCTTCAACAGTGTGACGGTATGGATTTCACGTAAAAAAAAAAATTATATATATATATATATATATATATATATTTGACGTGACTTTTAGCAGGTGACCATGTGTTTTTAGGGGTCTTGCGCGGTGATTTTGCGACTGGAAAAAAATGATTTATAACGGTTTTCAAAGGCCTCTTTGAAAAGAAATATATCCTATTTTTGTCATGAATAGTATTTGCCAGCACAAATAGCGTATTTTGGAAAAAAAAGTAAAAATTCGTCATGGAGACAACAATTATCAAACATACGCTTTAAAGTTGATAGATCAGACTGTATATATATATATATATATATATATATATATATATATATATATACAGGGTGAGGCACTAACTGTTGCCACCTTGAATATCTCTGTAATTATCGACGTCACAAAAAAATGTTTGAAACAAAAGTTGTACCGTACGAAAGGGGTAATCAATTGCGACCATTTTTTTTATCTCAGTGGAGGCGCTGTCTCACAGTAAAGGTCACCTCCCCTTTTTTTAATGGGACGGTACTTTTTTTTCAACTATCTTGTAGAGCATCGAAAACTGCATAAAAAACATTTAGGGGTCAAAGTCGTTCAAGGTCATTTAAGATAAAAAAGAGCCATTGTTGTATCCCCGGCTCGAGAACCCGGGATAGGTAATTTTGGGATCGTTGCGAAATTGAGAGTTGGAACACAAGTTCGTTGAATAGGAATATCAGTTTATTACTGGGCTGGTCTTATACTTGAATTTACAGTGTGTCGGTCGTACCTTAGGATCGAACCGTTCAAAAGCCAACCAAGGACTGTCTGTTCCCTGGTGTCTTCTCTTAATTGTCGACTCTGATTGTCGCAATTTGCCCCAGATCAAGCATCATAAGATGCTTGGTCAGGACGTGTCGCAAAGTGTCTTTTTGACGTTTGCATTTTAGCGAAAGTGTAACTCTCGCAAGGAGGGCAATAAAGTGTCACTCTCTCAAGGAGGGCAACAAAGTGGAACTCTCGCAGTTGCGCAAACGCTTTTGTATTGCACAAGTTTGCGGACACAACATCCCTCCCCCTTAAAAGATCAAATCTCTCCTGGGATTTGTTTTGCCTCAATGGTCGGTCCTTCGGTTTACAAATCTCTATATCCATGTTCCCGTGCGATTATCCCGTATATATAGTTATTTCCTTCTTAAAATAATTATAACACATTTTTTTTTCAATACATTTTTCGTATTATCATTTTACACGGAACTCGTCGTTGATGTGTTTCGCTTGATTTTTAGTGTCAATTTGGGCACGGGCAGCTTCCTTTTTGCTGACTGTGCTTCGCTTGGTTGCGCCGGCTCGGCGCTGTTTTCCTCCTCGTCGTGGACAGGTTTCCTTGCGTGCTTTATGCGGTAATAGCATACATAGGCTATTCCCAGTATTATCGGCGCGATTGTGCTTAGTGAATAGTTACCTATTATATGTCTATATATATTTGAATCGCTTCTTTTGGATCGTTTATGATTTCGTGCGGTAATACAATGTTCGTCGATGTGTGATCAAGTATGTTCATATCTGTAGATAAGAATGATAAATTATATTGCGGTAGGAAATCGGCGTATACGTTCTGTCTTATTTCGCCGACGGTTTCTAGTCTAAAACTGGGGGCGGTGACGGAACATTTTCCGTCAAAAGCCAGAGTCCCTGCACTCGTAAGGGTCGCGTATGCGTGTGGTTGTTTTCCGCAATGGATGAGAAGCGTTTCGGGCTCCGGTGCAACGTATAGCCACCTACCATGGCGTTCTAACGCAATAATTAAAGTGCTATTTATCTGAGCAATTCTTTGGTCTCAATTCGCGTATTTATTTTTAGGTGCAAGTATGAGCGGGACGCGCTGCTTGACGCTATGGCTTTACAATTTTCTAAATCATTTTTTGTTATGTGTAAGCACGATTCTCTTGTGGCTTCGACCGCGACAAGGTTATTTTTTATTTCTACAAATTGATAACTATGATTTTTTATTTTGGCAGGCAGAGGATCGGCTTTGCTGATTTTATATTCCTCAGTGCCAATTAACGGTATTTTGATTATAAGTACAATGTACGTTTTCGTACTATACGCGCCTACTTCTGACAACTCCAATAATTTTGGCATTTGCGCATAGTTTATTGCGGTAGGGAACGTATGCCCTATTGGAAAATTGGGTAAAGCGTCAGTCAAATAGTTTGTCAATTGTCTTCGAGATAGTATGCTTGGGCTCACCATTCCTCTCGTGAATCCTATTAAAAAATTAACTATTTGTCGTACGTCATTCAGTAATGATTCTACGATGAGGCTTACAGCCGCTATTCGTTCATCCAATTGTTGCCGGGTGTTTTGGTCGTTGTACTGGTTGACCACCCGTTGCTCGATCTGTTGCACGAGAGCTTGTAGCACCTTCTGATTGTCTTCCAAACGGATTGATGATCGATTAAAAAGATCTATTGTTGAGTTCAACATTTGCACATTTCCCTTTAAAGCGTCTTCTACTGTTTTTTGCTTTTTATTTATTTTGTTTATTTCGTTGCTAATTTTGGATGCGTCTTGTGCATCCATATTTCCTGTGATTGCTTTTATTATTCCCCCTAATCCGTCTATCAAACCTCGCCGATAACGAATTTTTTTTAATTCCTGTTATGTCGATGCGGCCTGTAGTTCGTTGTTGATTTTATCGACCATGCGAGTCGTTGTTTTTGTCGCCATATGACAGAGCAAGTTGGCCCGCAGGTCTTGAGCACATAGGTCTACTTTTTTCTTCATGGCTTCGGTGATCTGCGCTTCTTGTTCCCCTATTCCACTTAGATCCATTTTTACTGCTAGTTTCCACACGTCGCGGGTTATTGACATGGTCCCGATTTCCTCATAGAAAATTCCGGGTGAAACCGTAAACTTTTCTATCCGGTATGGTTTTTTCAGCGTATCAGCCTCACTTGGGTTCGACCCTAGGGCCAGAGGTTAAATCCTTCGGACCTGTCGTTTTTTTTGAATAGGCGAATTTATATATGTATATAGATATACACAGAGATTTATGGGTTTATCTTGAAAATTTTAATTCTTTTTCATTGAAGACTTTTAATTCGGGCTCGGTGCTGAGTCCTGAGTTTATTGCCCCTTTGTTTTCTGCGAAGTTTGCGTTTTCCTGCTTCGACCAGGTCGCTCGTTCGGTGCTTGAACGGCGACGTTTCCATGATTAAATACTTCGACTTTCGACGGAAATCGACGATCCATCGGTAAGTTTAACACTTCCCTTTTTCCTTTGATAATTTTTTGCACGTTTTCTTTATTATAATTTTATTTTTCTTCCCCTTTTTTTCCAGAACATTATAATAGATTACTCGCGGTATGAGGGAGAAACGGTGGTTTTTGGAGCTGAGGAGGATGGCCTCGAATTTGTTGTTGTAAGTTGAGCAATTCCCCCTCCTTTTCCGTTCTTTTGGAAGAAAATGTCTTCTTATTAATGTATTTTCTTTTGTTTCTTTTTCCTTTTAGACCGCTCAGACTCCTAAATCGACGCGTACCTTCTCGAAAGGGTGGTGGCCTCGGTTGTTTGTTCAGCATGCCGTCGGAGTTCGCCGCCGTCGCGCCCGGGTCCGGGCCAATTTACTGAAGCTCTGGGCCGAGGATCCGGAAAGTTTGGAGGCCATGGAGTGGGGCTGGGAGCCGGTCGACTTGTTCGGGTTGTGTCGGCTCTTCTACGACAGCCTGGAGGAGGGTTGGTGGCTCAGTCGGCCCACCATGTGGTGGCTGCCGGCCCTCTTTCCATTCTCGGGGTTAGAACTGGTCCCCATTTGGGTGTTCGGTTGACCCGATGATTTACGACAAATTACATATATAAATTTGTATTTGCGTTGTGCATTTTATTTTTCCCTTCCTCTTTTCAGGGCGGCTTGCGGCAGAGCCTTAGTGGCCTCCTTTGATTATAAAATAAAACATTTTTTTTTCTCTTCTTTTTTTTTTGATTGGATGCGCGTTCTCGTCTTCCGCACTTCCTGTGCGATATATATATATATATATATATATATTTCTTTTCATGTTATTTTTCTTCTTTCTATCTCTTTTTTTTTATGACGGGGCTTCGTGCGGTCAAGCCGCGCCCCTCCCCCCTTTATCCGCACCCACCCGCTGGCCATCGAGACGGCTAGTGGGTGATATATCTTTTTAGGCGGTTCGCGTGTACGCGTATTTCTTTGCGTCTGCAGCCGATACGGTAGGTTTCGCCTGCCTCTCGACTTCGGACCGTGTAAGGCCCTACCCATTTCGGGGTGAGCTTGGCCGATCTGCCCCTCCTCACGGTCTCGTCGTAGAGGAGGACTTGATCACCCGGGCGGTACTCTACTTTACCGGCCGTGTGATCGTAGTGATGCTTCGATTTCTCCTTTCCTTTTTTCAGCTTTTTTTGTGCCTGTTGTCATGACGCCCTCAGGCGTTCACGTAATTCTGCTGCGTAATCGTCGTATGAATATGTTGTTCTCGGTATTTCTCGCAGTGCGGTCGGTAATTTAGCCTCTTTACCGAATACCAATGCATACGGCGTAACACCTGTAGCAGTGTGTGGCGTGGTATTATATGTAAACATGGCGTATGGTATTCATTCGTCCCAGTCCCTTTGATCCTCACGTACAACATTTTTCAGGTATTCCGCAAGGTCCTATGGGATCTTTCCAGGGCTCCATTCGATTGCGGATGGTATGCCGTGGTTTGCAACTTTTTTATTTGTAAGAGATCACACTTTTCTTTAAATATCTTGCTTAGAAAATTTGTGCCTTGATCCGAAAGGATTTCGGACGGGGCACCAAATTTACAAATGATTTCCGTTACAAGGGCCTTTGCTACAGTTTTGGCTTCTTGGTTTTCTAACGGAATTGCTGCACTATATTTTGTTAATAAATCCTGGAAAGTCAGAATGTATTTGTTGCCTTTTTCTGTAACAGTCAAGGGACCTACAATATCGACAGCACATTTTTCGAACGCTCGGCCCGGTGTGTCTGTTATGACCATCGGTATCTTCGTATTTTTTCCCAATTTATTTCGCTGACATTTGTCACATTCTTGTATGTGTGCGGTGAGGTCTCGCTTCATTCCCGGCCACACATACTGTTGACGTATTTGATGCAGCGTCCGTGTGATGCCTTGGTGCCCACCTAGAAGGGCATCGTGATATTCTTGCATTATCTCCGCTCGGTCTTCCTTGCTTGGAGTGGATACGCCAATGCTGCAGTTTTCTTCGTCGCTCGCGCTCGTGCTCGAGCATCGCGACTCTTTTAACTCACGGGGAGATTCCCCCTGTGCCGCGCTTCCCCTAGCGGCTTCTTCTCCTCGTGCTGCCTCGTCGCACGGTGAGTCGTATTCTAGGCCTCTCCTCTTTATGCGAATATTCATAGCGCTATCCTTTTTTTTTGCGCTCTCCCTGGCGGACGCTCTCGCTCGTGTCGTCACTGTCCAAGTCCATATTGTCGGACTCGGTCTCTTCCCTCTCACTTGCATAACGGCTGGCGGCTATACTGTCTTCCTTTATTTTCTCTCTCGTGCTGCCGCGCAGAGTCTTCTTTCTTTCTCTATTTAATATCTCTTGCTCGCATTTACCTGTTACTATCACTCTTTCGTTACCTTCTTTCTCTGTCGCGCTACCCCATTTCCTTATATTTTTCCCTTTAATAATTTTCTCCGTTCTACTACCGCGCTTTTGTGTAATTTTTTCTCCCTCTTTTGCCTGAGCTCGTGTCAAGGCATATATGCGGCTTAATGCATCTGCGTTCGTGTTTGATTTTCCCGTTTTATATTGGATTTTATAGTTATATTCTTCCAATTTTATTCGCCATCTCATAAGCCTTGATCCTGGATCCTTTACGCTGAATAACCATGTCAATGGTTTGTGATCCGTAATTATGGTGAACTTTGTGCCATAAATATACGGTCGAAATTGATGTACTGCCCATACGATTGCAAGCAGTTCCTTCTCTGTAGTGGAATAATTGGTTTCGGCTTTGTTGAGAGTTCGGCTTGCATAATAATGGGTAAATCCTCTCCAATTTTCCCTTGAGACAGGATTGCACCAATTGCCTTATCCGAGGCATCCGTTGTCACGATAAACGTTTTCGTGAAATCAGGATACTGGAGTATGGGCAGCGTGATCAGGGCTTCCCTTAAATGGTCAAATGAGCATTGGCATAATTCGGACCATTCGAATTTGACATCCTTTTTATCAAATTCGTCATTGGATTTGCGATCTTGGAAAAATCTTTAATGAATCTGCGGTAGTACCCGGCTAGCCCCAGGAATGATTGAATTTCTTTTACATTTCTCGGTATTGGGAAATTTTTAACCGCTTTTAGTTTTTCAGGGTCGGGTTTCACACCGACTTCTGTTATAATATGACCGAGATATTGTGTTTCCTTTCGCATAAATTCGCATTTCTTGGGTTGTATTTTTAAATTAGCCTCTCTTAGCCGCGTCAGCACTTCACGTAACCACTCGTCGTGCTCGGCAAGGGAGGCTCCGTGTATGACAATATCGTCCAAATATACGTAGCATTTTAGGCCTTGCAAACCGGCCAATACTGCGTCCATTAATCTTTGGAACGTAGGAGGTGCATTTTTTAAACCAAATGGCATTCGATTATACTCGTAATGCCCTAACGGCGTTGAAAAAGCCGTTTGCGGTTTGTCTTCCTCCGCCATTGGGATTTGATGAAATCCCGAAGCGAGGTCGAGGGTTGTAAAGTATTTTGCCTTTCCCAACTGGTCCAGTATCTCTGCGATATTGGGCAGTGGGTAAGAGTCGCCTTCTGTAGCCTCGTTTAACTTCCGAAAGTCAACGACCACCCTTGTTTGGATTATTCCGTCCGCATCTGGTTTTTTCGGCACTACGAGCAATGGGGCATTCCATGGGCTCGTGCTTGGGCGGATTATATCCTCATCTAGCAGTTCTTGTGCCTGTCGTTGAATTTTCTTTTTGTGCTCCGTCGGCAGTCAATAAGGTCGAACCTTTATCGGCATTGTCCTGTCCTTGAGCGGTATCCGATGCTCGACTGCTTTTGTACAACCTAGTAGTTCTCCTTCGAGATGAAATACGGCGGGAAATTCCTCGCAGATTTCTCGCAAAATTGCTTCTTCTCTTGCGTTCAAATGCGAGTTCCCCTTAATCTCGCGTCATAATTTTTCCATCCTTTTCTTTCGTATTTCCGCGGTTTTTCGGCTTCTTCATGAGTTTCCTCTTCTTTCTTCTTTTTGTCGCAGTTTTCTTTTCCCATGCTAACCTTGTCTATTTCCATTTTTTCCAGCTCGACCGTAGGTCTTCTAATAAATTGCTCTTTCCCGAGCATATTCATTATTATTACAGGGCAAGTGTTTGCCTCTGCTTTCACGATGGCCTTTCCCATCGTGACTCCCTTTTGGATTTTTCGTTCCCTTGTAAATCCTTGGCCTTTTCCCATCGTCCTTGCCTGCACAATACATTCTGTGCGGGCGGGTATTTTCAAGTATTTCGTGCCGTGTACAAACGGGATTTTGTGCCCTCGAATTTCTATCATTTTTCCTCCTAGTATGTGTATTCCCTTTTCGATTATACAGTCCATTCCAAGGAGTCCGTCTACTGCTAACGGTACTTCCTTGCCGACCACGTGGAACTTGTGCGTTATCACAGCGGCCGGGGTGTCCAGTTTCAGCTCAGCTGTGCAGAGCGTGCGGAACGCCTTGCCCCCGAGGCCGTGAAGTTCTATTATCTCGTCCCCGATGGGTGTTTCCGGATCCAGCTCATTCACTTTTATTATGCTGCACTGAGCCCCTGTGTCACAACGGAGCGTCAGCATTTTGTCGCGAGCCTGCGTTGACGTTATATGTAGGTCACTAGCGTGTATTCGCGGTAGCTGAGCGCTGACGTGGTAGATTCTTCTCGGCGCCTTGTCATTGTGTACATATGGCTTTCCAAGTAGAATGTCCATTATTTTTCTTTGCGATAATTTTTTCTCGTTCACTTGAACGCATTTTGTATTTCTCTGTATTGAGAGAACGCCGACTGCTAATAAGCTGATGGTTCTTTGGGCGTATTTTCTTGGGTTTTTTCATTTGGCCTATACTCGTTTTGTTTGGTTGGGAACTTATTGTTTGGTGCGTAATTGTAACGCTTCTGTTAATAACTCGGGCCTTGCCATCCTGGCCGTCGTCTACAGTCGTTGTATCTGTGACCTGGTTTTTTGCAATAATTGCAAATTATTTCTGCTTGATTAATCGTTTTCGTTGGCACCGGCAAGCTATAACGCGCTTGTGTTTGCGCCTGATGCGACGCGGGCCTTTGAAAAGGGAACGATTTTCGCCCCTCGTGGGCGTGTGACGGTGCGGACTGTCCGCTACTGTGGGAGACGCTCTTCGCGATTGTTCTTGTTCCATCGACCGATTTTTCCTCTTCGATTGCTCCGCGGATTGCTTCCCCTAAATCGTGGTACCCGCGTGACCTTACCATTAACTGCAGGTCCTTGCGAAGTCCATGTTCGAAATTATTTAGGGCAAAATGCCTGATTAACTGTTTAATTGCTTGTCTACCAATTTCTGAATTGACCATGGGCGTGCAACCCTTGATTAAATCCATCATTATAGATTCGACGCGGTTTGCGTAAACTTGTTCAGTCTCGTCATGTTTTTGTCTACAGGAATTGAATTCGATTTGTAGCGCGGGGACTGTTCGCTTCGGCTCGTACAGTGATTTTAATAACGTCAGCAAATCGTCGAACGTCTCTACGTTTTTGTAACGCAGGTCCGCCGCGGCTTTGCCTTGTAATTTGAGATGCAATATAGCTTGTAATAAATCTGCGACATTTTCGGGACGGACTCGAGTTGAAGCGTATTTTATTGCTCGTATAAAATCTGTAACGGCTTCCGGTTTGGATGCGTCGAATACGGGTATGCTCATTCGAGCCTCTTTCATTGACATATAGTCGTCGTGTTCGGTCATTGTTACTGTCCGTTGGTTTAATAGTGTAAAATCTTGGTGATTTAATTCGCGATTTATTTCGGTTTTATCGGGATTAAATGTTTCGTCATCACTGGACGATGCGTCTGACGAATTGTGTTCCGAAGGCTGATTATGCTGACGCTTCGGATTTAAATATTTCGCGTACGTTACGGGAGTCAAATCTAGTTTTTCTGTGCTTAGATATTCCCTACGACGCTTTCGGCCTAAATCACTCTCACCGTCGGAACTTACGACAGTGTTAAAAAAACGAATCTAACGATCGCGATAGATCGTCTCTCCCGGGCAATCGATACCGGTCTGCTTTTTCTTCGTCCGACATAGACGAATGCTCTGGCTTTGGAGGAGTTTATTTATCAAATGTTCCGTCACTTACAGGTAGATGATCGCAAGATGCATGCTGATAGATGATCTGCTGATCGTCCTGGTCTTCGTCCCTCCGTTTCGCACTCTGCTTCTGGGTACGATTTTTCTGATTGTTGAGTCCTTCTTCCGTTGATTCTCGGGATCCGGGTTTACTGGGATTGGCTCTGCTTGGCTGTAGCCTTTCCTCTGGATTCCTCTTCCGACTCGGTCGGGATGTCTCACTCTAGCACACGGGTTGACTCGGTCACTCGCTTATGGTGCTTGAGTAGTTTTTGTGCGTGTCCACGCACAATGAACAAACTCTTCGGTAGATCCCACCGCTGCCACCAATGTTGTATCCCCGGCTCGAGAACCCGGGATAGGTAATTTTGGGATCGTTGCGAAATTAAGAGTTGGAACTCAAGTTCGTTGAATAGGAATATAAGTTTATTGCTGGGCTGGTCTTATAATTGAATTTACAGTGTGTCGGTCGTGCCTTAGGACCGAACCGTTCAAAAGCCAACCAAAGACTGTCTGTTCCCTGGTGTCTTCTCTTAATTGTCGACTCTGATTGTCGCAATTTTCCCCAGATCAAGCATCATAAGATGCTTGGTCAGGACGTGTCGCAAAGTGTCTTTTTGACGTTTGCATTTTAGCGAAGGTGTAACTCTCGCAAGAAGGGCAATAAAGTGTCACTCTCTCAAGGAGGGCAACAAAGTGGAACTCTCGCAGTTGCGCAAACACTTTTGTATTGCACAAGTTTGCGGACACAACACCATGAACTTTATTTTTATGTGAAATTACCTTTATTCACAGTACATGTTCAAAGTGATTGCCAATGGAATCAATGCAGTATTGCAATCTCCTCACCACGAATTTCTTATCACTTCGGCACTTATCGCCGAAGTCTTGCCATTGTCTTGTATGTAAACAACGGCACCAAACCTACAATGTACACGGAACATTGTACAATGTGTCGCCCAAACAAACCCACGATAACGATAGTAAGAATGGTGAGACTAGTATTAATGAATCAAGCGAATGTAAATTAGGTATTCTTTTGAAGAGCAAACTGATATGCTTGTAATTTACGGAGAATGTCAGAAAAATGCAGTGAGAGCTAGAGACTTTTACGCTGAAAGATTTCCTGAACGTTCTCATCCTACACGCCGTACATTTCAAATTTTGTACACTAAACTGAGGACAACTGGATCCTTAACTCGTCGGGAAAGTAACCGACAAAAGCGAGTTACTAACGAAGAAACGGAAATTGGTGTTCTTGCCGCCGTTCATCGAGACCCTTGTGCGAGTTCTCGTCAAATTGCGAGGGAATCTGGCGTAAGCCAAAGAAGTATACTGCGTGTTCTACATGGCCATAAATATCATCCTTACCACATCGGTCTCCACTAGGAATTAACTGGTACGGATTTCATGAATCGCACTGAATCCTGCCGATGGGCTCAACGCCAGATTCAGAGAGATGACTTATTAATTAGTCGGATTTTATTTACTAATGAGGCAACATTTACGAATCATGGAAATATTAAGTTGCATAACATGCATTTGTGGTCAACTGAAAATCCACATTTTCTGCGGCAAGTTGCACACCAAAGACCGTGGTCGGTTAATGTATGGTGTGGGATTATTGGGGATAGAATCATAGGCCCTTATTTCATCGAGAAACCGAAATGTGGTATCAACATGATGGGTGCCCGGCACATTTTTCGCTGATAGCTAGAAATGAATTGCAAAAGAGATTTCCAAATCGTTGGATTGGACGCGGAGGAGCTGTATCGCGGCCGGCTCGCTCGCCAGACTTGACGCCTGTGGACTATTTCTTGTGGGGATACTTGAAAGATCTTGTTTATGAAGAACGTCCAGCTACGCCGGATGATATGCGTGAGAGAATTCTTCGAGCCTGTGATTCGATAAGTGCCGAAGTGATAAGAAATTCTACACAATCCGTGATGAGGAGATTGCAATACTCCATTGATTCCAATGGCAATCACTTTGAACATCTACTGTGAATAAAGGTAATTTCACACAAAAGTAAAGTTCATGTCACTTTTTTTATCTTAAATGACCTTGAACGACTTTGACCCCTCAATGTTTTTTATGCAGTTTTCGATGCTCTATAAGATAGTTGAAAGAAATATACCGTCCCATTTAAAAAAGTGGAGGTGACCTTTACTGTGTGACAGCGCCTCCACTAGGATGAAAAAAATGGGCGCATTTGATGACCCCTTTCGTACGGTACAACATTTGTTTCAAACATTTTTTGTGACGTCCATAATTACAGAAATATTCAAGGTAGCAACAGTTAGTGCCTCACCCTGTGTACTGTAACGGGTAGGCATTCGTCACGATTAATTTTACGTATCAGTAGATTTCCCCGAAAACACTTCCCCGAAAAACTATATATATATATATGTGTGTGTGTGTGTGTGTGTGTGTGTGTGTGTGTGTGTGTGTGTGTGTGTGTGTGTGTGTGTGTGCGTGCGTGCGTGCGTGCGTGCGTGCGTGCGTGCGTGCGTGCGTGCGTGCGTGCGTGCGTGCGTGCGTGCGTGCGTGCGTGCGTGCGTGCGTGCGTGCGTGCGTGCGTGCGTGCGTGCGTGCGTGCGTGCGTGCGTGCGTGCGTGCGTGCGTGCGTGCGTGCGTGCGTGCGTGCGTGCGTGCGTGCGTGCGTGCGTGCGTGCGTGCGTGCGTGCGTGCGTGCGTGCGTGCGTGCGTGCGTGCGTGCGTGCGTGCGTGCGTGCGTGCGTGCGTGCGTGCGTGCGTGCGTGCGTGCGTGCGTGCGTGCGTGCGTGCGTGCGTGCGTGCGTGCGTGCGTGCGTGCGTGCGTGCGTGCGTGCGTGCGTGCGTGCGTGCGTGCGTGCGTGCGTGCGTGCGTGCGTGCGTGTGTGTGTGTGTGTGTGTGTGTGTGTGTGTGTGTGTATATATATTGTGACGGGGATTATTTTCTCTACACGAAACGAGAACTCAAATCGGGATCTGGTGCGGGAAGCCGTCACCTTTGGCCGTTCCTCCCGTGCGCGTGCATCCGCAGTACCCGGGGCGCCACAGACTTTGTTTCTCCGGTCGTCTCAACTGGAATAAACTGGGGTCGGGGTGATCAAACCCGACCCGCCAGGCGGAGACTGGAGCTCTCCTTAATTTTTGGTTTTCCGGAATTCTAACCGGGTTCGGAGTCTGGACTCCTCCTCCATTTTTAATCGCCGGAATCGTCTAACCGGACTAAACTGGATGGACTTACACGGGAAAAAACGGTTGCGGTAAAGCACGGCCGCTCAGGCTGTGGTTTGTGGTAGAGGGGTCGGGATTCACTGGGGAGTAGCGTGAATCACGATCACGGGATCTGTCACTTTCGCGACACCGGAAACGTCACTAATAAAATATAACAATGGTCTTATTTTATAGTGCGGGAACTGGTGGATTAACCACCCGGGAACTTTTTACGTAGACGAAACTTAACGCGAATGCGAAATGCACACGGAAACGTCACACGCACGTGAACGAGAGAGCACGACAGTAGAAGAGCTAGGGCGGTTCTAACGCAGGGACCTCAGGGGGGAGCGGGGAGGCGGGGTCCAGCGCGGGGAAGCCAAGTGCCTGGTGGAGGGGCGGGGGGGGGGGGGGGGGGGGGTCCAGCGCGGGGACGTGACGTCAAGCCAGTCTCTGGGACTCTAGGTCTCTGTGGAGGGAGTAGCCATGTGGTCCGAAGAGCGACTGTCGAGAGGGGGAAGCCGCTGCCAGCGAGTGTTTTGTGGGGACGGGGGTCAGGTAGTGGTGAGTGACCGTTGAAAACCCATAAATCTCCTAATTTATTATAGACTAAAAAAGATTAGCATCGATGCAGTGTTTTTCTTTCTACAATATTTAGTCCGCGTGAAAATAAAACTCACACACACACACGATGTGTGCATGTAATGGTTATCTATGGGTAGGGAAATTTCGGTAATTTGAAGCGATACATGAAGGGGACGCCTCTGTTTTCCTTGACTATCCCTGTGGGGTAGGCATCTGCTGTCCAGAAAAGTGTGCACTCGTGGAGGTAAAAGCTAGCCAGGCTCGCCAATCATTGACTTTCGCGATCTCTACAGGACAGCGCCTAGGTCATGAAGACTGAACTGGCGTATTATACAGAGCATCATAGAGTTTTCAATATATGTTGCCGCGTGTTCCAGGATGTATGAAGTCTGTCACGAATCATAGGGTTCTTCGCAGAGCAACATCAAACCTATTCAAGTGACACTTGAAGCTTTACAATACTTACCAAGTCAGCCATATTCTTAAGGCATTTTTTTTCTACGTCGACGTTCGAAGCCACCCTCCGAGCATAGGGAACATTTTGAAAAAATAACATTCCGCTCATTTATTTTTATTTATTTATTTATTCATTTTTTTGCTCCCGTTGAACCCCGACCGGCTCGTTCTGTGTATGAATTTATTTTTCATGCTTTCCGCGATAAAAGATATCAACGTGATATTAAAAAACTCTGGTGGAGGTGATTCTATTACATTTTCCGAGCTAGAAGGGAACGACAAAAATATTTTCTGATGGGAGACCGTTTTTAATCATCAGCAGCGCTCAAAAGTGGCCGCACTTTGAATGAAGCAGTGAGTTAACATATCTCTCTGGGAAGACTTTTCAACTCGTTAATATGGAGAACAACAATCAACCATCAGAAGAAATCTTGCACAACCAAGCCAAGCTCCTAAGTTCGATCGACGACTTTGCTGTGTGGAGGCAACAGATCGTCGAGTTCATCGAAGTACTGAAGACGCAAAGCCGAATTAAGCGCCAACGATTATCAACTAAACATCAATAGTCATTGATAGGCCAAATACCGCATCTGGAAGGATTGAAGTATTCCATGTACAGGCATTGTATATGCATGGGTGTAGGACACAGCGGTGATGGGTTAATGTGGCGAGAACTCGACTTGAACGCGTGATGGTTTATACTTTAACCCCGGCTCGATGAATTTCAACAACGTGGAAGTGGTTGAGCTTTACGAAAAATACGTAATCTTACAATAAATGTCAATAAGTATAAATCAATACGCGTTGAATGTTATATCCCATTGCCACGGGAAATAATGATTATGAAGGCTGCGATTAATGTGCAATCAAGAGATAATACACGTTTCGCATGGGTGACAGTCACAGCTGTATACCCAGCTGAACGAAACAGTGACCACGGATATTCTTACATGCATTATTCAACGGTATTGAATCTATCGAATATTGGATTCCCAGTAACTATAGGTCAAATTAAAAATAAAAAAATTGTGCTTCGAAACTATTTATCCATCAATGTGTATACCACCGAAGAAGACATTGCTCCGATACGCGTGGCTCAACATCAGAAGAAGAAGAAAAGCATATCAATTTGCTATACATACAAGATACCGAAGATAACAATGTATAACATATCACATAGATAAAGAACCTATCAAGCCTCGTGAGCGCAGAACAGAGGCAGCCATTGAAAAATATATATATGCCATCGGTGTGTGAAGTTAACACAATTACTATACCGTCATATGCGCTAGACGAATTAAACAACAATCCAGTATTTCGTAGGTGTCTGCATTACTTTAGATCAACGGATAAACTACAATCACATGAGATCGATTATGGAGCAATGAAGCACTGCGCCATCCGACTATCAAATGATACCAATAAGTGGTTCCAAATCATCAACGCCAATCGGAAAGCAATACATCCATTCACTGTAGATGCCTAGTTGGAGTGTTTTTTTTTACTAATGAGATTTTTACTAAAGAGAATTTTACTAAAGAGAAGATGAGAGTGTGAAAAGACTAATGGGAAGAACGTAGCAGAGGATATGTATCAATATCATGAAGGATTTACTATTGATTACCACATGTGTTTTTCATATGATGAACCGCTATCATAGTATCGACTCCATCACAGCGCCGATTTCATATCATAGTTCGTGACAGAACTGGAAAAACTAGTGCTGTGCATAAAATACATTTTCTACGAAAATTAATGCTCGTCATGAGTTAATTCTAATACCTTCACGCTATGGCAATAATTGTGCATTTAGTCATCATCAACCACTAGAGGTAGAAGTTGACTTACTCAAGATACAATGGCATATGCCCCACATAATATTAGATGAGATCAATAAATTATCATTCCTTCGAACATTGGAAAGCGAGCGATACTTGAATATGAGTTTTCGCGTTTGGAATCTATACGCCTGTCCATCGCTTCAAAGCACAACGAAACATTCATGGACCGTAAAAGCTACCTCCCAACTAGAGAAACCAAAATATGTAATTGGTGCGGTGCAGACTGGTAAAAAGATAATGTATGGTAAAGGACATTAGATTATTCACCGACTGCAAAATCACAAGTGCTAAACTGTATCTCAATTCAGCATTCTTTGCTCAAGATGATTCGAATTAGGACTTCAAAAAAGTTTCGACATTTTGTTCAATATGTACTCTCGATTTTGTAAATACCATTATGACTGCAATAGTGATCTTCTTTACTAACCACCGCCAAGTCTTAATGTAACGGCCCTCTCACGGTTAATGATTGATCACATCAGAACGAGCTTGTAAAAAAAATGCTACCGTAGATGTGTGAATAGAGTTCGAATGCAAAGAAGATTCACCACTGAATACAACTGCATATTATTTTAATCTTACATGATCGCATTGTTGAATATTGTCCATTGTCCGACATTGTCCATAAAATTGCTTGGATCGGCTAAATCTGCGAGATACGAAGCATCATGGTTGATTCGCAATAATCATGGTCTAAAGTGGGCATATGGAAACGTTCCATATCGCATGGCTGCAGGTTCAATAACAGCTGGAGTTGAAGGTTCAACGGACGGCGATATGTGTCCTAACGTATATGTTGAGGGTCATGAAAAACGAGAATGGCTATCTGATATAATAAATATGAAAAATGAGCTATTTATTGAGTCGTTGAATATAGACTTTGACGATATGGATGTCTCAAGTAAATTAGATGGAAGTTTTACTGTACGATGTGAAAAGCATGAAAACAGTTGTGCCTTACAAAATGTATTTAAAATATTTAATTGGTGGCTGAATCATAAAGATTCATGCAAATAAAAGAAATGTAACATTATGTACGTTTTATTCTCCTCACCCCGTACTTAGTTATATCCGCATCACCTGATATCGGATTGTGCAACTGAATACAATATTACTTTCGAATGACTTCCGTTTCCGGAGTGAGTGGGGACGGACGTGCGAGAGAGTGAGTGATAGAGAAGGTGGTGAAAAGGAGGGAAAAGGTGCAGGAAAATACGGGAAAGTGCGAAGGAAGGAGGGGACGAAGGTAGGTGGCGAAGAGAACGAAATAAAAGTGTCGGGGAACAAGGAACAGAAAGGAACAGAAGGTTCTAGGCGGGTGGAAAAGGAGGTTAGGAAGCAGGGCAAAGGGGACGGTGCGGCGGAGGAGAAAGGGGAGGAGGAAAGTGGCCGGTGAGGAGACAGGACAGTGGCGACGCGCGACGCGAAGGCGACGCGGGACGCGAAGGCGGCGCGAGAAGGTGGGAAAGAGCGGGACAGGGAGGTAAAGAAGAGAGCAAGGTGGGTAAGGTAGGGAAGGTAAGGAAGGGAGTAGGAGAGCGGAAAGAAGCGAGTAAAAGAGCAGAAGCATGGCGGATAGGGAGGAAGGGGAGAGGTACAGGGAGGGGAAAGGAGAGGAGGAGGACGGGGGTGGAGGAAAGGAGGGAAAAGAGGGGGCGGAGATGATGAGGAGGAAAGGTAGGAAGACGAATGGTGAGAGGCTGATGAGGGAAAAGTGCGGAAGTACAGGGGACATCAGTGAGTTGTGGAAAAGGAAGAGAGAGCGGGTGGAGGGGGGAGCGATGGAGGAGAGCGAGGCGTTCCAAAAGAGCAGGAAGGTGCAGAGGTCGCCGCAGGGAGGGGGGGCGGAGGACGAGAGCCTGAGGGAAATGATGAAAGTGATGAGAGAGGAGGCAAGGAGGGATATGGGGGAAGTGAAGGAACAGGGAAGGAAAGTGAAAGAGGAGCTGGGAAAGATGAGGGAGGAGATGAGGCGGGCGGAGGAGAGATGGAGGGTGGAGAGAGAGGAGATGGCGGGGAGAGTGGTGGAGATGGAAAAAAGACTGGAAAAGGTAGAAAGGCAGGAGCAGAAGATAGAGGAAATAAGGGTACGGATGGAGAATATAGAGACAGAGGGGGGGAGGAAGGGAGAGGAGAGCAGAAAACGAGAGGAGGGTGGTGGTGGGCAGGTAGGGAGGAGGGTAAAGGAAATAGAGAGGAAGATGGAGAGAAGAAAGGAGAAGAAACTGCATAATAAGGGGAATAAGGAGGGAGGGACCGGTGAGGGGGGCAGTAGACGAGGGGTTCGAAGACGTTCATGAGACTTTCGACGACATTCATAAGACGTTTGAAGACATGCATGAGGCCTTCAAAGAGTTTCAAGAGACTTTCTACGACGATCATGATACGTTTGAAAATGTTTGTGAGACATTTAAAAGACTTTCGAAAACGTTCATAAGAAGTTTGAAGACATTTATGAGAGGTGCGAAGACCTTCAGAGACTTTCGAAGACATTCAAGAGATCTTTAACAATATACATAATACGTTTGAAGACATCGATCAGGGGTTCGACGACGTTTTAGAGACTTTCAAAGTCATTCACGAGGGGTTTGAAGACGTTCAAGAAACTTTCAATTCCGTTCAAGAGACTTTTGACGACATTCATAATACGTTTGAAGACATGCATGAGGCCTCCAAAGAGTTTCAAGAGACTTTCTACGACGATCATGAGACGTATGAAGATGTTCGTGAGACATTCAAAAGGCTTTCGAAAACGTTCATAAGAAGTTTGAAGACATTCATGAGAGGTGCGAAGACCTTCAGAGACTTTCGAAGACATTCAAGAGATCTTTGACGATATTCATAATACGTTTGACGACATCGATAGGGGGGGGGGGGGGGGGGGGGGGGGGGGGTTCGACGACGTTTTAGAGACTTTCAAATACATTCACGAGGGGTTTGAAGACGTTCAAGAGACTTTCGACGACGTTCATAAGACGTATGAAGACATGCATGAGGCCTTCAAAGAGTTTCGAGACACTTTTTACGACGATCATGTGACGTATGAAGATGTTCGTGAGACATTCAAAAGACTTTCGAAAACGTTCATAAGAAGTTTGAAGACATTCATGAGAGGTGCGAGGACCTTCAGAGACTTTCGAAGACATTCAAGAGATCTTTAACGATATTCATAATACGTTTGACGACATCGATGAGGGGTTCGACGACGTTTTAGAGACTTTCAAATACATTCACGAGGGGTTTGACGACGTTCAAAAAACTTTCGAATTTGTTCAAGAGCCTTCCGACGACATTCATAATACGTTTGAAGACATTCATGGGGGGGTTCGAAGACGCTCGAGAGACTTTCAAAGACATTTACGAGGGGTTCGAAGACGTTCAAGAGACTTTCGACGACATTTATAAGACGTTTGAAGACATGCATGAGGCCTTCAAAGAGTTTCGAGACACTTTTTACGACGATCATGTGACGTATGAAGATGTTCGTGAGACATTCAAAAGACTTTCGAAAACGTTCATAAGAAGTTGAAAGACATTCATGAGAGGTGCGAGGACCTTCAGAGACTTCCGAAGACATTCAAGAGATCTTTAACGATATTCATAATACGTTTGACGACATCGATGAGGGGTTCGACGACGTTTTAGAGACTTTCAAAGACATTCACGAGGGGTTTGACGACGTTCAAAAAACTTTCGAATACGTTCAAGAGCCTTCCGACGACATTCATAATACGTTTGAAGACATTCATGAGGGGTTCGAAGCCGCTCGAGAGACTTTCAAAGACATTCCCGAGGGGTTCGAAGACGTTCAAGAGACTTTCGACGGCGTATATAATACGTTTGAAGACATTCATGTGGGGTTCGAAGACGCTTAAGAGACTTACAAAGACATTCATGGGAGGTTTAAAGACGTTCAAGAGGCTTTCGAAGACGTTCAGAAATCTTCGACGACATGCTTACTACGATCTTTGACGACATCCTAAACCGAAGACTTTCATGTCGTTTCAGTTTCGCTGGAATCGTTTCGGTTCGTTTGGGGCTTTCACAATGTTGGCGGAACGTGTTCGAGTTCCTCTGGGTGCGCACCCAAGCAAACTCAAACAAGTTCTACCAAAACTGTGAAAATCCCAAACGAAACGAAACAATTCCAGCGAAACTGAAACGTCATGAAAGTTTTCGGTTTAGGATTCCGTCAAAGATCGTATTAAGCATGTCGTCGAAGATTTCTGAACGTCTTCGAAAGCCTCTTGAACGTCTTTAAACCTCCCATGAATGTCTCCGTAAGTCTCTTAAGCGTCTTCGAACCCCACATGAATGTCTTCAAACGTATTATGTACGCCGTCGAAAGTCTCTTGAACGTCTTCGAACCCCTCGGGAATGTCTTTGAAAGTCTCTCGAGCGTCTTCGAACCCCTCATGAATGTCTTCAAACGTATTATGAATGTCGTCGGAAGTCTCTTGAACGTATTCGAAAGTTTCTTGAACGTCTTCAAACCCCTCGCGAATGTCTTTGAAAGTCTCTAAAACGTCGTCGAACCCCTCATCGATGTCGTCAATCCTATTGTGAATATCGTTAAAGATCTCTTGAATGTCTTCGAAAGTCTCTGAAGGTCTTCGCACCTCTCATAAATGTCTTCAAACTTCTTATGAACGTTTTCGAAAGTCTTTTGAATGTCTCACAAACATTTTCAAACGTCTCATGATCGTCGTAGAAAGTCTCTTGAAACTCTTTGAAGGCCTCATGCATGTCTTCAAACGTCTTATGAATGTCGTCGAAAATCTCTTGAACGTCTTCGAACCCCTCGTGAATGTCTTTGAAAGTCGCTCAAGCGTCTTCGAACCCCTCATGAATGTCTTCAATCGCATTGTGAATGTCGTCGAAAGTCTCTAAAACGTATTCGAAAGTTATTTTAACGTCTTCAAACCCTTCGTGAATGTCTTTGAAAGTTTCTAAAACATCGTCGATCCCCTCATCGATGTCTTCAAACGTATTATGAATATTGTCAAAGCACTCTTGAATATCTTCGAAAGTCCCTGAATGTCTTCGCACCTCTCGTGAATGTCTTTGAAAGTCTCTCAAGCGTTTTGGAACCCCACATGAATGTCTTCAAACGTTTTATGTACGCCGTCGAAAGTCTCGTGAACGTCTTCGAACCCCTCGGGAATGTCTTTGAAAGTCTCTCAAGCGTCTTCGAACCGCTCATGAATGTAATCAAACGTATTACGAATGTCGTCGAAAGTCTCTTGAACGTATTCGAAAGTTTTTTGAACGTCTTCAAAACCCCTCGTGAATGTCTTTGAAAGTCTCTAAAACGTCGTCGAACTCCTCATCGATGTCGCCAAACGTAATATGAATATCGCTAAAGATCTCTTGAATGTCTTTGAAAGTCTCTGAATGTCTTCGCACCTCTCATGAATGTCTTCAAACTTCTTATGAACGTTTTCGAAAGTCTTTTGAATGTCTCACGAACATCTTCATACGTCACATCATCGTCGTAAAAAGTCTCTCGAAACTCTTTGAAGGCCTCATGCATGTCTTCAAACGTCTTATGAATGTCGTCGAAAGTCTCATGAACGTCTTCGAACCCCTCGTGAATCTCTTTGAAAGTCTCTCAAGCGTCTTCGAACCCCCCCATGAATGTCTTCAAACGTATTATGAATGTCGTCGAAAGTCTCTTGAACGAATTCGAAAGTTTCTTGAACATCTTCAAACCCCTCGTGAATGTCTTTGAAAGTCTCTAAAACGTCGTTGGACCCCCCCCCCCCCCCTATCGATGTCGTCAAACGTATTATGAATATCGTTAAAGATCTCTTGAATGTCTTCGAAAGTCTCTGAAGGTCTTCGCACCTCTCATGAATGTCTTCAAACTTCTTATGAACGTTTTCGAAAGCCTTTTGAATGTCTCACGAACATCTTCATACGTCTCATGATCGTCGTAGAAAGTCTCTTGAAACTCTTTGGAGGCCTCATGCATGTCATCAAACGTATTATGAATGTCGTCAACAGTCTCTTGAACGGAATTAAAAGTTTCATGAACGTCTTCAAACCCCTCGTGAATGACTTTGAAAGTCTCTAAAACGTCGTCGAACCCCTCATTGATGTCTTCAAACGTATTATGTATATCGTTAAAGATCTCTTGAATGTCTTCGAAAGTCTCTGAAGTCCTTCGCACCACTCATAAATGTCTTCAAACTTCTTATGAACGTTTTCGAAAGTTTTTTGAATGTCTCACAAACATTTTCAAACGTCTCATGATCGTCGTAGAAAGTCTCTTGAAACTCTTTGAAGGTCTCATGCATGTCTTCGAACGTCTTATGAATGTCGTCGAAAGTCTCTTGAACGTCTTCGAACGCCTCGTGAATGTCTTTGAAAGTCGCTCAAGCGTCTTCGAACCCCTCATGAATGTCTTCAAACGCATTGTGAATGTCGTCGAAAGTCTCTAAAACGTATTCGAAAGTTATTTTAACGTCTTCAAACCCTTCGTGAATGTCTTTGAAAGTCTCTAAAACATCGTCGATCCCCTCATCGATGTCTTCAAACGTATTATGAATATTGTCAAAGCACTCTTGAATATCTTCGAAAGTCCCTGAATGTCGCACCTCTCGTGATTGTCTTCAAACTTCGTATGAACGTTTTCGAAAGTCTCTTGAATGTCTCACGAACATCTTCAAACGTCTCATGATCGCCGTAGAAAGTCTCTTTATACTCTTTGAACCCCTCATGCGTGTGTTCAAACGTCTTATGAATGTTTTCGAACGTCTCTTGAATGTCTTCAAACGTATTATGAATGTGTTTTGGACAAACCCCTCGTGATTGTCTTCGAAAGCCTCTCTTAAGGGTCTTCGAACTCCTCATGAATGTCTTTAAACGTGTTATGAATGTCGTCGAAAGTCTCTTGAATGTATTCGAAAGTTTCTTGAACGTCTTAAAACCCCTTGTGAATGTCGTTTAAAGTCTCTTGAACGTCTTCGAACCCCTCAGCGATGTCTTTAAACGTATTATAAATATCGTCGCAGATCTCTTGAACGTCTTCGAAAGTCTCCGAAGGTCTTCGCACCTCGCATGAATGTCTTCAAACGTCTTATGAACGTTTTCGAAAGTCTCTCGAATGTCTTACGAACATATTCAAACGCCTTATGAGCGTCGTAGAAAGTCTCTTGAAACTCTTTGAACCCTTCATGCGTGTCTCCAAACGCCTTGTGAATGTTTTCTAACGTCTCTTAAATGGCTTCGAACGTCTTATGAATGTCTTCGGAAGTCTATGGAACGTTTCACGAACGACTATCGAAAATCTTCGAATGCCTCGCAAACTTCCAACAAACGGTTCACGAACATCTAACGAACGTATACTGATAAATGTCTTCGATTATCATTGGGCGATTATATTCATTTATTTTCAATCAAATTCCATACAAAAAAATGAGTTTCACTTTCGAAAGTAATATTGTATTCAGTTGCACAATCCGATATCAAGTGATGCGAATATAACTAAGTACGGGGTGAGGAGAATAAAACGTACATAATGTTACATTTCTTTTTTTTGCATGAATCTTTATGATTCAGCCACCAATTAAATATTTTAAATACATTTTGTAAGGCACAACTGTTTTTATGCTTTTCACATCGTACAGTAAAACTTCCATCTAATTTACTTGAGACATCCATATCGTCAAAGTCTATATTCAACGACTCAATAAATAGCTCATTTTTCATATTTATTATATCAGCTAGCTATTCTCGTTGTTCATGACCCTCAACATATACGTTAGGACACACATCACCGTCCGTTGAACCTTCAACTCCAGCTGTTATTGAACCTGCAGCCATGCTATATGGAACGTTTCCATATGCCCACTTTAGACCATGATTATTACGAATCAACCATGATGCTTCGTATCTCGCAGATTTAGCCGATCTATGCAATTTTATGGATAATGTCGGTCAATGGACAATATTCAACAATGCGATCATGTAAGATTAAAACAATATGCAGTTGTATTCAGTGGTGAATCTTCTTTGCATTCGAACTCTATTCACACATCTACGGTAGCATTTTTTTACAGGCTCGTTCTGATGTGATCAATCATTAACCATGGGAGGGCCGTTACATTAAGACTTGGCGATGGTTAGTAAAGAAGATCACTATTGCAGTCATAATGGTATTTACAAAATCGAGAGTACATATTGAACAAAATGTCGAAACTTTTTTGAAGTCCTAATTCGAATCATCTTGAGCAAAGAATGCTGAATTGAGATAAAGTTTAGCACTTGTGATTTTGCAGTCGGTGAATAATATAATGTCCTTTACCATACATTATTTTTTTACCAGTCTGCACCGCACCAATTACATATTTTGGTTTCTCTAGTTGGGAGGCAGCTTTTACGGTTCATGAACGTTTCGTTGTGCTTTGAAGCGATGGACAGGCGTATAGATTCCAAGCGCGAAAACTCATATTCAAGTATCGCCCACTTTCCAATGTTCGAAGGAATGATAATTTATTGATCTCATCTAATATTATGTGGGGCATATGCCATTGTATCTTGAGTAATTCAACTTCTACCTCTAGTGGTTGATGATGAGTGAATGCATAATTATTGCCATAGCGTGAAGGTATTAGAATTAACTCATGACGAGCATTAATTTTCGTAGAAAATGTATTTTATGCACAGCACTAGTTTTTCCAGTTCTGTCACGAACTATGATATGAAATCGGCGCTGTGATGTGGTCGATACTATGATAGCGGTTCATCATATGAAAAACACATGTGGTAATCAATAGTAAATCCTTCATGATATTGATACATATCCTCTGCTACGTTCTTCCCATTAGTCTTTTCACACTCTCATCTTCTCTCTATAATAAGTAAAAAAAAACACTCCAAATAGGCATCTACAGTGAATGGATGTATTGCTTTCCGATTGGAGTTGATGATTTGGAACCACTTATTGGTATCATTTGATAGTCGGATGGCGCAGTGCTTTATTGCTCCATAATCGATCTCATGTGATTGTAGCTTATCCGTTGATCTAAAGTAATGCAGACACCTGCGAAATACTGGATTGTTGTTTAATTCGTCTAGCGCATATGACGGTATAGTAATTGTGTTAACTTCACACACCGATGGCATATATATATTTTTCAATGGCTGCCTCTGTTCTGCGCTCACGAGGCTTGATAGGTTCTTTATCTATGTGATATGTTATACATTGTTATCTTCGGTATCTTGTATGTATAGCAAATTGATATGCTTTTCTTCTTCTTCTGATGTTGAGCCACGCGTATCGGAGCAATGTCTTCTTCGGTGGTATACACATTGATGGATAAATAGTTTCGAAGCACAATTTTTTTATTTTTAATTTGACCTATAGTTACTGGGAATCCAATATTCGATAGATTCAATACCGTTGAATAATGCATGTAAGAATATCCGTGGTCACTGTTTCGTTCAGCTGGGTATACAGCTGTGACTGTCACCCATGCGAAACGTGTATTATCTCTTGATTGCACATTAATCGCAGCCTTCATAATCATTATTTCCCGTGGCAATGGGATATAACATTCAACGCGTATTGATTTATACTTATTGACATTTATTGTAAGATTACGTATTTTTCGTAAAGCTCAACCACTTCCACGTTGTTGAAATTCATCGAGCCGGGGTTAAAGTATAAACCATCACGCGTTCAAGTCGAGTTCTCGCCACATTAACCCATCACCGCTGTGTCCTACACCCATGCATATACAATGCCTGTACATGGAATACTTCAATCCTTCCAGATGCGGTATTTGGCCTATCAATGACTATTGATGTTTAGTTGATAATCGTTGGCGCTTAATTCGGCTTTGCGTCTTCAGTACTTCGATGAACTCGACGATCTGTTGCCTCCACACAGCAAAGTCGTCGATCGAACTTAGGAGGGTGGCTTGGTTGTGCAAGATTTCTTCTGATGGTTGATTGTTTTTCTCCATATTAACGAGTTAAAAAGTCTTCCCATCGAGATATGTTAACTCACTGCTTCATTCAAAGTGCGGCCACTTTTGAGCGCTGCTGATGATTAAAAACGGTCTCCCATCAGAAAATATTTTTGTCGTTCCCTTCTAGCTCGGAAAATGTAATAGAATCACCTCCACCAGAGTTTTTTAATATCACGTTGATATCTTTTATCGCGGAAAGCATGAAAAATAAATTCATACACAGAACGAGCCGGTCGGGGTTCAACGGGAGCAAAAAAATGAATAAATAAATAAATAAAAATAAAATAAATATAAATAAAAGGCAAAAAAATTGTCATAAATACCTCGTTTTCGTATATGTGTTTCGGATAGTCAAGACATTACTTGAGCGGAATGTTATTTTTTCAAAATGTTCCCTATGCTCGGAGGGTGGCTTCGAACGTCGACGTAGAAAAAAAATGCCTTTAGAATATGGCTGACTTGGTAAGTATTGTAAAGCTTCAAGTGTCACTTGAATAGGTTTGATGTTGCTCTGCGAAGAGCCCTATGATTCGTGACTGACTTCATACATCCTGGAACACGCGGCAACATATATTGAAAACTCTATGATGCTCTGTTTAATACGCCAGTTCAGTCTCCATGACCTAGGCGCTGTCCTGTAGAGATCGCGAAAGTCAATGATTGGCGAGCCTGGCTAGCTTTCACCTCCACGAGTGCACACTTTTCTGGACAGCAGATGCCTACCCCACAGGGATAGTTAAGGAAAAAAAAGGCGTCCCCTTCATGTATCGCTTCAAATTACCGAAATTTCCCTACCCATATATGACCATTACATGCACACATCGTGTGTGTGTGAGTTTTATTTTCACGCGGACTAAATAGTGTAGAAAGAAAAACACTGCATCGATGCTAATCTTTTTTAGTCTATAATAAATTAGGAGATTTATGGGTTTTCAACGGTCACTCACCACTACCTGACCCCCGCCCCCACGAAACACTCGCTGGCAGCGGCTTCCCCCTCTCGACAGTCGCTCTTCGGACCACATGGCTACCCCCTCCACAGAGACCTAGAGTCCCAGAGACTGGCATGACGTCACGTCCCCGCGCTGCCCCCCCTCGACCAGGCACTTGGCTTCCCCGCGCTGGACCGCTCCACCCCGCTCCTCCCTGAGATCCCTGCGTTAGTACCGCCCTAGCTCTTCTACTCACGACGATGTGCTTCTTCCCCGAGAACGAGAGCGCGACGTCACGGGCGCGAGAGAGACACGACACGTCTCTCCATCGCGACGTCTGATCGACAACTCTCTCACGATATCTCCAAAATCGGGAGCCATCGCGATTTGAGAGACAACCGTCTCACGCGAAGATTCGTTAGCAACTCTGTACCTCGCGCGACCAAGGCCGGCGTGCGAGGGATTATGCGAGAGCGAGACATAGCGCCTTAACAGAAAAAAATGTCAACACGCTCGCGGCATCGGACCATGCGAAATCGCCGGTTCAAGCGAGAACTTTACCTCGTATAATATCGAGAGCTGAAATATTATTTCGGGAGCTGGAATATTCTGATGGAACATTCCTTTCGGAATCTATATTTTCTGCCCGAGTTACCCCGCAAACGGAACGGTAACAAATCGGGGCCGTTTCTCATAGGTAACATGGAGGCTCTCGGAGATCGCATCCCTGGGCCACCGGCGACAGCGGGCAAAGTTTCTGTCTAGAAGCGCGGCGCGGAGATCTCCAGCCTCCGCCCGTAACCTAAACGGCCCGGTCTCCAGCACGATGCACCACTACGGTGGGGTGCCAGCGTTTCAGCCGGGCGTGCACAGATTCCTCGAGAGGCCTCACTGAGTGTATCCCTCGGTCGGGATTGCTCAGTACGTTGAGCCACACGCCGCTCGACCGAGTTCCGCCCGCCAACCTAACAAAAACGAAAACACAACCCAAAACCTCAAACGTAACAAGACAGACATTCTAGAGAAAAGACCGTTAACACAAACGGATGGGTCGCAAGCCGGGCATCGAGAGCATATCTTGATCATCGGTAGCATTTCTGTGACGTCTTAAAAAATCATGTTTTAAATATTTTTTTTGTTCCCCTGTTTGGCTCCAGCCTCATCGGAATTTTATTTCGATTTGAGGTTTTTGCACCGATCCCGGATAGAGAGAAGAAATTCTTTTATTTTTTATTATTTTTCTTTCTTCCTCTATCGCTCTCGACCTCGTCAGATTCGTTCGACGGAGGGGAATAAAACTTCCCTGTTCCCGTAAATCCGAATAAATAGTTCGGATCGAGAGAAAATATTGATATTAAAAAAAACAATTTTTTAAATTCATTTTCTCGATTGCTCACGTCCCGTCGAATTCACTCGACGGGAGGGAATCAAATTTCCCTGTTCTCGTAGATCCGAATGAATAGTTCGGATCGAGAGAAAATATCAATATTTAAAAAAAAAAAAATTTTTGGATCTGATTTTTTTCTCTTGCTCACTTCCCGTCGAATTCATTCGACAGAAGGGAAATCAACATTTCCCAGTTCCCGAAATCCGAAAATTTCTTTCGGATCGAGAGGTAATTTTTTTTAATTCTTTTTTTTTGTTTCCTCTCGCGTTCTCGATTCCGTTGGATTTTTTCGACGGAAGGGAAATCAAATACCCCCAGTTCCCGGAAATTTGGAAATTTATTTCGGATCGAGAGGTAATTTTTTTAATTCTTTTTTTTGTTTCCTCTTGCGTTCTCGTTTCCGTTGGATTCTTTCGACGGACGGGAATTCAAATTCCCCCGGTTCCCGAAATCCGAAAATTTCTTTCGGATCGAGAGACTTTTTTTTATTCTTTTTATTTTTTTTTCTCTCGCGGTCTCGTTTGCGTCGGACCCTTTCGACGGAAGGGAATTCAGATTTCCTCAGCTCATGAAATCCGAAAATGTATTTCGGATAGAGAGGATTTTTTTATTATTATTCTTTTTCACTCTCTCGCTCTCGCATGTGATCCTGTTTCAGGGTTCTCGGACGGGGCAAGGAAAGTTCCCCCCGATCTCGCCTTTTGGAAAAATTTTATTTTCCAAACAGACAGACATGTTGTTTTGTTTTTTAAATTATTTTTTTTCTGTTCTGTCTCCTGCTCTCGAGGTCGTTGAATCAAATTCGATGAAAAAGGATACGACCCCTCAGCTCTCGATTCCGCCAGTCACACTCTCGTGTTCCGAGTGTTCCGGGGGGAATACCCCATGGCGACCGGAGACAGGGTACCTGAGCTCCCGTCACAGCTCTCGAAACGCTCGTCCGAAGATACGGACGAGGTTTTCGCGATCACGGACCTGGCACTGGGCCCGCGGAGTCGACTTTGGGACAGCCGACCCGACCTGGTCGCGCCCAGGCGGCCGAAGCGTGAAGCCTAGCGCAGCCACGAAGCTTTCGAGATATTGGACGCCTTGTCGCTACCATGCAACAAGCGGACGTTACCTCCCGAAAAGGCGATACGTGAGCGCAGCCGCTCGCGGTCTGCGCCACCACGCCAGTGATTTCCGAGGCCCCTTTATGGGCCAGTTCCAGAGGGACAAGGCGGACAAAGCCGCGCCCCCGCTACCGAGTGGTTCCATGAAGACCACGGAAGCTACCGAAAAGCCGAGTAAACCCAGCTGCTGAAATTACGGCAAAACGGGTCACCGGCAAAGAGAATGTCCAGACTACCGGCGTCCCTTGTGCTACCGATAAGACCGTCAGACGTGTCCACGACCCGTTACCCCTTTGCAATCGGGGAAACGGACAAGGAGGCGAGTGAGGAAATCTTCTCTGCCTCCCGTAATAAGCCTTGACGACATACTTTCTCGACAAGCTCCCGTGTAGCGACACCACGCCGACCAGTTACCGAATCCGCAAACCGGCGAAGGCAGTTACGAGGTACACCCTCAGCTACCGATACGTCTCCCCCGAAGGAAATCCTTCCTTGGGATGACGCAATAGTTAACGTCGAGTCGGACGCAAGTAGAGGCACCCATCAGGTAGCGCCCGCATTCGTGGCTGACCCCTAAAAGCTCCTGTTAAAGGCGTCTGGCCCATAGTTTCGTGTGAGGTGGCAACACCCCACAGCTCCCGCAACATCGGCCTCTGGCCCAGAGTTCTCGCATAAGGCAACAACGCCTCACAGTTCCCGCAATGTGGCCCTCTGGCCTATGGTTCTCGTGCGAAGTGACAACACGGCAATCGATCTCCATGCCAGCCCGGCCTCTGGCCTTGGCGTTCGGAGAGGCCACAACGCCTCACAGTTCTCGCAATACAGGCAATAGCGGCAACGTCCCGCAGTTCACGCCATAAGGGGCCTCCGGTCCCAGTTCTCGTGCAGGACCGTGATGTCCCGCAGTTCGCCCCATAGGGGGGCTAGGCCCCTGATTCCCCGGCGAGGAAAATAGACCTCGCAGTTCCCGTGAGTCGCGATGACGCGACTCAGTTCTCGACACTAAGAACCCCGGAGAAGGTGATGGAAAAGTTGGAGCGGTTCCCCCAAAGTTCCCGAAGCCACCACCGAAGTAAGGACGTGACGGCTGATTAGGTGAGTCCGCTTACGATTGGTTTTGTTCCGTCCCTGGTGGTGGTAAGAGTGAATCTCGATTGATCCTTTATTTCTCGCGTCGCAGGGCGGTTGTCCGTCCGCGGCAGGTCTCGGTCTCTTCCACGATATTAAGGCTACCGTATTGTAACCGGAAGAGACAATCAGGCTACCGGTTATACAAAAATATTTTTTTTTGTTTTTGCGATTATATTTTCTCGTGCTGTGGGGCGATTAGTCGCCCACGGTTGATCGCGGTCTCTCCCACCTTTAGGCTATCGACTGTAACGAGAGAGATGATTTTTAGCCATCGAGTACGAACAGTTATTTTGTGTTCTAGTTTCCTTTCTCGCGCTGCCTATGCTTGGATCCCCGCAGTAGGTCTCGGTCCCTCCCACCGTTTAAGCTACTGACTGCAACTGGGAAGGACAATGATTGCTACCGTGTGCATTTCAGCTACGGCTCTTGCTTAGCAGAGATCACGTAGTTCCCTGATCGTAACCACCCTTAAGGGGTGGGTAGTTGTGACGTGATTTTTTAAGACACGTCACAGAAACGCTACTGATGATCAAGATATGCTCTCGATGCCCGGGTTGCGACCCATCCGTTTGTGTTAACGGTCTTTTCGCTAGAATGTCTGTCTTGTTACGTTTGAGGTTTTGGGTTGTGTTTTCGTTTTGGTTAGGTTGGCGTGCGGAACTCGGTCGAGCGGCGTGTGGCTCAACGTACTGAGCAATCCCGACCGAGGGATGCACCCAGTGAGGCCTCTCGGGGAATCGGTGCACGCCCGGCTGAAACGCTGGCGCCCCACCGTAGTGGTGCATCGTGCTGGAGAGCGGGCCGTTTAGGTTACGGGCGGAGGCTGGAGATCTCCGCGCCGCGCTTCTGGACAAAGGCTTTGCCCGCTTTCGCACGGTGGCCCGGGAATGCGATCTCCGAGAGCCTCCATGTTACCTATGAGAAAAGGTCCCAATTTGTTACCGTTCCGTTTGCGCGGTAACGCGGGCAGAAAATATAGATTCCGAAAGGAATGTTCTATCAGAATATGCCAGCTTCCGAAATAATATTTCAGCTCTCGATACTAGACGAGGTAAAGTTCTCGCTTGAACCGGCGATTTCGCATGGTCCGATGCCGCGAGCGTGTTGACATTTTTTTCTGTTAACGCGCTCTGTTAACGCTTTCGCATAATCCCTCGCACGCCGCCCTTGGTCGCGCGAGGTACAGAGTTGCTAACGAATCTTCGCGTGAGCCGGTTGTCTCTCAAATCGCGATCGCTCCCGATTTTGGAGATATCGTGAGAGACTTGTCGATCAGACGTCGCGATGGAGAGACGTGTCGTGTCTCTCTCGCGCCCATGACGTCGCGCTCTCGTTCTCGCGTAAGAGGCACGTCGTCGTGCTCTCTCGTTCACGTCGCGATAAGTTTCGTCTACGTAAAAAGTTCCCCGGTGGTTAATCCACCGGTTCCCGCACTATAAAATAAAACCATTGTTTTATTTTATTAGTGACGTTTCCGGTGTCGCGAAAGTGACAGATCCCGTTATCGTTCACGCTACTCCCCAGTGAATCCCGACACCTCTCCCACAACCCACAGCCTGAGCGGCCGTGCTTTACCGCAACCGTTCTTTCCCGTGTAAGTGCATCCAGTTTAGTCCGGTTAGACGATTCCGGCGATTAAAAATCGAGGAGGCCTCCACACTACGAACCCGGTTAGAATTCCGGGAAACCAAAAATTAAGGAGAGCTCCAGTCTCCGCCTAGCGGGTCGGGTTTGATCACCCCGACCCCAGTTTATGCCGGTTGAGACGACCAGAGAAAGAGTCTCTGGCGCCCCGGATACTGCGGATGCACGCGCACGGGAGGGACGGCCGAAGGTGACGGTTTTCCGCACCAGATCCCGATTTGAGTTCTGGTTTCGTGTAGAGAAAATAATCCCCGTCACAAATGGCGCGCAACGTGGGGCCACGCCGGCGAGTAGCAGTTCTCGGTAAGGTTTAAGGGGAAAAGCGGAAAAGAATAATTTAATTATTCTTTTTTTCCCGTTCTTTCCGCCGTTCTTGCTCTCGTCGAGGAAAAGAAATATTTTCTTTTTCTCTTAGTTCTCGTAATACGTTTTCGTGTGTTCGCGATCGCTCCCGAATTAAAATAAAAAAATGTGCTCTCGAGAAAAAAAACGGTCGAAGGTGACGGTTTCTCGCACCAGATCCCGATTTGTGTTCTCGAATTCCGTTTCCGTGGTTAGAGAAAATATCTCCGTCACAATATATATATAAATTGTAACGGGTCGGAATTCGTCACAATTAATTTTACGTATCAGTAGATTTTCCCGAAAACATTTCCCCGAATGACACTTCTCCGAACGGCACATCCCCGAAAAAACAGTTCCCCAAATCGACACGTCCCCGAAAAAACAGTTCCCCGAATCGACATTTCCCCGAATGACACTTCTCCGAACGACACGTCCCCGAAAAACCGTTCCCCGAATCGACACTTCCCCGAAAAACATTTCTTATTTAGGCTTGTTGGAGTTTGTTGGGTTTGGTACCCATACTTTTCCCCGAAAACACTTACCCGAATTGACATTTCCCCGAATGAAACTCCTCCGAAAAACAGTTCCCCGAATCGAAATTTCCCCAAATGACACTTCCTCGAAAAACATTTCACCGAATGACATTTTCCCGAATGAACACTTCCACGAACGACACTTCCCCGAAAATGAGTAAAAAAGTTATTTATTTAACGTCAAAGTCGAAATGCGTAAAAATTATTAAACAAAGGGTCAATAAGATGACAAGAAAAAATGAGTGAAAAAATTATTTATTTAAAGTCAAAGTCAAAATGGGTAAAAATTATTAATCGAAGGGTAAATAAAATTACAAGAAAAAAAGAGTGAAAAAGTTATTTATTTAAAGTCAAAGTCAAATTGGGTCAAATGGGTGTGAGCGCAGGGCACCTCGGATCTGCGTGGGGAATAGTGGGGTCCGTGGAACACTGGTGTGGGCGCAGGGCACCTCGAATGTGCGTGTGGAATAGTGGGGTGCGTGGAACACTGGTCTGGGCGCACGGCACCTCGAATGTGTGTGTGGAATAGTGGATTGCGTGGAACACTGGTGTGGGCGCAGTGCACCTCGGATGTGCGTGTGGAATAGTGGATTGCGTGGAACACTGGTGTGGGCGTAGGGCACCTCGAATGTGCGTGTGGAATAGTGGATTGCGTGGAACACTGGTGTGGGCGCAGGGCACCTCGGATGTGCTTGGAATAGTGGGGTGCGTGAAACCCAAACAGACCCAAACAAACTGTTTTTCGGGGAAGTGTCATTCGAGGAAATCTCGATTCGGGGAAGTGTCATTCGGGGAAATGTACTGTATTCCAATTAGGTCTGGAATTCAATATGGGAGCTCAAATTTCTGCCTGATTATAATAACATTTATTATTCATTCGTCGTACAGGGTTTTTATATTCTCTTTTAAACGGACATGATTCGCGAATTAAACATCATCCTCCTTTAGCAAGACTTCCAAAACATATTTCTCGATTTACGTTACATGGAGCGAATTATGCTGCGCTTCGGCTTATACATTTTCGTGTTCATATTACCCTAACATACATATTTCGACAACCCTGAGACAATTCATTTTCCTTTATCACATTTACGTAACGTTTCTTCGCGTTATTTTTTGTCATTACCGCTCGATCGAAGATGAGCACAACTCACTCACACCAGGTACTCACGCAGAAAGTCCCGTTTTCTTTTCTGTTCCTTGATTTCGATGGTCCACTTGTCCAATTGTCCTCGATTTAGAGGGGATACAGTGAGCACGATTCCCCCGTGGATAACACCCGGTCCTGGCAAGGTGAATTCCGGACCAGTAGTAGAAAACGGGAGTCAGGCGCACCAATGGAGGTGCTTTCTACGAATGGACCGTCTCGTAGCCTGGTAGTCGGTGGGTTTCCTCCGGTACTTCTAACAGTCCGTTAGAATGGATCTCGGGATTTCCTCTCTCTCTTGGGAGTAGGAAGTTGGACATGCCACGGGTGATGCTATTCCCTTTTTTATCAGCCACAGCGTGCTTTCAGAATAATCTCGGCACAAGCCTTAATACGAACTCGGTGCCTTGAATATATTTTTGATTATTTATTATTGACCAGTACGGTTCTTAGTTTGATACGCTTACGGATTTTTGACGAGTGACCAGTCGACATGCCTCCTACTCTTATATCTCCTTCCTCCCCTCCACCCTTGTATTCACGCACGGACGTTGGCGCGACCTGCCATTCCTAACATCTAACCACCATTACAATAGATCAATATCCACTTGCACATCGATGTAAGTATTAATCTATTACAATATCTCCCTATAGTCTAATGTTATTCGTGCAGCGTTCGCGATGACTTGGACTATATATATATATATATATATATATATATATATATATATATATATATATATATATATATATATATATATATATATATATATATATATATATATATATATATGTCAGTAATGTTGAAACACGTTGTATATATATATATATATATATAGCGTGTTTCAACATTACTGACCAACCCGGAACTGGCGGGTTCGGAGGGGTCCCCCGAGTATAACTATCGAGGCGTTTTTTTTCCGTCCAATAGTTTCTGAATGAGAGCGATTAGAATATCGGAGTTCGGACAATTGTTGTAGGGCCGACGTCTGCCCTCAACAACGACGCCACTCGAGTGCTGAATCTGAGCGCGAAAGACGTAGCAGGCTACGAGTCAGGAAGATACGTGTCTGTCTCGCTGGCCCGAGCGAGTTGACATTTCTGTCATATTTGGCGCATAAGTTGAGACCGCGCGGCAAGATTCTACTGAAATGCACCGTTTGACAGATGACAGCAAGCGTTATTTGACGTTTTGCGTATCGATCGCTTAGGGCTGCCTGTTAACCAATCGGATTTGACATCCGTGACAGGCCGGCCGGTCTGTCACTTCCAGCTTCGTCTTTATTCACTTCACGAATGTCGTGCCGAAACATGAAGCTAGCCAAGATCCATGAGAAATGTATTCCTTTGTACCAGCGATGATGAGAAAAGATCATCGCGCTCTATGAGATTATTCATCGAGGCTTAGCGTTATGGTTATATTTAGGCGGTCATAAAAGATAAATAATTAATACGTCTTCAATTCAGATTTCATGCTATATTTTTTAAATCAAGAACAAAAAGAACCGACAATTACTCGATGCATGTCGAATCTCGAGTACAGTGTTACAGCACGTGTTTTTTAATTGTTTTTTTTTTTAATTTACTTTATTGCGACCGGTGGTCTAACGATTCGAATTGTCAAGTTGTCGGGGATTTACATCGTTACACGAATAACAAAGATTCGATAAACCAAATTTTGGTTTATCTGAATGCATGCTGGTACGAGAGCAAATATTAAATCAATGCTTCATATGATTTCTGGACGCCCTATCGGACATTTCTGAAAAGATTCGTCTACTTGCGTAATTGCGTTCGGCCGAATTCCTCTTAATGTGAGTGGATAAGTTTCGCTGCCGTGATATTAATTTTCACTTCCATGATGTCATCATTGGTTCAGAAAACGATGCCTAAGAAGTGGATGGTCAATCGCTAAAATGGAGCTCGGACGAGTGTTAGACAGTGCGTAGCGGAAATACATGAAAATGATTCTCTCAATCATTTTTCTAGCATCGATGGGACTTGACAAACGGAGATGAAGTCGATAGTCTCAATTGTTTGTCGGACATCCATGGGATATATTCGAAAGCGTCACGTTGAGTTTGTCTTTGATTTCATCTCCTTTTTGATCGAGGAGAATGGATCATGTAAGCAGAGGTAAAACGTTAGCTCGTTCTTCCTCGTTTCGGTCCTGATCGTGAACGTAGAGCAATCAAATCTGTCAGTGATTCGTGCAGTATCCATAGGACAACACTCGACAACGTCACGGCGAGTTCGCCATTGATATCATCTCCTTTTCGATAATATCGCGACGAGATGAATTCATCTCGTTCCTGATCGTGAACGGAGATGAAATCGATCCTATCAGTGATTCGTCCAGTATCCATAGGATACACTCAACAGCGTCATGACGAGTTCGCCATTGATTTCATCTCCTTTTCGATAATATCGCGACGAGATGAATTCATCTCGTTCCCGATCGCGAACGGAGATGAAATCAATTATGTCAATGATTCGTGCAGTATCCATTGGACATACTCGACAACGTCACGACGAGTTCGCGGTTGATTTCATCTCCTTTTCGATAATATAGCGACGAGATGAATTCATCTCGTTCCCGATCGCGAACGGAGATGAAATCAATTCTGTCAATGATTCCGATAATATCGCAAAGAGATGATTCAATCTCGTTCGCGATCGCGAACGGAGATGAAATCAATTCTGTCAATGATTCTTCTAGTGTCCGTAGGACATACTCGAAGCCGTCACAACGAGTTTACCTTTGATTTCATCTCGTTTCCGATGATATCGGAACGAGATGAATTCATCTCGTTTCCGATCGTGAACGGAAATGAAATCAATCCTGCAGTGATTCGTCCAGTATCCATAGGATACTCTCGACAACGTCACGACGAGTTCGCCATTGATTTCATCTCCTTTCCGATGATATTGAAACGAGATAAATTCATCTCGTTCCCGATCGCGATAGGAGATGAAATCAAATCGAACAACGATTCGTGCATTTTCAATTGGACATACTCGACAACGTCACGACGAGTTCGCGGTTGATTTCATCTCCTTTTCGACAATATTGCGACGAGATGAATTCATCTCGTTCCCGATCGCGAACGGAGATGAAATCAATTCTGTCAGTGATTTGTGCATTATCCATAGGACATACTCGACAACGTCACACCGAGTTCGCGGTTGATTTCATCTCCATTCCGATAATATCGCAAAGAGATGATTTAATCTCGTTCGCGATCGCGAACGGAGATGAAATCAATTCTGTCAATGATTCTTCTAGTGTCCGTAGGACATACTCGAAGCCGTCACAACGAGTTTACCTTTGATTTCATCTCGTTTCCGATGATATCGGAACGAGATGAATTCATCTCGTTTCCGATCGTGAACGGAGATGAAATCAATCCTGTCAGTGATTCGTCCAGTATCCATAGGATACACTCGACAACGTCACGACGAGTTCACCATTGATTTCATCTCCTTTTCGATAATATCGTGACGAGATGAATTCATCTCGTTCCCGATCGCGAACGGAGATGAAATCAATTATGTCAATGATTCGTGTAGTATCCATAGGACATACTCGACAACGTCACGACGAGTTCGCGGTTGATTTCATGTCCTTTTCGATAATACTGCGACGAGATGAATTCATCTCGTTCCCGATCGCGAACGGAGATGAAATCAATCCTGTCAATGATTCGTGCAGTATCCATAGGACATAGTCGATTACGTCTTGGAAATTTTTCTAGAGAAACATTTCCAGAGAAAAGAAAGGTGAAAAAACAATTGAACAGATATTGCGAACTTCGATTTTCTCAGTGTTCTGACGTGAGCTGGGCTTTGTGCGCGATGAAGTGACAGATTGAAAAAAAATCTGAAAAACCGTACCTACATGGCTGAATATACAGCCCAACAATACGCTGACATGATCGGATGCTACGGGCAACGAAATTTTCATGCGAGTGCCGCGGCAAACCTGTACAGTGAGCGCTATCCGGGAAGACGACAGCCGACTCACAAGGTGATTTCCGGTGCTTTCAACCATATGCGCGAAACCGGGAGCGTTATGCCGAATCGGAGTGCTGCCGGTCGGCCCCGGACCGCGCGAACTCCCCGCAGAGAAGAGATGATTCTTCGATGCATCGATCAAGACCCGACAACGAGCACTCGCGCTATTGCTCGCGAGCTAAATTTGAGTGCTTCGACGGTTCACCGGACGTCTAGAGGAGAACATGTGCACCCGTTCCATTACACCCGAGTCCAGGGCTTAATTGAACGCGACTATGAGATCAGGATGGGATTTTGCCGATGGCTCGTAACAGAGAATGAACGGGACGAGCATTTATTGGAAAATATAATTTTCACGGACGAAAGTTCCTTCGGTCGTAATGTCTCGTGGAATTTAAAAAATTACCATTATTGGGCTCCAGAAGATCAAAATCCGCACCTTGTGACTCAAGCGCGAAACCAGCATCCCTTTTCGCCAATCTTATGGGCTGGAATCATGGGTGACCGGCTGGTAAGCTTTTTAATTATGAACCAAAGGTGTAGAAGATTTTCAAGTGGCTGTAACTTGGAGCTTCATTCACGGATAAAAAATTGCATATCACGGCAAAAAAATATCGTACGCCAATTAACCAATCGGGGTTTTGAAAAGGACAATTTCATTTTTTTTTTATTTTTGCCATTTTTTTGTACTTAATACGTCATTTTGGATATGTCGATTTTTCGTGGTTTTTTAATTGCATGCAAAACTTTCAAGAAAAATGTCCTGGTCATTATGGGTACATTACTGAAACTATATTATTGAAGTCTGTGGACTCTTTGGAAGGCCAGTAAAGATTTTGAATCCTTTTTTTCGCTCGCCTTTTAAGAAAAATAATAATTCAGGGGTTGATCTGAAACTCGTAAATGATTATATCAATCGACTCAGAATTTCTCCCCCAACCCCTCAGTTCGGGAATGCTTTTTGATGAGGGACGTCCTGTATAAGGATAAAAATTATTAACCTTAATTACATTTAGTCAATTATTTAATTTTTTTTATTATTATTTTCGTAAATTCAATGCGATACTTTCCTTCCAGATCGGGCCCTTCCAGTTCGCGGACAATTTAGGGGGTGTGCAGTATGCACACTTTTTGCGCATCCATTTTCGCCGGTAGTGCAGGCGTGCGAATGTTGATAATGAAGTGTTACAAAATGCGACATTCCAACACGACGGTGCACGGGCTCACACGAGTCGCCTTGCCCAGGAAGCGGTGCAGGCGATCTTTGCAAACCGCTACATAGGTCGAGGCGGGATGCGCGACTGGCCAGCGCGGTCCCCAGATTTAAATCCTCTCGATTTTTTTCTGTGGGGCCACGTAAAATCTCAAATTTATCGACAAGCGGTGCGAGACAGGCCCGATCTCGAGCAACGCATTGAGGCGGCGGTGCGTAGCATAACCCCGGGTATGCTCCGCCGCTGCAAGGAGAGCCTCTTACGACGATGCCGGTGCTGCATCGAAGCAAACGGAGGCCATTTTGAGCAAATTCTATAAATTAATTAGCCGTACGTTTTTATAATGCATATGTCGACGGTGAAAATTTCATTAATCATTATCATCGATTCATTTTACAAATTCTATCAGGAGGTTCCGCACCCTATATTGTGTATTATTTTATTATAAATTTAGAAAATCTAATAAATATCGACTATGTCGCATGTATTGATTTTTTAATTACCCCTACCACCAATTCCTGCTGACGACGAAAAACACATACTTTAAAACATATATTTGGGGCTTAGTATGTAATTCCCATCGTTCATCAGGGGGGAGAATTACGGGCCCGGAAATTCAGTCGAATATTACGATATCACAAGATTAAGTACACGGATCGAAAAATGAATACCCTAAACAAAATCGATAAGAAAATATAACATCATATGTCAAATAAAGCGTATTGCAGTATGTCGAAGCTTCATTTATTTTGTCCAACTTGATAAAAAATACAATTTCATGATTTGTTTTTCAACTTGTTCTTTTTAACAATTTTTCCTCTTTCTCTATTAATCTTCTTACAGCGTCCAATGCTGCGCATCTTTCCGTTTCCGAAAAACCTGTAAACTGAAAGAAATTTTCTTTTTCTAATTCCATTATGAAAAAAGACAGCAACAGGTAATGTACGGGTTTGACTCGACAAACGTTCAAGACTACCCCAGCGATACGTAAGTATTTGACGTAATGATCCGCGATTAAGATTTTTTTAAGGCGAAGTAGAATAAGTACTACGCGACACATGAGTGCGAGAGAGATAGTCGAAATTTGTAAAACGCCATTTCTCAAGAATGAAACATTGTTATCCAAAATCGCGAACATGAGTGCACTCGGCGCCATCGTCCTGAATGCACACAATGAATTTCATCCCAATTGGTTCATCCGTTTGGGAAAAAAGTTTTTTTTTTTAATTTCGAAGTGGACGGAGGCGTTTTCTCCATGGCCTTAAAAGCTCTAAAGAAAACTGGGTTTCATATTCTCACCTCTTCGCCACTGACTGTCGATTCGATTTTTTCTCGTTCTGCTTCGCAGCACTATGCCAGTGCCACTGAAATCACAGAAGCGGGCGAATAATTCTGATATTTATTCATTAAATGTATAAATGATTTTAAGGATGAAAGAGTCCATAAAGAATACCTTTCCGAAACATTCCTTATTTCCGGTACATCCTCGAATACGGCGCGACGGAATGCCCGCCCGACTTCTTCAAAACTGCAACTGTATTAATATAAAATTAATAAAATTTGCTTCCAAATAATATTATAATTGGAACCTCAAAATACATGGCTCGAGAAGTAGTTTAAATTTTGGTCAGAATTTCCTGAGTGTATCGAGGGTGAGAGAAAACGAAAGGACTTGAAATACCCAAGTTAATGGAGCTAAGGTACCGCAAAAACATCTGCAGACGCAGTGATAGGTGTACTTACAATTTTGATCCTGTGGAAGTTTCTCGTTGAATTTTGTGCACGCCAATAAATAAAACGATGGTGCCACGATGTCGGTTTAAAAAGTTGCGGAGGTATTCCACTCTTTTCGCCGTTGGAGGAATTGCGTAAGTTTCACGGCAAATTTTGCGTAAAATGTTGGCCGTCACGCCTTTTCTAATTTCCACATGGTTGGAGAAACTGACAATGATACGGCCTAAAATTTCTTCATTCTCAAGCACATTTTTTGAAAAGTTAAGACAATTTTTTTGGACATAAGAAGCCGTGCGCGAAGCCATCGTATTACGAACTGTCAAATCGGTGTTGACGGGGACGAAAGAAACGCAACTGAAGATCGCAACTCTCAGCGCCTTCAAGATGGATCAACTCCATAGATAGTCGACTAAAGAGGTGTCGGCGGCAAAACGATTTAATTTAGGGTGCGTTCCGATATTCACTGCAAGTACTACTGAATATTCACTGGTGCTTTTTTTCTGTACTGTAGCACATTTATAACGGAACGACATCAACAGAATACTGCGATTCGCGTTCCCCACCCGCCATTTTAGTTTTACTTCAGATGCCTCACGTCGCGAACGGCAGGAAAGGCAAACTCGTCGTGACGGCTTCGAGTATGTCCTACGGACACTAGAAGAATCATTGACAGAATTTTTTTCACCTCCGTTCGCGATCGAGAACTAGATGGATTCATCTTGTTCCGATATAATCGGAAACGAGATGAAATCAAAGGCAAACTCGTCGTGACGGCTTCGAGTATGTCCTACGGACACTAGAAGAATCATTGACAGAATTGATTTCTTTTCCGTTCGCGATCGGGAATGCGATGAAATCATCTCTTTGCGATATTATCGGAATGAAAATGAAATCAACCGCGAACTCGTTGTGACGTTGTCGAGTATGTCCTATGGATAATGAACGAATCGTTGTCCGAATTGATTTCATCTCCTATCGCGATCGGGAACGAGATGAATTTATCTCGTTTCAATATCATCGGAAAGGAGATGAAATCTATGGCGAACTCGTCGTGCCGTTGTCGAGTGTATCCTACGGATACTGCACGAATCACTGACAGAATTGATTTCATCTCCGTTCGCGATCGGGAACGAGATGAATTCATCTCGTCGAGATATTATCGATAAGGAGATGAAATCAATGGCGAACTCGTCGTGACGTTGTCGAGTGTATCCCATGGATACTGCACGAATCACTGACAGAATTGATTTTATCTCCGGTCGCGATCGGGAACTAGATGGATTAATCTCGTTCCGAAATAATTGGAAACGAGATAAAATCAAAGGCAAACTCGTCGTGACGGCTTCGAGTATGTCCTACGGACACTAGAAGAATCATTGACAGAATTGATTTCATTTCCGATCACGATTGAGAACGAGATGAAATCATCTCTTTGCGATATTATCGAAATGGAGATAAAATCAACCGCGAACTCGTTGTGACCTTGTCGAGTATGCCGTATGGATAATGCACGAATCGTTATCCGAATTGATTTCATCTCCTATCGCGATGGGAACGAAATGAATTTATCTCGTTTCAATATCATCGGAAAGGAGATGAAATCAATGGCGAACTCGTCGTTACGGCTTCTAGTATGTCCTACGGACACTAGAAGAATCACTGACAGAATAGATTTCATCTCCGTTCGCGATCGGGATCGAGATGAAATCGTCTCTTTGCGATATCATCGGAATGGAGATGAAATAAACCGCGAACTCGGTGTGACGTTGTCGAGTTTGACCTATGGATAATGCACGAATCGTTGTTCGAATTGATTTCATCTCCTATCGCGATCGGGAACGAGATGAATTTATCTCGTTTCAATATCATTGGAAAGGAGATGAAATCAATGGCGAACTCGTCGTGACGTTGTCGAGTGTATCCTATGGATACTGGACGAATCACTGACAGGATTGATTTTATCTCCGTTCACGATCGGAAACGAGATGAAATCAAATGCAAACTCGTCGTGACGGCTTCGAGTATGTCCTACGGACACTAGAAGGATCATTGACAGAATTGATTTCATTTCCGTTCGCGATTGAGAATGAGATGAAATCATCTCTTTGCGATATTATCGGAATGGAGATGAAATCAACCGCGAACTCGTTGTGACCTTGTCGAGTATGTCGTATGGATAATGCACGAATCGTTGTCCGAATTGATTTCATCTCCTATCGCAATCGGGAACGAGATGAATTTATCTCGTTTCAATATCATCGGAAAGGAGATGAAATCAATGGCGAACTCATCGTGACGGCTTCGAGTATGTCCTACGGACACTAGAAGAATCACTGACAGAATTGATTTCATCTCCGTTCGCGATCGGGAATGAGATGAAATCATCTCTTTGCGATATTATCGGAATGGAGATGAAATCAACCGCGAACTCGTTGTGACGTTGTCGAGTATGTCCTATGGATAATGAACGAATCGTTGTCCGAATTGATTTCATCTCCTATCGCGATCGGGAACGAGATGAATTTATCTCGTTTCAATATCATCGGAAAGGAGATGAAATCTATGGCGAACTCGTCGTGCCGTTGTCGAGTGTATCCTACGGATACTGCACGAATCACTGACAGAATTGATTTCATCTCCGTTCGCGATCGGGAACGAGATGAATTCATCTCGTCGAGATATTATCGATAAGGAGATGAAATCAATGGCGAACTCGTCGTGACGTTGTCGAGTGTATCCCATGGATACTGCACGAATCACTGACAGAATTGATTTTATCTCCGGTCGCGATCGGGAACTAGATGGATTAATCTCGTTCCGAAATAATTGGAAACGAGATAAAATCAAAGGCAAACTCGTCGTTACGGCTTCGAGTATGTCCTACGGACACTAGAAGAATCACTGACAGAATAGATTTCATCTCCGTTCGCGATCGGGATGGAGATGAAATCGTCTCTTTGCGATATCATCGGAATGGAGATGAAATAAACCGCGAACTCGGTGTGACGTTGTCGAGTATGACCTATGGATAATGCACGAATCGTTGTTCGAATTGATTTCATCTCCTATCGCGATCGGGAACGAGATGAATTTATCTCGTTTCAATATCATTGGAAAGGAGATGAAATCAATGGCGAACTCGTCGTGACGTTGTCGAGTGTATCCTATGGATACTGGACGAATCACTGACAGGATTGATTTTATCTCCGTTCACGATCGGAAACGAGATGAAATCAAATGCAAACTCGTCGTGACGGCTTCGAGTATGTCCTACGGACACTAGAAGGATCATTGACAGAATTGATTTCATTTCCGTTCGCGATTGAGAATGAGATGAAATCATGTCTTTGCGATATTATCGGAATGGAGATGAAATCAACCGCGAACTCGTTGTGACCTTGTCGAGTATGTCGTATGGATAATGCACGAATCGTTGTCCGAATTGATTTCATCTCCTATCGCAATCGGGAACGAGATGAATTTATCTCGTTTCAATATCATCGGAAAGGAGATGAAATCAATGGCGAACTCATCGTGACGGCTTCGAGTATGTCCTACGGACACTAGAAGAATCACTGACAGAATTGATTTCATCTCCGTTCGCGATCGGGAATGAGATGAAATCATCTCTTTGCGATATTATCGGAATGGAGATGAAATCAACCGCGAACTCGTTGTGACGTTGTCGAGTATGTCCTATGGATAATGAACGAATCGTTGTCCGAATTGATTTCATCTCCTATCGCGATCGGGAACGAGATGAATTTATCTCGTTTCAATATCATCGGAAAGGAGATGAAATCTATGGCGAACTCGTCGTGCCGTTGTCGAATGTATCCTACGGATACTGCACGAATCAGTGACAGAATTGATTTCATCTCCGTTCGCGATCGGGAACGAGATGAATTCATCTCGTCGAGATATTATCGATAAGGAGATGAAATCAATGGCGAACTCGTCGTGACGTTGTCGAGTGTATCCCATGGATACTGCACGAATCACTGACAGAATTGATTTTATCTCCGGTCGCGATCGGGAACTAGATGGATTAATCTCGTTCCGAAATAATTGGAAACGAGATAAAATCAAAGGCAAACTCGTCGTGACGGCTTCGAGTATGTCCTACGGACACTAGAAGGATCATTGACAGAATTGATTTCATTTCCGTTCGCGATTGAGAATGAGATGAAATCATCTCTTTGCGATATTATCGGAATGGAGATGAAATCAACCGCGAACTCGTTGTGACCTTGTCGAGTATGTCGTATGGAAAATGCACGAATCGTTGTCCGAATTGATTTCATCTCCTATCGCAATCGGGAACGAGATGAATTTATCTCGTTTCAATATCATCGGAAAGGAGATGAAATCAATGGCGAACTCATCGTGACGGCTTCGAGTATGTCCTACGGACACTAGAAGAATCACTGACAGAATTGATTTCATCTCCGTTCGCGATCGGGAACGAGATGAAATCATCTCTTTGCGATATTATCGGAATGGAGATGAAATCAACCGCGAACTCGTTGTGACGTTGTCGAGCATTTCCTATGGATAATGCACGAATCGTTGTCCGAATTGAGTTCATCTCCTATCGCGATCGGGAACGAGATGAATTTATCTCGTTTCAATATCATCGGAAAGGAGATGAAATCAATAGCGAGCTCTTCGTGACGTTGTCGAGTGTATCCTATGGATACTGCACGAATCACTGACAGAATCGATTTTATCTCCGTTTGCAATCGGGAATGAGATGAATTCATCTCGTCGCAATATTATCGAAAAGGAGATGAAATCAACCGCGAACTCGTCGTGACGTTGTCGAGTATGTCCTATGGATACTGCACGAATCATTGACATAATTGATTTCATCTCCGTTCGCGATCGGGAACGAGATTAAATCATCTCTTTGCGATATTATCGGAATGGAGATGAAATCAACCGCGAACTCGGTGTGACGTTGTCGAGTATGCCCTATGGATAATGCACGAATCACTGACAGAATCACTTTCATCTCCGTTTGCGATCGGGAACGAGATGAATTCATCTCGTCGCAATATTATCGAAAAGGAGATGAAATCAACCGCGAACTCGTCGTGACGTTGTCGAGTATGTCCTATGGATACTGCACGAATCATTGACATAATTGATTTCATCTCCGTTCGCGATCGGGAACGGGATGAATTCATCTCGTCACGATATTATCGAAAATGAGATGAAACCAATGGTGAACTGGTCGTGACGTTGTCGAGTGTATCCTATGGATACTGGACGAATCACTGAAAGGATTGATTTTATCTCCGTTGACGATCGGGAACGAGATGAAATCGTCTCTTTGCGATATCATCGTAATGGAGATGAAATAAACCGCGAACTCGGTGTGACGTTGTCGAGTATGTCCTATGGATAATGCACGAATCGTTGTCCGAATTGATTTCATCTCCTATCGCGATCGGGAACGAGATGAATTTATCTCGTTTCAATATCATCGGAAAGGAGATGAAATCAATGGCGAACTCATCGTGACGGCTTCGAGTATGTCCTACGGACACTAGAAGAATCACTGACAGAATTGATTTCATCTCCGTTCGCGATCGGGAACGAGATGAAATCATCTCTTTGCGATATTATCGGAATGGAGATGAAATCAACCGCGAACTCGTTGTGACTTTGTCGAGCATTTCCTATGGATAATGCACGAATCGTTGTCCGAATTGATTTCATCTCCTATCGCGATCGGGAACGAGATGAATTTATCTCGTTTCAATATCATCGGAAAGGAGATGAAATCAATAGCGAGCTCTTCGTGACGTTGTCGAGTGTATCCTATGGATACTGCACGAATCACTGACAGAATCGATTTTATCTCCGTTTGCAATCGGGAATGAGATGAATTCATCTCGTCGCAATATTATCGAAAAGGAGATGAAATCAACCGCGAACTCGTCGTGACGTTGTCGAGTATGTCCTATGGATACTGCACGAATCATTGACATAATTGATTTCATCTCCGTTCGCGATCGGGAACGAGATTAAATCATCTCTTTGCGATATTATCGGAATGGAGATGAAATCAACCGCGAACTCGGTGTGACGTTGTCGAGTATGCCCTATGGATAATGCACGAATCACTGACAGAATCACTTTCATCTCCGTTTGCGATCGGGAACGAGATGAATTCATCTCGTCGCAATATTATCGAAAAGGAGATGAAATCAACCGCGAACTCGTCGTGACGTTGTCGAGTATGTCCTATGGATACTGCACGAATCATTGACATAATTGATTTCATCTCCGTTCGCGATCGGGAACGGGATGAATTCATCTCGTCACGATATTATCGAAAATGAGATGAAACCAATGGTGAACTGGTCGTGACGTTGTCGAGTGTATCCTATGGATACTGGACGAATCACTGAAAGGATTGATTTTATCTCCGTTGACGATCGGGAACGAGATGAAATCGTCTCTTTGCGATATCATCGTAATGGAGATGAAATAAACCGCGAACTCGGTGTGACGTTGTCGAGTATGTCCTATGGATAATGCACGAATCGTTGTTCGAATTGATTCCATCTCCTATCGCGATCGGGAACGAGATGAATTTATCTTATTTCAATATCATCGGAAAGGAGATGAAATCTATGGCGAACTCGTCGTGACGTTGTCGAGTGTATCCTATGGATACTGGACGAATCACTGACAGGATTGATTTCATCTACGGACACTAGAAGAATCATTGACAGAATTGATTTCATCTCCGTTCGCGATCGGGAACGAGATTAAATCATCTCTTTGCGATATTATCGGAATGGAGATGAAATCAACCGCGAACTCGGTGTGACGTTGTCGCGTACGTCCTATGGATACTGCACGAATCATTGACATAATTGATTTCATCTCCGTTCGCGATCGCGAACGAGATGAATTCATCTCGTCGCAATATTATCGAAAGGGAGATGAAATCAATGGCGAACTCGTCGTGACGTTGTCGAGTGTTGTCCTATGGATACTGCACGAATCACTGACAGATTTGATTTCTCTACGTTCACGATCGGGACCGAAACGAGGAAGAACAAGCTAACGTTTTACCTCTGCTTACATGATCCATTCTCCTGGATCAAAAAGGAGATGAAATCAAAGACCAACTCAACGTAACGCTTTCGAATATATCCCATGGATGTCCGACAAACAATTAAGACTATCGACTTCATCTCCGTTTGTCAAGTCCCATCGATGCTGGAAAAATGATTGAGACAAATCATTTTCATGTCTTTCCGCTACGCACTGTCTAACACTCGTCCGAGCTCCATTTTAGCGATAGACCATCCACTTCTTAAGCATCGTTTTCTGAACTAATGATGATATCATGGAAGTGGAAATTAATATCACGGCAGCGAAACTTATTCACTCACAGTAAGAGAAACTCGGCCGAACGCAAGTACGCAAGTAGACGAATCTTTTCAGAAATGTCCGATAGGGCGTCCAGAAATCATATGAAGCATTGATTTAATATTTGCTCTCGTACCAGCATGCATTCCGATAAACCAAAATATTGAATCTTTGTTATTCGTGTAACGATGTAAATCCCCGACAACTTGACAATCCGAATCGCCAGAAGACCGGTCGCAATAAAGTAAATAAAAAAAAAACAATTCAAAAACACGCGCTGTAACGCTGTACTCGAGATTCGACATGCATCGAGTAATTGTCGGTTCTTTTTTTTCTTGATTTAAAAAATATAGCATGAAATCTGAATTGAAGACTTTTTAATTATTTATCTTTTATGACCGCCTAAATATAACGATAATGCTAAGCCTCGATGAATAATCTCCTAGAGCGCGATGATCTTTTCTCATCATCGCTGGTACAAAGGAATACATTTCTCATGGATCTTGGCAAGCTTTATATTGCGGCACGACATTCGTGAAGTGAATAAAGACGAAGCTGGAAGTAACAGATCGGCCGGCCCGTCACGGATGTCAAATCCGATTGGTTAACAGGCAGCCTAAGCGATCGATACGCAAAACGTCAAATAACGCTTGCTGTCATCTGTCAAACGGTGCATTTCAGTAGAATCTTGCCGCGCGGTCTCAACTTATGCGCCAAATATGACAGAAATGTCAACTCGCTCGGGCCAGCGAGACAGACACCTATCTTCCTGACTCGTAGTCTGCTACGTCTCTCGCGCTTAGATTCAGCACTCGAGTGGCGTCGTTGTTGAGGGCAGACGTCGGCCCTACAACAATTGTCCGAACTCCGATATTCTAATCGCTCTCATTCAGAAACTATTGGACGGAAAAAAAACGCCTCGATAGTTATACTCGGGGGACCCCTCCGAACCCGCCAGTTCCGGGTTGGTCAGTACTTTTGAAACACGCTGTATATTGGACACTCATACTTCATACTTTCTTAACAAACTCATGAACATCAGAACCCTTATTACGATCAATCTGGCAGCTCAACGGGCTCATAATACGGACGTAGATCGACTCGATTATATGTTCCTTTAACCACGGCTGAATCATTTCGATCGACCAAACGAAAGGCATTATTGCCGAACGATTTATATATTCTATAGGGTTCATAATAGAGATGAAAAAATTTTGTCGTTAGTTTGGCAGTTGCCTTTGAGGGAAATGGCTGCCGTAAGAGCACTAAATCACCTTCTTCCCGATTAATTCTTGTAACGGATTTTTGGCATCTCCTTCTGTTGTTAAAACTTGGAATCAACCGGTCATTTGCTAGAAGAATTTTATTCTCATGAGAAGCACCGGACGAATGAGGGAACTCAAGAATAGTTTCCAGTTCATCCTGTGCGCGCTCACGGGTATGTAATTCGTAGGGCGCGTACCCAGTGCTGGAATGAGTCGTTATGTTGAATAACACTTCGATCCGGGGTACATAACGCGCCCACTTTGAATGTGCATCGTGACAAAATATACGAAAAAAATCCCCAGCTCCCGCATTATTCTCTCCGTTGGGTTACTTTGCGGATGCCTAATTGAGGTAAACCTAACCTTTATACCTTGGCTGTCGAGCGCATCCCTCCATTTATGTCACATAAATTGGGTCCCATTGTCTGCAAGGATGGCTGCAGGCTTTCCTGGGCGTATAAAGTAGTCTTTCGTCAGTTTGACTAACGCGATCTGTGTTGTTGCCTTTTTTTATCGGGTATAGTCGGACATACTTTGAAAAAGCATCGAGAACTATAAAGATGTACATACCCCCCCTCCGTTGAGCGTGGGAGGGGACCATAAATATCTACGGTCACCCATTCCCCTGGCTTTTTCGCATGTATCAACTGATATTCCCCTTGCATACTACAGTTTAGATGCTTAACCCGCTCACATAGGTCGCATGCGTGAAGATATCTTTTGACGTCACGCCTCATCTTGGGCCAGAAAAAATATAACCGCAAATAGGATAACATCTTATCTGTTCCGGGATGCCCTAATTTATTATGAACGTGCGTGATAACCCGCTTCACCAGCTCCGAAGGAAGCACCACTTGCCAATGATCCGGCTTTGCAGCATGTTGGAACAGAACATTATTATATTTTTTATATCTATCCGGATATTCTCCATTGCCAACCTTCTCACGCAGTTTGCATAACGATTGATCAGATGCCTGAAACTCTGCCATTAATTTAATATCCTCTTTTAAATCATCTGGCATGTTATACACCCGGTCTTCTGCTAAAATTTTCGTCACGACCCCGCCGTTGCCGGGAGACGAACATACTTGTAAATACGCGAGCGCCGGGATCTGCACAGGCTTGAAGCAGTCCTCTTCGAAAGTACCCTGAGGATGTCGGCTAAAAAAATCAGCTACGATATTATCTTTCGCGCAACAATAACTTACGTTGAACGTATATTGTTGTAATGTGATACTCCACCGAATCAAACGCGGAGAATAGCGCCGACATTTCTGAACGGAGTATATTATGGCTAATAGCTCCTTTTCAGTGGTACTATAATTCCTTTCTGCTCCATTGAGACTACGACGGACGACCGAGACAATGTGCGGATTATCGTCATCATCGAATTGATATAAGATGCCGCAGATCCCCCTATCTGAGGCATCGGTCTGAAGTTTGAATACCCAATCCGGCATGACATGATGTAACATTACTGCGTTTGCAAAATTGTTCTTTAAATCTGTGAAGGTTTGGCTGTGGTCCTTCGTCCAAATCCAATCGTTTTTACTCCTCAAAAGCGACCAAAACGGTTCAATGAACTTGGCATGCTTGACACTAAACTGACGATAGTATGTACAGACTCCAATAAATTGCTGCAACTGTTTTCGATTCTTAGGTTCATCGAAATCTCGAATTTTCTCTAATTTGTCGGGATCAGGCCGGATGCTCTCAAGTGACAGGATAAACCCCAAAAAGGTAACTGACGTGCGGCACAAGATTGACTTGTCTAGGCGTAATGTGAAGTTGTTTCTTACTAACGTGTGGAAAATGAGATCCAGATCCTCGAGGTGTTCAGTCCAGCCTCGGGACGTAATTAACAAATCATCAATATAAAGCGTCAGGAAGCCGTCAAATTTGCGTTCGAATATCTGACTTAACGCTCAGATGAATCCACTACCGGCCGTTTTCAATCCAAAAGGGATTCGACAGAATTGATACAAGGTCGTCCCGTATGAAAAGGCCGTATACGGTCGTGAGTCGCGGTGCAAAGGGATTTGCCAATATCCGTTGGCCAGATCCGATGTTGTTATAAACTTTCCTCCATGATATTTTTGAATAATCTCTTTGATACGGGGGGAGATTCCTGATCAGATTCGATTACATTATTTAGGAAACGAGCATCCAAACAGATTCGTAATCTACCATCCTTTTTTTTACAATACGCAAAGGGTTGCAAAACGCCCTACTTGATCTTTCGATAATCCCCTGACTGAGCATGTCTGCTATCTCGGCCTCTACCTCCTTTCAGTAAATGAGTGGCACCGGATAGGATCGGCGTACTACTGTACTTTGCGTTTTCAGTCGTATCTGGTGCTCGTATGAGCCGGTCTGTTTTGCCATAAACAGGTATTTATACTTCATTGCTGTCTCACCGAGCACCTGCCGCTCCTCACTGGACAACTGCGGCACTTCCCGCAGGATTTTAGCGATGTCGTTGAGGAACTTTTCGTCCTCTCCTTGGAGGTACAATTGGCACGACCTCCCTGTTTCGATTTCCGTTGGGCAATCCTCTTCGTATCTCCCTATCCCCTCCGAATCAATTTCAGATATGTCTTCGCCAATATTCTCGACTCCTAAAACTTGACTATTATCCTGAGCAATTATCTCCTTGGTATGGTCGATGGCTAACACGCGACCGTCATTAAAACTGTCGCCTGCTTCGCCTTCTCCTTCTTTGAGAGTAACCATGTTGATACCCGATAAGTTCTTCTCACCATTTCCTTCATTTACCCGTTCCCGGATACCATACGTGTCATGGTCTATCTTCTGGGGAAAGAGCCACTCGCCCAAAGCCTCACCCTCATGTTCTATCGAGGGAGACTGAGATTTATACAAGTATTCATGTGAGAATATTCTATGCAAGTGTGAGATCACCTGAATGAAGATTATATCATCTTCTTGTGAAGCTAGGATTTCCCGCGATAGGGGGTTGTCAAATAATACATATTCTGCTGGAATGGCCGCACCATCGATACTAAACGTGTTTAAACGGTAGTCGATCGCTGCCCTGTTAGCTATAAACCAATCATGTCCAAGGATTGCGACTGATGAAAGATACGGTACCACCAAAAGTGTTGACGTCAACGTGGTTCCCGCCAAGCGCACATCTAGATGTATTTGTCTCTTTACTTTCGTTGGTCTCCTGCCTACCGCAGTTGTGACCACGAGATTCGACACTGGCAATTTTTCGACATTGAAATGTTTTTGCAAACATGAACAGAACTCCTCCGAGACACAGGTCACCTGACTGCCCGTATCAAGCAGAGTGTACACCGGGATGTTAAATATGCTCACTAGGACGCGTGGACACTTTCGGAATGGAGACGGTGAACCATAATCCGGGTCCTTCATTACATTCGCGTTGAGATCCTCAAAAAAATCATACGAATGGTGTGGCGTTTGAGGATCGACTGCCACCGCACCCACGCTTAGTTTAAATTTTCCGTCGCACCCTGACTATCCATACCTGCCATCGGGGGTGGTGGCACACTGAGTGTTAACGAAAGTCCGTATAGCAATCGCTCTACTTCTCCTGCAGCGTTCTCGGAAGGTAAACTCTCAGGACCGGCTGTACTTATGTTTGAAATATTTCCCGTCGCGTTTGATCTACCCACGTTGGTAGGCTCGCTATTATTTGGTCACCGCGGGTTAGCGGTCAGGGGATTTACTGGTCGGTTGTTATTTTGTGAAAACTGATTTTCTCCCTGACTGTTCTTATACCCATAATTACGACTCTCATTGGTATTACCCCTTCGCATCCGTTCCCTTTCTTCATTTGCGACATCGAGAAGCGATAGTGACTGCGAAACGCCCTTAGTGCTAGACAAGTCGGTACTAATCATCGCTTCTTTGACTCGAATTGGCATTTGCTGTAATATTGTATAATTCATCTCATACTCATCTAGCGGAGGCGTGAGGTATTGAGCTTCGGTAACTTGTTGCAAGAAATAGCTTTGAAGAGTTCCCATATGAGGGGCATATTTCCGATTACTCCAACGACTTTTAATCCGAACGCGCACCGGAATCGAGTGGAATTCTTCCAAAAAGGCATCCCTGAAGGTGGTGAAATCCAGCAATTGCGTGCGTTTGGAATTATACCAAATTTTAGCCCTTCCCTCCATCGCGCCTTCAACCACGAGCATTTTTATATCCGGATCGATTCTCTTGAGCATACAATATCTTTCCGAACGGTCAATAAACTCCTTCGGATTACAGGTCGATTCGTCTTCAAATTTTGGTATATTTACGTCTACTTTAAGGGACTGGAACCCTCGCACGAGCCCGCTAAGCATACCTGTGTGACTATCATTTCCAAGTGACACCGCCGCGGCGGCTTGTAAATTCTCGATAGCCCGTTGTTGTCTCTCAGACACTGCGCTCAACCTTCGCAATTCCTCCGCCATTGCATTGCTCTCAATCAGCTCACTTTTTAAAGTTTCAAGCTCCGTTCTCTGGGTTTCCAACCTGTGTTGCTCGTGTCGCAATTTTGTCAGTTCCTCATCCATACCTAAAACATCGTATAGATTACTACGCGCTTGATTTAACGCGGTCATCGGAAGATTTTTTCTAGCTCTCACAGTATTTGCCTCCGGAGAAGGAGATACTGGATTATCAGCTACGCGGGGCGTGTGCGTAGGACTATGCTGTACGGCCATGATCTCGGAAACAATATTTTCGCCGAGTTACTGGACTGATTTACCAACGCTACTCCTACCAATAACGGGAGTTAACGGATTTTCGAATTACGAGACAAATATATATATATATATATATATATATATATATATATATATATAAATACATCCAATCTCTATTAACACGACGGTTTATACCTACGATACATATACCAATGGAGGTGCTTTCACCGAATGGACCGTCTCGCAGCCTGGTAGTCGTGTTGGTTTCCTCCGGTATTTCTAGCAGTCTGTTAGAATGGATCTCGGGATTTCTTCTGTCTCTTGGGCGTGGGAAGTTGGACACATTACGGGTGGTGCTATTCCCTTTTTTATTAGCCACTGCGTGCTTTCGGAATAATCTCGGCACAAGCCTTAATGCGAACTCGGTGCCTGGAATATATTTTTTATTATTTATTATTGACCAGAACGGTTCTTAGTTTGATACGCTCACGGATTTTTGACGAGTGACCAGTCGACATGCCTCCTGCTCTTATATCTCCTTCCTCCCCTGCACCCTTGTATTCACGCACGGACGTTGGCGCGACTTGCCATTCCTAACATCTAACCACCATTACAATAGATCGATATCCACTTCCGCATCGATGTAAGTATCGATCTATTACAGTACTGATACGGTTTTGGCACGAGGACGTTTGGGCGCGAGAACGATTAAGTGCAGGGATGTTTTGGCGCGAGGACGTTTTGGCGTGGGGATACTTTTGCGAGCCAAACAAACCCAAACAAACTCAACAAACCCCAACAAGCCCAAAGAAACGCAAACAACCCGAACAAAACCAAACAAACACAACAAGCCCAAACAAACTCCAAACAAACCCCAACAATCCCAAAGAAATGCAAACAACCCAAACAAACCCAACAAACCTAAATGAGAAATGTTTTTCGGGGAAGTGTCGATTCGGGGAACTGTTTTTCGAGGAAGTGCCATTCGGAGAAGTATCATTCGGGGAAATGTCGATTCGGGGAACTGTTTTTCGGGGAAGTGCCGTTCGGGGAAGTGTCATTCGGGGATCGGTTTTTCGGGGAAGTGCCGTTCTTGGACGTGTCATGCGGGGAAATGTTTTCGGGGAAGTGTTTTCGGGGAAATTTACTGATACGGTTCGGTTTGTTTGGGTTGTTTGCGTTTCTTTGGGATTGTTGGGGTTTGTTTGGAGTTTGGTTGGGCTTGTTGTGTTTGATTGGTTTTGTTCGGGTTGTTTGCGTTTCTTTAGGCTTGTTGGGGTTTGTTTGGCTCACAAAGGTATCCCCACGCCAAAACGTCCTCACGCCTAAACGTCCTCGCGCCAAAACGTCCTCGCACCAAAACATCCCTGCACTTAAACGTTCTCGCGCCCAAACGTCCTCGTGCCAAAACCGTATCAGTACATTTCCCCGAAAACACTTCCCCGAATCGAGATTTCCACGAATGACTACCTCAAAAAACAGTTTGTTTGGGTCTGCTTGGGTTCCACGCACCCCACTATTCCAAGCTCATCCGAGGTACCCTGCGCCCACACCAGTGTTCCACGCAATCCACTATTCCACACGCACATTCGAGGTGCCGTGCGCCCACACCAGTGTGCCACGGACCCCACTATTCCCCACGCATATTCGAGGTGCCCTGCGCTGACACCCATTTACCCATTTTGACCCAATTTGACTTTGAGTTTAAATAAATAACTTTTTCACTCATTTTTTCTTGTCATCTTATTTACCCTTCGATTAATAATTTTTACCCATTTTGACTTTGACTTTAAATAAATAACTTTTTCACTCATTTTTTCTTGTCATCTTATTGACCCTTTGTTTAATAATTTTTACCCATTTTGACTTTGACTTTAAATGAATAACTTTGTTACTCATTTTCGGGGAAGTGTCGTTCGTGAAAGTGTTCATTCGGGAAAATGTCATTCGGTGAAATGTTTTTCGAGGAAGTGTCATTCGGGGACGTGTCGATTCGGGGAACTGTTTTTCGGAGAAGTGTCATTCTGGAAAGTGTCGATTCGGGGAACTGTTTTTCGGAGAAGTGTCATTCTGGGAAGTGTCGATTCGGGGAACTGTTTTTCGGAGAAGTGTCATTCGGGGAAATGTCAATTCGGGGAAGTGTTTTCGGGGAAATGTCATTCGGGGAAGTGTTTTCGCGGAAAAGTATGGGTCCCTCAATTTTATTTGTTCGGGACTCGACCAGGGAAGAAATTAGTTTAAACTCTTGGTTTTAGAGGTATTTGTTAACAAAATGGTATTTATTCAAATTTGATGACTCGATATAATCTAAAAAGCTCGCTCTGTACAAGTGTGGTATGTTTTCTGTGTCGCTAGAGTGTATTTGGTGGGTTTTAATATATCGCGTCTCGGTCGGTACAATACTCGAATTGCGGACTGGCTCGGATGATACACGGTCTCGAACACGATCAATGTATCGTGGGTCGGTAATTTTCTCCCCCCTCTCCTATGTGTATTGTCGCTCACGGCCACGGTCTTATAAACAGGTCTGGGCTCTCCCATATACTTTGCATAGGCCGTCGTGTGACAAAAAGTGAGGCCATTTAAGTTCGGAAACGGGCCACACTACTTGGAGCGCTAGTATCGGAGCGGCCGATTGTGGGACAGAGAGCGATATACTAGCGCATGCGTACTGTCTTCATGGTTGTCATAAGAATACATCCTTTACATAATTACATATAGCATTTATCATAGAAACGTACTTGTGCGATAATTTGTTCATCTCCGTCTTTATGGATGAAGTGGCGCACAATGTCGGATTGATTAAAATGCTTCTCGCATATTTTGTGCGTTGTTTTTAATTCATTTATGAATGGCGATACTGCCTTCACCCATTTTTCACGCAATATAGGATCTTTCAGGCATTGCAAAATTTTGACTTCAATTATCAGTTCACTTGAATTATCGGTTCCCTTCAATAAAAGACACTTCGAATAAAATAAACATTTCCACTTCTATTGGCCATCGGTGTACGGTGTGGTAAGGTGGCGACGAGGTTAAACCCAATATACTAGTAAACACAACAACACTAGTATATATAAGCAAATCAGCCGCTCCGACGCTAGCGACGTGGCGGAATTTGGAACTCAATTGGCCTCACTTAGTGTCACAAGATTTTAGCCTCTGTGCCCAGACCTGTTTATAAGACCGTGCTCACGGCGTGGTGAGTTTCGGCGCGCTCTCGCCTACGGCGCGCGGAGTCTGCTGGGCGCCTTTCCCTAGATCGCGTCTGGCGCTGTCGGTCGCGGTACACTTTCCCTAGCGGTATCGATCGTGGCGCGCTCGATCTCGGTACGGCGCGCTGTCCCCTCTCTTCCAACTGTCGCTCGTAGCGCGGTGCCGAGCGCGCTCTCGTGCTACACGCCGTCCCTGAGTCCCCCCACTCTACCGACCTTCTTACTCACGACGCAGTGGATCGCACCTCGTCAAAGTAAGCCCCCCCACTTTGACTAATCGAACTTTTTTTTTTTAAATTGTTTGGTGGTAGTTTAGTAGCGTTTGCTAACCCATTCAAATCGTTTGGTAGTTCTCCGTTTTTCGAAAAATCGATAATCAAAAATCGGGCAGTAAGTTGCCCCCCCCCCCCCCACTTTGACTAATCGAACTTTTTTTCACGAATCGTTTGGTGGTCGTTTGGTAAACCAATCAAATCATTTGGTAGTTTCCCGTTCTTTCGAAAAATTAAAAAGAAAATTTCGATCCATAAGATAAGACGATGAGCAGGGGAAAAAGACTCGATAACCAACGCCATGTAACGCAAAAACGTCGTCTATTATCGCGACCAATCGCAGCCTTCCATTTCGGATACGCGTAATTTCTTTCGGTTCGGTCGGAGTTTATTAGGTTTGTTCGCGCTAGCTACACTTTCTACCCTTTTTTAGGGAGTGTACACTTTCGCGTTCGTTTTAACGGAAATGACGTCACGCGCCGCTGTTCGCGTTACGAGTGTAGCTACACTCTCGTGCCACTAACCCTAGACTTTCTACACTCGATCTTGACGAGGTGTAAAAGTACACGAAAAGTGTAACAGTGATATTACTAGAATAACCCCATAACCAGCGAAACTGTCAGTGAGTGTATACAGAGGTAAGTACTACATAACCTGAAATATTTAAGGTAATCACAAACAAATTCTCATTTATTACGAAAAACAATCAATAATAAAGGTTCAAAATAACTATTATAATTATCAATCTCTATCGATCAAGGTGATTAAAAAATTGACATGACCTACAATGTATAAGGCAATCACAAACAAATTCTCATTTATTATGAAAAACAATCAATAATAAAGGTTCAAGATAACAAAGTATTATAATTATCAATTTCTATTGATCAAGGTGATAAAAAAAAATTGACAAGATATAATGACAAGTGTTTATTATAAATTCGCAGTATCACAATACGTTCCAATCTACTATCACCGCAAACAGAAGCTAACATGGAAAAGGAGCTAAAAATTAAGTCAGCAGTGCTGTTCCGAGATTCAGAAGGCGGCTTAGTCGTTGATGCTGACAACAACGTGTGCATTTGTGAAGGTTTTGGATTTCTAAAATCGTATCACTAACACTCCATTCTATGTAAAACTGGTATCAGTACATCCATTCTGGGCACAATTACAAGTACAAGTTAATAATTTCAATAACACCGTCCATTGTAATCAGTTTACGAGATCAACAAACTTGAGGTTACACGGTATATCTCTTTAACGGTTAGATGAGACTCCGTAATCTCATGTGTTGTTTGTGGTTAAGGTGTGGTCCACTAGGTCGCCGCCATGTTTATTGTACACTATCGCGTTCGCGCTAGAGTTGCTTACCCGCAAGGAAATAAACTACACTCCCTAGACACGGCCCTAGTTCCGTTTACACTGGCGAGTGTAGAGTGCAGCTAGCGCGAACAAACCTATTAACAAATCTAACTATGGAAATGTCCTAGTACTTATACACGCACGTATTTAGTGTAATCGTATTTGAATGATCGACTACTAAACGTCCCGAATAGAATATCAAACGCTCCCGGATGTTTTCCTATCCAGCGCGGCCCATTAGAACGTAATCGGACAAAAAATAACGAGTGAATCTACGCTAATAAATCAGTCTGCCAGTGCGGCTTCTGGCGACCAATCCTAGTGTTCCATTCGCGATTCGCTGTATTCTGCGTTGGCGTTATTGATTGATCGACTTCCAAACGACCTGAATAGAATACCAAACGCTATGATTTATTTTTCTATCGACTAAGCTCCATCACAATGAATTAGCCACAAAATAATGGGTGAATTTTTGTTCGAAATTATTTTTTCCGCTGCGGCTTCTGGCTACCAATCACAGCTTGCCGTTCACGATACACACGTACTTCTCGTTGGCGCAATCTAGCGATCGGCTAACAATCGTTCTAAATTAAATACGAAACGCTTCCGGGAGTTTTTCTATAAATCAAGACTCATTAAAAGGAAATCAGACAAGAGATAGCAAGTGCATCCGTGTTTTACAATTTTGCTCTGTGGTTGGACCTTCAGTGACCAATCGCAGTCCTCTAATCAAGACGCCCGATATCCGTTCTTGGTTCGGTTATGACTTTGGATCCTGTGGCGGGATTCTCTAACGTTTTACCGACGATTTTTCGCTGTAGCTAGCGGTCCAGGCCGATTGGCGTGCACCGAGATTTTTACAGTCCAAAGATGGCGATGTGCGAACTCGCTCAAAAATCCAATTGTTGCTTTTCGAAGCAGCAAAGTGTTAGAAACAAGTTGTGTGATGTATTACGTGCGACGATATTACTGAAAATATTTTAATCGTGCGATTTATCTGGCGAACCGCGACCGACGTGGAGGTATGTATTCATTGTACCCGTTCTTTTTTTCGTACAATTATTTTCCTTTACTTCTATTTGTTTTTTGTGTGTTTTTACTTATTCTTTTTGTTTGCGATTTTTGTTACTGGTAGCTCTACTCGCGATAAAGTATATGCGAAATCTCACAAATGGATGTGAGGTTAAAATATACTTTCTCGAGAGTACGGTGAGTGAGAAAACTGAGAAATAATTTATTACTTTTTTTAGATTCCGTGTGTCACTTGAGTTTCTGCCACTCAATGACGATAATGGGTAGGAGAAAAGTTCATGCCACCTGCGAAGGACTGCGGAGGAACATGAAAGAACCACCGGTGTCATTATTTGGAGTTCCGTCCAAGCTCAAGACAACAAAATGTTTCATGTGGAGAACGTTGCAGTATTTCAAGGTAAGTAAAAACTTGCTCACAGTGCAAAGAAGCCTGTAATGGCTCTACATATGTACATAAGCGTATCTGGCTTTTTGCGAAGCAAAATGCGCAGCAGGAGACCAAGCTCTCTGCGAAGCACAGTTTCACCCACAATATAATGAATTTGTGCTGCGCATTGCATGAGAAGGTTTGGTTTGTACAAAGCAACAGAGGCAATGTCATCGCAGGTAAACTTATATCGCTTTGATCCTGCGAAGATTTTCCTTCCGGTGCAGTATGCCTGCTACAATCTTTCACAAAGATGCCTGCGAAGATCCTGTGTTACTTTGCGAACCGTAGCTTGTAAAGTCTTGCATTCATGCGCTATGCAACGTACTTGTGTATCTCAGCAAGATTTTGATAGCCATATTTCAGAGAATGCTTTGGTTCGCAACGAGACTCAAGATCTTCGTAGGCATCTTCGTGTTGGATTGTCGCAAGCATATTGCACCGAAAAGAAAATCTTCGCAGGCATGAAAGGATACAAATGAGCTTGCAAAGATTTTGCATCCGATGCTCTTTACGAACCACAGTTTCTTGTCCAATGTGCTTGGGAAGGTCTTCCACGAAGCTACTCTGGAATCCTTGCACCGGTGACCAGCTTTCTCTTCGCAGCTTGCTCTCTCGAAGCACAGTTACATACCTTAGGCAATGGACTTGTGCTTTACAGGTAGACCTTCATGGGGACATTGCAGAGAGAGCTGTAATTCGCAAACAGATCGGACACAAATTTATTTTTCTATTGTCATTTCCCCATTTTCATTGCTTTCAGGGTTTGATTTTATAAAATTTATTATTTTAAAATTTAAATATGAAAAAATGTAGAAAAATAAAAATCAAGAAATAAAAATACGAAAACAAATTTTCGTTGCGTTCCATCGATGCAAACTTCAAGACCATAAAACCATCGCACACATATTGCACCAGAAGAAAGACCTTTGCAAGCACAGATAGGCCTCTGAAGATAAAAAAGGGTCTTTCAAATGGTTTTAGACAATCGTGCGAAATGGAATATTAAATAAATATACAATATGGATAATTAAATCGTGTGAAAGGTGGAGGGTGGGAGTAGCATGAAATTTACTTGTATTGTAACTAGGAAATAAAAGGCCTACTATTTTATTTGCATAATTAATTATTAAAAGTCGTTTTCAGTTCATCCAGAAATGGTTTTTTCTGAAATAAAGGAAGGATAACAATTTATAAAAGGAAAAGAGTGAGACTGAATTAAGATAGGAGGTGGTGGTGGCGCAAAAAAGTCGACTGCACGAACGGGTAAATGAATCCCGTCTCGCATTCCCACATTCTCTCATTCTCTCTATCTCATTCTCTCTAATTCTCTCTATCTCATTCTCTCTCTCTCTCTCTCTCTCTCTCTCTCTCTCTCTTCCGCCTCTCTTTCTGCCTCTCTATCTCTGTCTCTATTCCAATGGAATAGATAGATACAAGTTCGTGTGGTCGTGTATTACCGTTGGTACTGTTAATAAACGCTAGGCTACCGGCCCAAAACACATGCTCACGTTGAAGATGTTGCATCAGGCTGTGCATCAGCAGCGAACACTTGCTGAGAGATACAAAAATCTTTGCCTACCGATCATAAATGTGGTAGAAAAAAAGCTCATTATTTAAATGATCGATTGCAAATATTGTCACTGCATTTTACAGCGAGCCGCCGGTGAACACTCACGAGGTGTCATGATTTACCTCAATATTTGGTGACGGGCTCCATTCGAGAAGAAAATGCTATAAATTGTTTAGATGATTGAATCTGTAGTATAAAACTAGATGGAACGGGAGCGCTAATATCTTCATATGAGCGCTGTCGTTCGCAGTGCGTCACCAGCAAAGACTTGCTGAGCGGTGCGAAGTTCTTCGCACCTACCGATCACAAATGTGGTCGAGATAAAAGTTCATTATTTAAGTGATTGATTGCAAATATTATCACTGCATTTTACAGCGATCCACCAGCGAACACTCACGGTGTGTCATGATTTACCTCAATATTTGGCGACGGGGTCCACTCGAGAAGAAAATGCCATCAATTATTTAGATGATTGAATCCGTAGTATAAAACTAGATGGAACGAGAGCTCTAATATCTTCATATGAGCGCAGTCGTTCGCAGTGCGTCACCAGCAAAGACTTGCTGAGCGGTGCGAAATTCATCGCACCTACCGATCACAAATGTGGTCGAGAAAAAAGTCCATTGTTTAAATAATTGATAGCAAATATTATCACTGCATTTCACAGCGAGTCGCCAGCGAACATTCACGGTGTGTCATGATTTACCTCAATATTTGGTGACGGGCTCCATTCGAGAAGAAAATGCCATTAATTATTTAGATGATTGAATCGGTAGTATAAAACTAGATGGAACGAGAGCGCTAATATCTTCAAATAAGCGCTGTCGTTCGCAGCGTGTCACCAGCAAAAACTTGCTGACCGGTGCGAAGCTCTCCGCACCTACCGGTCACAAGCGTGGTCGAGAAAAGAGTTTATTGTTTAAATGATTGATTGCAAATTTCGTCACTGCATTTTCCTGCCAGCCGCCGGCGAACACTCACGGTGTGTCATGATTTACGTCAATATTTGGCGACGGGTTATACTCGAGAAGAAAATACAATCAATTATTTAGATGATTGAATCCGTAGTATAAAACTAGATGGAACGAGAGCGCTAATATCTTCATATGAGCGCAGTCGTTCGCAGTGTGTCACCAGCAAAGACTTGCTGAGCGGTGCGAAGTTCTTCGCACCTACCGATCACAAATGTGGTCGAGATAAAAGTTCATTATTTAAATGATTGATTGCAAATATTGTCACTGCATTTTCCAGCGAGCCACCAGCGAACACTCACGGTGTGTCATGATTTACCTCAATATTTGGCGACAGGCTCCATTCGAGAAGAAAATGCCATCAATTATTTGGATGATTGAATCCGTAGTATAAAACTAGATGGAACGAGAGCGCTAATATCTTCATATGAGCGCAGTCGTTCGCAGTGCGTCACCAGCAAAGACTTGCTGAGTGGTGCGGAGCTCTTCGCACCTACCGATCACAAGCGTGGTCGAGAACAACTGCAAAAACAATTGTTTAAATAATTATTTTTGCGAAATTTTTACTTCACCGTTGTTTTTTGTAGCGCGTAAGCAGCAATCTTTATTTACTGAGAGGTACAGAAAGTACCGCATCTACCGATCATACCCGTCATCGAGAATTGATGCAAAACCAATTGTTTAAACAATTATTTTTACCGTTTGTTTTTTCAGCGCGTAAGCAGCAATTATAATTGCTGTGAGGTATAGAAAGTACCGTATCTACCGATCATACCCGTGATCGAGAATAAATGCAAAAATAATTGTTTAAATGATTATTTTTACGTAATTTTTACACCGTTGTTTTTTGCAGCGCGTAAGCAGCAATGTAAATTTGCTGAGAGGTACAGAAAGAGAGGTACAAGAATAATTGTTTAAACAATTATTTCTTGTTTTTTGCAGCGTTTTTTTGCAGCGTGTAAGCAGCAATTTTCATACGCTGAGAGGTACAGAAAGTACGGTATCTACCGATCATACCCATGATTGAGAATAAATGGAAAAGTAATTTTTTATATGATTATTTTTGCGAAATGTTTACACCGTTGTTTTTTGCAGCGCGTAAGCAGCAATCGATATTCGCTGAGAGGTACAGAAAGTACCGTATCTACCGATCATACCCAAGATCGAGAATAAACACAAAAATATTTTTTTTAACAATTATTTTTGCGTAATTTTTACCGTTGTTTCTTGCAGCGCGTAAGCAGCAATCATATTTGCCGAGAGGTAAAGAAAGTACCGTATCTACCGTTCATACCCGTGATCGAGAATACATGCAAAAATAATTGTTTAAATTATTATTTTTGCGAAATTTTTACACCGTTGTTTTTGCAGCGCGTAAGCAGCAATGTATATTTGCTGAGAGGTACAGAAAGTACTATATCTACCGATCATACCCGAGATCGAGAATAAATGCGAAAATATTTTTTTTAACAATTGTTTTTGCGTAATTTTTACCGTGGTTTTTTGCAGCGCGTAAGCAGCAATCTATATTTGCTGAGAGATACAGAAAGTACCGTATCTACTGATCATACCCGAGATCGAGAATAAATGCAAAAATATTTTTTTAAACAATTATTTTTCCGTAATTTTTACACCGTTGTTTTTCGCAGCGCGTAAGCAGCAATGTATATTTTCTGAGAGGTACAAAATTAATTATTTAAACGATTATTTGTTGTTTTTTTTTTGCAGCGTTGTTTTTGCCGCGCGTAAGCAGCAATCATATCTGCTAAGAGGTACAGAAAGTACCGCACATTTGTTAATGTGTCAATTGTTAAAAATAATTAATTTTTAACAATTATCTCGCTGCAGAACAGCGCAGGCCGCCAGCAAGAACTCTTGCTGCGAAATAGAGATTCTCGATGATCTCGAATTTCATGCGAAGTCGGCGTTGACGAAGAAAACAAAATTCTTTGTTTGCATATCGCAACATGCTCTCGAAAAGGCGTATATATTAATCATCACGGATATCATTCGGTAAACGTGCAAATGGTGCTCTTTCATACCTTTATACATTTATACGTAGACAGTATAGCATGAGCACCACCTCATTAAATGTAATTATTTATTATCCAGATATGTGATCCAAAGTTGAATATTTCGAACGTTAATCGTCGGATTAACCTTAACGGATAACGTCAAGGTATCCGGGAGCACGGCACGATGCTTATGTATGAGCTTCTTCTACAGCGCGCAGCGTTATGGAACGAGCATATCATCGAGGTGAATGGAAAACGTATCTCATTGGTAGAGAAATTTCTCACCATATTTCTAATGTTTTATCATATTTAGTAGCCTAAAAATAGTGTAATATATTGGATCTCGATGCCGATGAGTATATTAATTGATGTTTATACAGGTGATTCCGAATATCCATTGGAACCTTGGTTATTGACGCCTCTGCATAAAGAACCTGCAGGCACTCTTCGATTTGCATACAACAAAGCAGTATGCAGTGCCAGGAATTGCATTGAACGGTTGTTTGGTGTTTTAAAAGGCACCCGGAGATGCCTTTCCAAACATAGAGCTCTACAATATCAGCCCGGATTTGCAGGACGCATTGTAAATGCCTGTGCAGTACTCCATAATATGCGACAAGCTAACGGCTTGTTGAATGATCCCGTCTGGATGGTTGATGAAGATCGAATACAAAAGGCAGGATAATAGCTGCCATTAACAATTGCAATGATAATAACAATGATGAAAATTTGCGACCATTTGCTGTTGCACAACAGATTCAAGACCGTTTAATAGCAGAAAGATTTAGTGCGTGATTTTTCCACGGTCGGCCATTATTGTAAATGTTTCAATTTTTACATTCGAATTTGTGAATGCCTTTTTTCACGATTCTAGATTATTAACAATTGTCAATTAAATGAATCACTTCAGGATATCCATGCAACTCAAATAATTATTTATCAAAATAACTATATTTATCGGGGTAAAATGGTAAACGATTAAAATTTGTAACGTACAAAACCCTTCGTATTAGAAAAAAGTTCTTCCAATCGTTCTTGACAGTTTTCCAGCAACTGCTAGGAAACCATTCTGAATTCCATGTTTAAACTGCATCTGATATCATTTTTAAGATCCATGTAACAGAATACTTTCCGTTTCTCACTTCGTTATGATTATTGTACGTTCTGAGTTCAACCATTTTTACTGTACAGACGACGCAGTGTCAGAAATAAAAACTAATGAACTACTTTTCTGAGTGTGTCGATTTATAAAACGTAATATGTTTTGACATTGCATATATTTCACATCTATATTCATTACAAGTTTTGGTTGCTCGAAAAATCAATGCTCTGTAAAAACTGTTACATTTTATCTCTAAGGTGAGAGTGGGGATTCAAGAAGGTTTCATGTCACCGCAAGGTCCAGAGTATAAGAACTTCGATCTTTGAAAAATTATTTTCAAATGTCACATAATGATGAATGTCATCATGAAATTTCAACGTACTGGTATATTTTTTATAAAACGCTTTTCTGACAAAACAATGAAATATAGTTTATCCTTATTTGTAGCTTTGGTTTGTTTTTTTTTAATTTGTTTTGTTTTTGGCTGAATTATCTCAAAGACAACTTACGTCTATTAATATATCAAAACGTACATCACGTATCTTAAGTATAATAAAAATTTTATATTATAGTATTTAAAATGGAATTATGAAACATAATCAATTTGCTATTAATTATTGGCATACAAATAAAAGCAATATTTTCTTTAACATAGTAAATGTCTATTTCATTCCTGAAGATAAGTCGGCAGTATATTCTCCAAAACTTCCACGGGACTACCTTAAATTGGTATTCTCATTGCCTCGATTAAAATTACAATAGCAGCTGACGATAGATGAATCAATATTGGATTCGAGAATTTGTTTTATTATCATAGCATCAAATTGTCCTTGAGAAATGGAACGAAAGTGCTCCCGTGTTGAAGTGTCTCTGCCAGTTTTGAACGATTGGCTGCAATTCATAAACATTTTGATAATATAAATAACGTGAGCGGGTCTAAACTTCTATCATTTTATCGTAATTTTTCCAATGAATGAGCCAATACAAATTATTTTCGTACGATTTCGTGCATATTTTCATGTAGTAAAGTCGAACCTCGATATAACGAATTTCTAGGAAAGTTCGTTATGTCGAGTTTTCGTTATATCGAGATCATGTTCTTCAAAATATTTTTTGGAAAGAATTATTAGTATTATAAATATAGAGATATTTTTTAAAGAAAGGAAGGATTAAATGAGAGCAATATTTACAAGCAATTAGCAGTGGGAGCACAATGTATGTTATTATGTCGTTGTATCAAGGGTTCGGATGTCTATCGGAAGGTAATGGACAAATCTTCTTTGTTCGAGGATTTCGCTATATCAAGGTTCAACTGTATAGAACATATTTACGTGCGAATTTCCTTACTTCTTTGCAAAATAGTGATTTCACATTCTAGGTTGCCTCTTCCGGTAGTGGTGGCTATTTTTCGTTTTCCACCTTGTAAATTGGAAGCACTTTGGTGTTGAAAAGCGTTCTTTTAGGTAATATTTTGTTTCAAGAAACTCGAGTCCTGCTACAGCGCCGTTTTCTATACTTTCATTGTCATCTGTAAAAGCATGTATTATCAAGTTACTCCGATTTATTCACTATCATAGGAGGATATGTGTAAAGATAACTTCGATCTCGACTTATTTGAATTAATAAGCCAATTTTTTTACTACCTGAGAACCTCGTATCGTCCTTTGAAGAGCTTGCTTCGGTGCAAATAGTAGATACTTGCGACTTCAACTTCAACAAAGCCGTTTCACCACGTTCAACTTTGTTTTGCAAGTCCTATAATTAATAGTTCAAGCCTTTTAATATTAATATATTTTTTATGTATACCTCGTTAAGAATGAAATTAACATAGTTTTAACAAACCTCCTCTTCTGGTATACTATCAGCACATTCTTCACTGCCTTCAACATAGTCTAAGCGTATGATTCCAATGACGAAAACTCGAACTCTGTTAAACTAGGTGTCGTGATCGGTTTGTTGCCTGTTGCCGTTCAAGCCTTGCGTCAAGTTTTTGCCTTTAGTGATGTCCGACTTTGTACGTCTCTCCATACCTAGAATAAGTAAAAACCCCATTATCGCAGATATTTTTCACTAAATTCTTTGAACTCCGTATAAGTCGGTAAAGATTACGGTGGGTAAAAAAAGTATTTGTAAACGTCGTCTTTTTTAAATTATGTTTCGAAACAAATAAAATACTTTATGAAGTTTCTGTGTTCGATAGCTTATCCTGAATATACATGGTGTCGGTTTAAAAAAATCTTGGAAAAACACGACCACAAACATAAGGCCAAATTAACAACAGTTTCGGGTGAGATGTACCACTTTTTTATACCCACTGTATGTTATAAAATGATAAGGATTAGGTTACCCTTACCACTCACCACTGTTCCGAACTTTTCGCAGCACCGTTCATAGTATTTAATTGCGTTGCTAATTCCATCCATTTTTTTCGGCTGTCGTTCTTTCCATTCATAACCTGAAATCTGCCTTCTGCAAGACCCTTATTGAGCTTTAAAAAATCAAGCATTCTTGATAATTGCGCGGAAGATGCTCGAGCACTCCTAGACTTCTTCCTGGAAAATAGAATGAATCAATTATTTATAAAAAAATTGATGGATGTGTCTAACCTCGTATTAATAAATTTACAGCGTTTGATTTGATGTCTCCTTTTGCATCATGAAAAACGTTAAAAAAGATTATATCGATGATTCTTATTTCTAACAAAGAAAAGAAAATTGTGCTAGCACGGTGAATTCTGAACTTCGTTTACTGTATTTCACTCCTACAAAACAATGGTGTTGTATTTAGTCGAATTTGAAAAAGTAGGCCGATTTACAATTATCACCCAAAGTCTCTAGAAATTGCGTGGTGAAAATTTGTCACGTTGCCACATCTATCGAATATTGTACTGAATTTTATCGGTGGCCCGTGTTGCATTCGACGTCGATGAAAATCGTTATAGCCCAAGTTACAGAATCACTGTTGCTGTTAGCGATGTCGTTGCAAGTGACAACTATCGGAAAATAGCGACAACGATAATTATCGCTAGAGAGTTACAGAATCCTAGCACTGATCTACCATAGGCGAGGCGTAACATTTTTTTCATTCGGGACCTCATTTGGAAATACTTATTAAATTGACGTGTGCGCAAACTTATTACTAATAAAGAATCAAATCAAAGGAACCCAACAGGAAGTCACAGAAGAGAGATGACCCAACGATGGGCCGCCCGGATATCACCATAAACTTAGACGGACAACTTTAACTTCTCAAGGTTTTTTCATTCCTAATCGTTGGTGGTCATTTGGTAGTCGACCATTTCGTTATTATTAAATGAGACTTTTTTCCGTAAAGTTGGCCGGACCTTTTCTTATTGATCACGCAATCCATAAAATGCCACGCCGAGTCGATGCAGAATCGTTTGGTGGTCACAAATATGCAAATCCCAGCGATTGGTAGTTAATTCATTGGTTATCCCAGTCGAAAAAACAATCTACGTCTAGCGCATACGATGGAGGGCCGTAATTAGTGTTTTATGGATCCAACGGAATTCGGCGCAGTGATATTTCAATTTATTTATGTTTTTCTTCGCCGATCTCATTCCTTCGATAATTCTCATTCGAAGATAATCGTTTGGTAGTGATTGGTAGCTTAATTATAACGTTTGGTAGTTAATTCCTTAATTACGCCAATCGAAAAACCATCTATGTTTAGATGAAGGGATAGAGCTCTGTAGTTGGCTGCTGATGGATCCAACGGAATACGGAGTAATGAAATATCTATTTCTTTGTATTTTTTTCACCGATCTTGTACCAATAAGTCTCATACGGAAGATGATCGTCTGGTAGTGATTGGCAGCTTAATTGAAACGTTTGGTACATAATTCCTCAATTACGCCGATCGAGAAATCATCTACGGTTGAACGCAGGCGATAAAGGGCTGTAGTTGGCTGCTGAAGGATCTAACGGAATACGGAGCAGTGATATGTCAATTTCTTTATGTTTTTCTTCGCCGAACTCGTTCCAATAAGTCTCAAACTGAAGATAATCGCTTGGTGATGATTGGTAGCTTAATTACAACGTTTCATAGTTAATTCCTTAATGACGCCGATCAAAAATCATCAACCCGTAGACACAGGTGATAGAGGGCTGTAATTGGCTGCTGCAGGATCTAACGGAAAACGGAGGAGTGATTTTTAAATTTCATTATGTTTTTCGTCACCGATCTCGTTCCAATAAGTCTCATACGGAAGATTATCGTTTGGTAGTGATTGGTAGCTTGATTAACACGTTTGGTAGATAATTCCTCAATTACGCCGATATGAGAAAACCATCTACGGTTAGACGCAGGCTATAGAGAGCTGTACTTGGCTACTGAAGGATCTAACGCAATATGGAGTAGTGATATTTCAATTTCTTTCTGTTTTTCTTTACCGATCCCGTTCTTATACGTCTCATACGAAAGATAATCGTTTGGTAGTAATTGGTAAATTAATTAAAACGTTTGGTAGTTAATTCCTCAAATACGCCGACCAAAAAATCATCTACCCTAAGACGCAGGCCATAGAGGGCTATAATTTCATTATATTTTTCGTCAGCGATCTCGTTGCAATAAGTCTCATACGGAAGATAATCGTTTGGAAGTGATTGGTAGCTCAATTGAAACGTTTGGTAGTTAATTCCTCCATTATGCCGATCGAATAACCATCTACCCTTAGACGCAGGCGATATAGGGCTGTAGTTGGCTGCTGAAGGTTCTAACGGAATACGGAGCAGTGATATGTCAATTTCTTAATGTTTTTCTTCGCCGATCTCGTTCCAATAAGTCTCAAACGGAAGATAATCGTTTAGTGGTGATTGGTAGCTTAATACAATGTTTGGTAGTTGATTCCTTAATTACGCCAATCGAAAAACCATCTATTTTCAGATGTAGGGATAGAGGGCTGTAGTTGGCTGTTGGTGGATCCAACGGAACACGGAGATGAGAATTCCTTAATGTTATTTTTTTACCGATCTCGTTCCAATAAGTCTCATCCGGAAGATAATCGTTTGGTAGTAATTGGTAGCTTAATTGAAACGGGTGGTAGTTAATTCCTGAATTACGCCGATGGAAAAACCATCTACTGCTAGATGCAGGCGATATTCCAATTTCATTATGTTTTTCTTTACCGACCTCATTCTAATAAGTCTCAAACAGGAGATAATCGATTGGTAGTGATTGGTAGCTTAATAAAAACGTTTAGTGGTTGATTCCATAATTACGCCAATCCTAAAACCATCTATGCTTGGACGAAGGGATAGAGGGCTGCATCTGGCTGCTGATGGATCCAACGGAATACGGAGCAGTGATATTTCAATTTCTTTATGGTTTTCTTCGCCGATCTCGTTCTAATAAGTCTCAAACGAAAAATAATCGTTTGGTAGTGATTGGTAGCTTAATTACAATATTTGGTAGTTAATTCCTTAATTACGCTGATCGAAAAATCATCGACTATTAGACACAGGCGATAGAGGGCTGTAATTGGCTGCTGAAGGATCTAACGGAATACGGAGCCGTGTCATTTTAATTTATTTATGTTTTTCTTCACCGATCTCGTTCTAATAAGTCTCATACGGAAGAAAATTAATTGATCGTGATTGGTAGCTTAATTAAAACGTGTGGTAGTTTCTTCCTCAATTACGCCGATCGAAATACCATCTACGGTTTGAGGCAGGCGATTCCGGTTTTTTATGTTCTATTCAGACAATCTATCTAGACAATATTTCGATTTATTTAAAATGATTGATTCATCAACTTTCTTCTAATAAGTCGCAATCTGAATATCATCTTGTGGGTAGTACATGCGATAAAGATGCATCATAACGCCGTAGAACGGCGTAGTACGATAGCAACGTTGTTCCCGTGAAATTATATAAATCAAACAGAACCCGGTGCGTTGGTTTAGTGGTTAGCGTACTGGCCAGCGGATCGGGAGGCCCCGAGTTCGAATCCCAGTCACGTCACTTTCGTCGAGAAATGTTTTTCTGCGAGGTGAACTTGGGACCGGCTGTATCGGTTTAGCTTTTCCGCAGTTTCGCTATGCCCATGGCAGATATGTCATGGTGAATACGATACAGAGGGGAAAGTCGGCTGCGGCCACAAGGTGAGGTGGGGTGGAATGGAGCTAGAAGGGAGTTGTGAAGGGGATATAGGAGTAGTGGAATGGGCGGCAGAGGAGTGATGTGGAATCGGAGGTAGAACGACGTTGAGGCAGATTGTGGGGCTCGTAAAAAGGGGAAGGCCCTGTACGGCTGGAAAACGCCATTAAAAAAAATATATATAAATCAAACAGCCAGTAGATGCTAAGCAAAAAGATTAATTACAGTCAAAGGTTGGAAGGGGGGAAGAAACCCGGTTCCTTTTGCCCTCTTTGCCGTTGCGTTCACTTTCTCATTCTTCTCGTGTACTCAACGTTTACAGCAGCAGTGAAGAGTGTAATCATATTCCCTCGCGCTCCAGCAGCGCGACCCCGTCACTTCGTAGCGACTGTTTTCGGTATCGTTACCTAGCGACAGCCAATTGCATGCACGATCACGGAAGAAAGGGAGACTCATATTGTCTGTCGCTAGCTAACTTTTTGGACTTATTGGAACGAGGTCGGTGAAAAAAGACAAAGAAATGTAAATATCAGTACATTGCATTCTGTCGGCTCCATCAGTAGCCAACTACAGTCCTCTATCACCTGCGTCCAAGCGTCGATGGTTTTTCGATCGGCATAACGACGGAATTAACTACCAATCGTTTTAATTAAGCTACCAATCACTATCAAACGATTATCTTCTGTTTGAAATCCATTAGAACGAGATCGGTAAAGAAAGACATAAAGAAATATCACTGCTCCGTATTCCGTTAGATCCATCAGCAGCCAACTACAGCCCTCTATCACCTCTTCCAAACATAGATGGTTTTTCGATTAGCGTAATTATGGAATTAACTACTAAACGTTTTAATGAAGCTACCAATCACTACCAAACAATTATCTTCTGTATGAGACTTATTGGAACGAGATCGGTGGAAAAAACATAAAGAAATTCTTATATCACTGCTTCGTATTCCGTTGGATTCATTAACAGCCAACTGCAGCCCTCTATCCCTTCATCTAAATATAGATGGTTTTTCGATCGGCCTAATTAAGGAATTAACTACCGAACGTTTCAACTGAGCTACCAATCACTTCCGTACGACTATCTTCCGTATTGGAACGTATTGGAACGAGATCGGCGAAGAAAAACACAAATAAATTTAAATATCACTGCACCCTATTCCGTTGGATCTATAAATCACCAATTACGGCCCTCTATCGTATGCGCCGAGACGTAGATTGTTTTTCGACCGCAATAACTAATAAATTAACTACCAAACGCTGGGATTTGCATATTTGTGACCACCAAACGATTCTGCATCGATTGGGCGTGGCATTTTATGGATTGCGTGATAAATAAAAAAGGTCCGGCCAACTTTACAGAAAAAAAGTCTCATTTAATTATAACGAAACGGTCGACCACCAAACTCTCTTAATAGGCTACCAATCACGACTAAACGATTAGGAATGGAAAAACATTGAGAAGTTTAAGGTGTCCGGCTAAGTTTATGGTGGATCCAGGCGGCCCATCATTGGGTCATCTCTCTTCTGTGGCTTCCTGTTGAGTTCCTTTGATTTGATTCTTTATTAGTAATAAGTTTGCACACACTTCAATTAAATAATTATTTCTAAATGAGGTCGCGAATGAAAAAATTTTTACGCCTCGACTATGACAGATCAGGATCCAAAGTCATAACCGAACCAAGAACGGATATCCGGCGTCTCGGTTAGAGGACTGCGATTGGTCACTGAAGCTCCAACCACAGAGCAAAATTGTACAACACTGATGCACTCGCTATCTCTTGTCTGATTTCCCTTCAATGAGTCTTGATTTATAGAAAAACTCCCGGAAGCATTTGGTATTCAATTTAGAACGATTAGTAGTCAATCACTAGATTGCGCCAACGAGAAATACGTGCGTATCGTGAACGGCGAGCTGTGATTGGTCGGCAGAAGCCGCAGCGGAAAAAGGAATTTCTAACAAAAATTCACTCATTATTTTGTGGCTAATTTCATTGTAATAAGACTTAATCGGCAGAAAAACATCTAATAGCGTTTAATATTCTATTCAGGACGTTTGGTACTCGATCGCTAAATTATGCCAACGAAAAATACATGTGAATCCTCAGTGGACGGTTCTGATTGGTTGCCAGAAGCCGTAGTTCTAGAACGGCTGATTAACACAAATTCACCCGTATTTTAAAATCAATTTTGTTCCAACTATTGTTGATAAAAATAAAAATATGCGGCAACGTTTGATATTCTATTCAGGGTGTTTGGTAGTTTATCATGAAATTAGGCTAATGATAAATACATGCGAATTATGAATGGAAAGCTATGATTGGTGACTATAAGCCGCGGCGGAATAATAACCTATTTTTGCAAATTGCCAGGTTATTTTTGGTTAAGCCTGTTCTAATGAGACTTGTTCGATAGAAAAGCATATTATAGTGTTTGCTATTCTATCCGGGGGGTTTGGTAGTTGATCACGAAATCATTCCAATGCATAATACTTGTGGGTCCTGAATGGAGGGTCGTGATTGGTTGCTAAACGACTATTACGGCCCGGTTCCACAACTCTCGGTTAACCGAGTTAACCGAAGTTAGTAAGGGTGACTGGAGCAATCAGAACCACGCTGAGCTGGCTCAACTCCGGTTAAATCGGTTATCCGAGAGTTGTGGAACCGGGCCTAAACGATTCGTGAATAAAATGGCCACTTAGACATAGTGGGGGCGATTCCAAGTTACGGACCGATTTTTAAATCTCGATTTTTTGAAAAAACGGGAAACTACCAAACGACGATTTCAATGGGCTAATAAACGCTACCAAACAACCACCAAACGATTCGTAAAAAAATGGCCGATAAGTCGAAGTTGGGGGAATTATGGTCCGATACTAATCGGTCTTCTGCTTCCCCCCCCCCCCCCACACTTCGACAATCGGTCTTTGTTTTACGAATCGTTTGGTAGTCGTTTGGTACCGTGGTACCGTGTCCATGGAAAGCGTTTGGTAGTTTCTCGTTAAAAAAAATCAAGATGAAAAAATTGGTCCATAAAGTACCCCCCCCCCCGCTCTTCCACTTCGACTAATCAGCCTTTTTTTACGAATCGTTTGGTGGTCGTTTGGTAGCGCATTGGAATCGTTTGGTAGTTTTCCGTCTTTTTAAAATTGAGATTCAAAAATCGGGCCAATTTGGCACCCTCCCCCCTCACTTTGACTAATCAAGCTTTTATCCACGAATCGTTTAGTAGTCGTGCGTGCGTAAATAGGTTCTTTGTCCGCCGTGACTTGTGGCGACCAATCACAGCTCACAGTTTAGTTGATCATGGCGAGGCGCTATTGGTCGCCAGAAGCCGCAGCGGAAAAAGGAATTTCTAACATAAATTCACTCATTATTTTGTGGCTAATTCATTGTGATGAGACTTCATCGATAGAAAAATAAATCATAGCATTTGGTATTCTATTCAGGTCGTTTGGCAGTCCATCAATCAATAACGCCAACGAAAAATACATCGAATCGGGAATGGAACGCTGGAATTGCTCGCCATAAGCCGCACTGGCAGAATTATTTATTAGCGTAGATTCACTCTAGTAGTTATTTCTTGTCCGATTACGTTTTAATGGGCCGCGATCGATAGAAAAACATCCAGTAGCGTTTCGTATTCCATTCCGGACGTTTGGTAGTCGACCGTTCAAATACGATAACACAAAATACGTGCGTATCAGGAATAGAGAGCTGTGATTGGTCGCCAGAAGCCGCAGGGGCAGAACGATGTGACATTTTCATAGTTACATTTAACAGTATATCTATGAGAGTTCTAACGCCGGTCCTCTGAGGGGGGTGCGGGGTGGGGGATTCACGCGGGGAGGGGGAAATCGTTGGAGTGGCGCGCCTTGAAGGCTTCAAGAATTCGGTGCGTCAGCGTTTCATACACACGGGTGCTGGACATGACAAACATGGATTCATATGGCGAGACATTGATACGGCATTCGAGGTTCGTATCTCGACTGGTGTAGTCATAAATCACAACCACATCGAACTTCAACAATTTCTCAAAGACGTTAGTGATGTCGTGCTTTCACGCGTTCAAACCATTATCAACAATCATGGTAGTGTGAAAATTAATACCGTTTTGAACGGCGAATTTGTGGCGGGTGACAAGCGTGCAAATAAAAGCATTAATACTAAAAACTATGAACTTTTCAATACGTCTGATTTACACGAACGGTACGATCAAAGAGTTATTGACCCCATTTAAACATCACTCGAAGAGTTTCAGGACCGTGACAGCGGGTGGGCATTGTCACGAATATATAACTTGACTATGAATATAAATAAATATAATCCAATGCGTGCGGGATGCAACATAATGTTATCGCGGTCGATAATGCTGAAAAGAGCAGTCGTTAATGTGAAATCGAGTAATCAAGCATTATTCGCATGGTCCGTAGTTGCTGCTCTTCATCCAGCCCAACGTAACAGTGCGCGTGAATCTTCATATCCACACTACTCGACAGTGCTAAATGTTCAAGACATTGAGTTTCCGATGACTCTGAATCAAATTAAAAAATTTGAAATTCGTAATGACATTTCAATCAATGTATACACCATGGAGAACGATAGTACTCTTTCAATTCGCGTGAGTGAGCAAAAGAGAGAAAAGCATGTCAATTTGCTCTACGTGGAAGATCCGCAGCAAAACATCGTTGGACATTTCGCGTGGATCAAGAATTTATCAAGGCTCGTCAGCTCACAGTTGACTAAACACTATGGACAGAAATATATCTGTGATAGGTACGTAGATTTGCTATGACTTAATGTATCAAAATAATTAGTTCGAAACTGATTTTTCGTTTATTTTCGCAGATGTCTACACTTCATTCATTCGGAGCAAAAATTGCAAGGGCACACTGTGGACTGTGGCCAGATCAACGACTGTGCCGTCCGTCTACCGAACGATGCGAACAAGTGGCTCACTTTTAAAAACTTCAATCATAAGGAGCGACTTCCATTCGTAATATACGCCGATCTTGAGTACGTTCTTGCGAAAACGAATGACCAAAACATGTACCAACACCACGAGGTTTCTAGTATCGCATACTACGTACATTGTTCATACGATCAATCGTTATGCAGATATGAATCGCACCGTAGTAGCGATTGCATTGCATGGTTCGTCGAAGAACTAAAAGATGCAGCTTTGCATGTAAAAGATATTTTATCTTCAAATATCCCCATGGTACAGTTAACATCCGACGAGGAGCTTGAATTTCGAAGCGCGATTAACTGTCACATATGTGAAGAAGATTTTGCACAAACCGATACACGAGTTCGCGATCATTTTCATTTAACTGGGCGTTACAGAGGCCCTACCCATTCGAATTGCAATCTAAATTTCAAACAATCATTTTTCATCCCGGTAGTTTTTCACAATTTGTCTGGTATGATGCGCATTTTATAATCAAGGAAGTGGCCACCGCGTTCGAAGGGAAAACTTACGTGCTTCCAATAACAAAAGAAAAATATATTTCGTTCACGAAAACTGTTCAAACTGCTACCGAAGAAACAAAAAACAAAATTAAATTACGCTTCATCGATTCATATAAATTTCTAACCACAAGTCTTGAGAAATTGGCATCATTTTTAACGACGAACACACTGAAAATTTTACGCTCACAATTTGATGGTCTACCGATGCATGATTTTACATTATTAACACGAAAAGGTGTCTTCCCGTACGAATACATTGACCATGTCAGAAGATTGGAAGACACGGGTTTGCCGCCGCGCGACGCATTTTACAGTTCCTTGACCGGGGAAACGATCAGCGCGAGCGAGTACGTTCACGCTGAGAATGTCTGGGAGCGGTTTTCCATTCAAACGCTTGGTGAATATAGCGATTTGTATTTGAAGACGGATGTCTTGTTATTAGCAGATATTTTCGAAAATATCCGTGATACGTGTATTGAAAGTTATGGGCTTGATCCGGCGTATTATTACACTCTTCCCGGATAGACTTGGGACGCCATGTTGAAATATACACACATTACGTATGAATTATTGACCGACATCGACATGATTGTATTCATCAAGCGAGGTATACGCGGAGGTTTAAGCCAATGTTCAAACAGATATGCACATGCTATAACAAGTACATGCAATCGTACGATCCATTGAAATCATCATCATACCTGATGTACTTCGATGTGAACAACTTGTATGGATGGGCAATGTGTCAACCTTTGCATTATGCTGATTTTCAATGGATCGACGACACATCGAATTTTGACGTATTATCCATAGCGCTAGATTCGCCTGTAGGCTACGTTCTCGAAGTCGATCTCGAATATCCGCAACGTTTGCATGATTCGCACAGTGACTTTCCGTTTTGTCCGACACGCGACAAACCACCTGGCAAGCGCCAAGAGAAATTGCTTGCAACCGTATGCGATAAGAAGCGTTACGTGATACACTATCGTAATTAGCAGCAGTGTATGCACCATGGACTTAAAGTAGTGAAAATACACCGAATTTTGAAATTCACTCAATCCCCCTGGTTGCGTTCATACATCGAATTGAACACGCAGTTTCGAACACGTGCTACAAATAATTTCGAGAAAAATTTGTATAAATTAATGAACAATGCAGTATTTGGTAAAACGATGGAAAACGTGCGAAACCGTGTGGACGTGAAACTTGTAACAAAGTGGGAGGGACGGTATGGGGCAGAGGCAATCATCGCTAAACCAAATTTTCACAGTCGAAGATCTTTTCGGAAAATCTTATTGCCGTCGAATTGCGAAATCTGGAGGTAAAATTTAACAAGCCGATTTATGTGGATATGTGTATACTCGACATTTCGAAAACATGTTTATATGAGTTTCACCACGAATTCATGATTCCGCTGTATCAGCAAAAGTGCAAGGTATACCGACACCGATAGTCTCATATACTACATCAAGTCTGACGACGATATGAAGCGTAACATTGACAAATTTGATACGAGCGATTACTCGATGGAAAACGTGTACGGTTTACCGTTAGTCAACAAGAAACTGCCCGGTCTCATGAAAGATGAAGATAATGGTATGGTGATGACGGAATTTGTGGGATTGAGAGCAAAAAGATACGCTTTGCGAGTCGATGGTAAAAAAGACACGAAAAAGGTGAAAGGTGTGAAAAGTAATTTCGTCGCACGAACAATAAATTTCAATGACTATACTCGCTGTTTACGGGAAGAAATTGAGATGACTCGTCAGCAGTCTTGCATAAGATCAAAACTGCACGAAGTTTACACTATTTCAGAGTCAAAAATTGCTCTAAGTCCACACGATGACAAGCGGTATATCGTGCCGAAAAGTACGGACACTCTTCCCTGGGATCATTATAAAATAGCATTGAAAATGTGTTTGTTAGGTTATTGTATGTATTGTTATGAAGTAAAAATGGATAGATATAATGAATGTAGTACTGTAAATTTGATATATATTGGAAAATATTCATGTTCTATATAATGCGAGTATGTTAATGTATACAGGATATAATAATTCATTTTTATAAGGAATGGTCAATGTATACATAAATAAAATAGTATGCCTATTGTAAATAAACTTTATTGAATTTTTCATATACTTTATAAAAGTTATTACAATATGTTATTTTTGTGTATCCACGAGTTTTGAGATTTATCCATTCCCAACCATTTAACATAAACATCATTGCCCTTTTTGCGTATTATCTTCTCCACGAGATATATGTTTGGATTGGCAACCCGTTGCAGTTCGTATTCGTAGAATCCTTCGGCTATCGGATTTCCACTTGAGTCCTCGACTAGGTACGTTACAGGATAAGTTTGTTGCACCTTGACGATTATAAACACTTCGGTGGTCCAATTTGGTGTGAAACCTTTTTCAAATATTGTCTTGAATTTGCTTACGCGCACAAACTCATTGACTTTGCATCTTGCAGGAGCTGCAATTTTTACATTGCTGTATACGGTGGTTAAGGGGGGATTGTCTTTTTTTTCGCAAAATTTACCGCTTTTTGGGAATTTTTTTGTGAAGAAAGTATACAACGGAAAACTTGTGAAACTTGGCATATAGTTTTATTGATCTGTTTACTACATACAACAAATTTTTTAAACAATTTCATCAAAAAATCCGCCTCCCACCCCCCTCGACGCGCGATGGTCCTTTTTTGATGGTGTGCACGATTACAGCCTTCACGTTCATCCTGCAACAAAAACCCAAAAAGCATTTTACTTTAGACACATATAGCTATCGTTCGATGAAGGGAAAAAAAATTGACGATTTGGTGACGTTTTGAACTTGAAGTATCGATTTTTCGAAAAAAATTGATCGATTTTTTGTTATAAATAAAAAACTATTAAACGTATTGCTTTTTTGCTTCATCAAACGATAAAAGGATGTCAGTTGAGCATTCTGTCCAAATTTGAAGGCAATCGGTTGAATAGTTTTTGAGAAATCGTGCACACCATCAAAAAAGGACCATCGCGCGTCGAGGGGGGTGGGAGGCGGATTTTTTGATGAAATTGTTTAAAATTTTTTTTGTATGTAGTAAACAGATCAATAAAACTATATGCCAAGTTTCACAAGTTTTTCGTTGTATACTTTCTTCACAAAGAAATTCCCAAAAAGCGGTAAATTTTGCGAAAAAAAGACAATCCCCCCTTAAGAGTTTCTCCGCGATCGCAGGAGTAACGTCGATGGGCCTCATGCCAATCGTACGATGCTTTCGAGCATTGTACTTCATAACGAGTTACGCTAACGCATCGATCGACTTGTAATTACCATTGAGCGTACACATTTTCCACATATTATTTTTGAGAGTGCGATTGAATCGTTCGACGACCGAGGCCGTCATAATAGAATACGTCGAATAATGATTGATGTTGTATTTCTCCATGAATCGTTGCACGTATACATTGTAAAATTCTCTTCCTTTGTCGGTCTGAAGATTTTTCGGATATCTGCTATGATCGTGTATGATTGTCGCTATCGTTGTACCCATTTCGTTGCCAGTTTTACTTTTCAAGGGTACGGCCCATGCCCATGGATGTAATTGTAGCCTTTGTTGAAACGCGAATACGGCCGCATTTCGACTACGTCAGCCTGCCACAAATCATCATACCCACGTACGATGACACGTATTCGCAGAAAGTTTTTTCTTGCTGGTGCATGTAATTCCTCCACGAGCTGCTTTTCTTCAGACGTTTTTTCTTCTCCGAGCATATCGTGTGTTGGACCAGACGATTTTTACAAATCTTCCTGCGTTGTGTCAGCTACAGCGTCAGTTGCATACTGAATCGTTTTAGACGTATCCTTCATAGTTATTCGAAGCGTATCCTCTAGTGCGATGAATTTCTTCTCAAATTCATCCAGGCGTTCTGTTAACAGCTTGCTTTTCATTTCCACGTAACGTTTATTAACAGCATCGTAATCCCCTTTAGGTAGGGCTACGCCTCGTATTTTACGTGATCATGCATCGAAGCCACTAGAGGTTAGACAGAGAGCATTATCACGTGTATAATTTCTTATTAGCCCAGTCCACTAATAGTATGAATTATTCTGCGCTCTAAGCGATGATCCGAATTCATTGATCGACATGTCAGTATCAATAGTGATGAAGGAATGATCATTATCATCGATGCAAAGGTTAATTTATAATGAGACCCGCTTCGCGAAGTTCCTCAATAATCGACATTATCTCATTGTCGTGAGCGGTGTTATCCGCGTGTCGTGTAGCTTCCAACACGCGCAAACGATCGACAAACTCATTGGGATCATTTCAATGCACGTAATCGATTTTGTTGTTATTTAACGTCATGGCGAGCGGTATTTCTATACCTCTTCCAGTTTTTCGGTCGCAAGTCAATGGTCCAATTATATATTTATACTTAAAGCCTTTGTTACCCAATACCGGATTGAGTATATTGCTACCACGTCGATGTGCATTTGTTGCCAACAATATACTTTTATATTTGTTTTTGTTTTCCTCGGTGTATATTGCATCGTCAGGAATTCTCTTGAAGATTAGCTCATAGAGCCCAGGGCTTCCCAAGTATTTTATGCCATCCATGAATATATTATCATCATTATCCACTTCAAAACGCTTATCGCCTAACATCATTCATTCATTGGTAAATTTGATGCCATACACGTAATCCATGCTGGAATTTTTGTCTTGTGAAAGAATAGATGGAATATATTGTTGACCGAGTGGACCGAAATGTTCGCGCAATGTATATTGACCCTCAACCGTTTGTAATTGCCGTTGAACTGTAGACACGAATGATTCGGGCGTACTCTCAGAAACGTCTTCATCAACAATGGTGGCTGGTTGCAAGGGTACAGCAGCCATCGACGTATCATCCAGAGATTCCTTTCGTCGCTTGCGTTTGAACTGATTCGGTGTAGAAGTTACCAGCGAATCTTGAAATAACGAACGTGTTTGCTTTGTTCCTTGTTTCACATCCTTCTCTAGGTCCTTTGCTTCCGACATACTCAACGATTCAATTTCCGGCCCAAGAGATTCAACAGCAGCTGATTGCTCAACAATCTGCTTGAGAGTTTCGGTGATTGGCTTGAAGTGTCTCTCCAATGCATGATCTTCTTCCATTTTTCCAGTCTTCAAAGCTTGATATTTTTTGCGTATTGAGTGGCTTGTTTTCGCCATTTCCCTGGCAATCTTTTCATTAGTATCAATTGTCGTCATCTTGCTCACATGAAATTATTTGTCGGTCGTTGCACAGCTGATGTCTCAATGTCGACTGACTACATTACGGTATTGCAAACTCCTCGGTCAGCAGATTTTTCAAATATTGATATTTTGGCTGTTGAAGCGATTTCGAGTATACATATAGGTTTTCAAAACGTACACCATTTGGACTTTTTATTAAACTGAACAGAACATTTGTTTTCCCACAATTTGAAGGACCGCAAATAATGATGCGTATCGTAAGTGGCAGCATGTCTCCATGCTTGCGTACTTGTTGACCCTCCATTACTCTATGGTCGAAATTGGTCACTTGAATCACCGTCGCTGGTTGCACGAAACGCATGTTTTCTCTCTCGAATCCAAACACACATTCGCCCAAAACGCGTCGTGTGAGGAGTATTTATAGGAGTGCACCGAGCCTAATCCGCTCAGTATTGAGAATGTTTTTGTACCTGTCGGACGACTGCAGTATTCTCCGCTTAAGAGGGAATGGTACCTCATCGCGGTCGGTATGGCAGATCGCGATAGTAGATACCCACGGATTTCCGAAACGGCTCTTCAGAATCTCATGAAATTTGACCAGACAATGTCAAATTGATAAACGAAAGGCTGTCTTTTCATTAGATTTCTTGAATCGCAGAAAAAAAACGTAGATTGTATTACCATGCTGAACTCGTGATGGAAATGATGAAAAATAAAAAGTTTGGCTAAAGCCACGACTTGGAAAGAAGTAGAGCCGTGTAGCCACGTTGAAAACACGTATTTTGGCACCTCAATCATTTCATTCCTCCGCATAATTCAGGAAATCCGTGGAAAGTTGTAAATAGTAGGTGATTGTTGACGATTCCGAGGAAATCTCGCTCGACATTTGGGAACTGAGTTCGCGTGAATTCCGCCATGGCCGAATGGCGTGCACCGAGAATTTGACAGTTCAAATATGGCGATGTGCGAACTCGCTCCAAAATCTAATTGTTGCTTTTCGAAGCAGCAAAGTGTTAGAAACAAGTTTTGTGATGTATTGCGTGCGACAATATTACAAAAAAAAAAATGTATCGTGCCATTTACCGGGTGAACTGCGAGCGACGTGGAGGTATGTACTGATTTTACTCTTACTGTTTTCCGGAGAATTATTTCGTGCAATGCCTCTACATCTATTTGTTCTTCCCGTCTTTTTATTTATTTTTTTTGTTTACGTTTTTTTAACGGTAGTTCTACTCGCGAGAAAGTATGTGCGAAATCTCATAAATGAATGTGAGGTTAAGATATACTTTCTCCGAAGTACGGCGAGAGAGAAAACTTTAAGCAATAAATTGTAACTTTTTTCAGATTCTGCATGTCATTTTTGTTCATGCCATCGAACCTGATGATGATGATGGACAGGAAAAAAAGTGGATTCCATTGGCGAAGGACTGCGGAGGAACATCGAAGAACCACAGACGCAGTCATTCAGAGCTACGTCGAAGCCCAGCGCAACAAATTTCATAAGGTGAAGAATGTTGCAGTAATCCAAGGTAAGTGAAAACGTGTTCTCGTACAAGAAAAGCCTGCAATGGCCCTGTGCATATGCACATGAGCATAGCTCTTGCAGCAAAGTAAAATTTGCTGCAAGAGACCATGCTTGCTCTCTGCGAAGCACAGTATCATGCACAATACAATGTACTTGTGCTTCGCAGCAGAATCCTCGCAGGCCCATTGCATACGGTTTGGTTTGTACAAAGCAACGGAGGCAATATCATCGCAGCGGTACTTATATCGCTTAGTCTTGCGAAGATTTTCCTTCCGATGCAGTATGCCTGCTATGGTACTTGTGCTTCGCAGCAAGATATTGACAGGAACAGCGCAGAGAACGCTACGGTCCGCGAAAAGACACAATGTCTCTGCAAGCATCTTTGTGCTGGATTGTCGCAGGCATATTGCATCGAAAAGAAAATCTTCGCAGGCACGAAGGGCTGCGAATGAGCTTGCAATGATATTGTCTTCGTTGCCCTTTGCGGACCACAGTTTCCTGTCCAATATGCTTGCGAAGATCTTCCTCGAAGATGCTCCGGAAGATCTTGCTGTAAAGCCCATGTACATGGGCCATGCTCGATTGTCGCAGGCATATTGCACCGAAAAGAAAATCTTCGCAGGCACGAAGGGATAGAAATGAGCTTCAAATGATATTGCATCGATGGCTCCTTCGAACCAAAGTTTTCTGTCTATAGTGCTTGCGAAGATGCATCTACGACCTCTCGCTCTCTCGCAGCTTGCTCTCTGCGAACCACAGTTACATAGGTTATGCAATGTACTTGTGCTTCGCAGCTAGATCTTCGTGGGCACATTGCAGAGCAAGCTGTAGTTTGGAAGGAAAACATAAACAAGATCTTCATCCACACGTGTGTGTAAGATCGTATGGTCGTGAAGTGTGCATCGTACAAATGCAACGAAATTTCGTTTTCTATTGTCCTTCCCTCATTTTCAGGTTTTTCGGGTTTGATTTTGTAGAATTCATTGTTCTAAAATTAGAATATGAGAAAAAATTGTAAAAAAATAAAAAAGAGAAAATAAAAATACGAAAACAAATTTTCGTTGCGTTCCAAAAATGAAAACATCAAGACCATAAGATCATGGCAAGCGTATTGCACCAGAAGAAAGATCTTGGCAGGCACAAATGTGCCTGTAAAGATCGAAAAAGGGTTTTTTAAGGTAGTACGAGCACGCAATCTTGATTTCTATAGATTTTGTTCAAATTTTAACCAGACATTATTCATATCATTATGCATGTTTGAGTGAAATTTCAGAACAGTCGACTATTTAGATTGGGAGACAATTTTCGTTAATTTCTCCCCTCATCTTTCTGTTTGCCTAGTATTCCTCCATCCCCACTTCTTTCTTTATGTCTTTAAGGGAGATGCATAACCTTGGAATATCAAAAAATCTATTTTTGGTTTATTTTATTTTCTTATTAGGTAGAGTCTTGATTTTGATATGGTTCAAAGATTTTGCAAAAATTCCAAAAATTGCCCGAGTTATGACGATTTTAGTGAAGCAGGTCAGAACGTCCCGTTGCGTTACGGCTCTAGCGCTGCGCGGTCCATTGTATGGTTTCTAAGGGCATTGATATGACTTTGTCCAATCTGGCTGTTTGATTGTTGTACGGTGCAGGAATTGCAGATTGAAGGTACGAAAAATCATTGTGATTTTATCGCACTCAAGTAGTCCCTACACCAAGGCATTTTCTTACGATTCATTTTTTCAAATAACGATTGGGACGAAAGAGTGCATTTCATAGGTAGACATATTTAATAAAAGGTGTTTAATTTTGTTACTAGCTCTATTAACAAAGGGGATATATGCGAAGAAAATTAATCACATCACCTCTCACTCAACGTTTCGTCCCTTTTACTCATCGTTCCGTCTTTTCCATAAAAACGTTCCTTGCTCATATCTCCTTTACCAATCGAGGTTGCGAAAAAAAAAATTGATTGACATTTTTTATTGTCAATCCAAAAAGAAACATCTTTTATTTCATACTTTTTTCTACAAAATGCACTTTTCGTCACAATCGTCATTATAACGATTAAATTGTTTATAACGGGAAAAAAACGATTCTAGAACAAAATAAATGTCCTATTCGTATTGCCCGTACCCGAAACCATAACGGACCACCGAAGATATTGAGCAGACCTAAACATTTATACGCTAATGGTATACGGAAAAAGTGGATTTAGGACGTTTTCTTCGCTTACGTTTATCTTGAAAGTATACTTTGCAATATGGCGCACGTCATATCTCAGAATCTAATCGTTCGAATTACTTTAAATTTGGATTAGACATATTTTATAACATATTCAATCGGCTGACGGGATGATTTTTTTATATGTTCGTCCGTTTGTTTATAATAAACGTTTAAAGCCGTTATTTTTGGTCGAAAATCGACCTTTTCTTCAAAAACAGTATTTATGCAATTTTTTAAATTGCATAAATTCTCTAAAAGTTTGTTCATGTTCGTTTATGCCCTAAAGTAAAAAAAATAAACGAGATAATGCAACAGCAGCTTTTTTTTCAGGTTTAATTCGAAAAATATCGATGGTAGAGAAAAAAGTGTAATGACCAATGTCGTAAAGCGCTCGATTTCCTACAAGTTTAGTCATTACCATTTTTACTTAAAAATTGTAAATCGCCGAGTTCTTCAACAATAATAATTTTCCATTAAATTTGAGTCGATATTAACTGAACGTGAGCCCAGCCCAGAATGAAACTTACACATGTTGTTTTACACTAATAAAAGGAAATTCAGTGTACATTTCAGCAAGATCAACCTAGTGATTGGGGTAAAAAAATTAAAAAATGAAGGATTTTTCTTTTTTTTTGAGTTGTAGTACTTGATAAATTTTGAATTTTTTTAAAAATAGTTTTAACAAACGCAACTTTTTTTGTAGAGGACATTTTTTGGTACAACGAGAAAATCACTACGATACGACTATTTAAAATTGTATCACGTGTAAAATCTTACTTCCGAGTGAGCCGAGTTAGCGAGCCGATAAAAATCTGAAAAAATGCCACGTACTCAAAATAAATGATACAAAAATATCACCAACTTCGAAAAAGGTTTAAGAAGGTCAGGCTTTTAGGCCGTTCGAAACCCTTGGAATTCCTTATATATTTTGCAATTTAAAAAAATGGTGGGATGTCAAAACTGTGTACTATTTGTGTGTGAAAGATCAACCTTATCATGCCAATACCTGAGACGAAAAAAAAAATTTGAGAATCGGTCGAATTTTTAAACGTCAACGTTATGCATATCCATCAAACTCTGAATAATATCACGAACTTATGATTTACCGCAATTTTTCTGGGGTTCTCGGTCTGCCATCATTTCCAACGCCTTTGTGGTTCTCAATTCTGATTTCTTTTTGTTCCCACGACTTAATATATCCCCTATCTGAACCTTACCGACCTGCGTCATTGCCTCTTCTACTTCTTTTCTTGCTTCGTCACCTTCGCATTTTGTCCTTTTCTTTTATCTTTTTATGCATTCCTAAACAGGGTGTCTCAAAAACTCATTCAAACCCATTCAAAATGATCTGTTTTTGCAATTAAATAACGATATGTCTTTCTTAATCAAGAACAAATGACGCCATTTTTTAAAATATACGAACTTTGAATTTCAACCCGCATGCTACACGGCGTATTATCATTTGATGAAGCCGTGTAATGCAGGGAATAAGGATGTGCAAATCATTGGCGGCAATACATCAAGACATTGGTGTTGCATTTATTATGATGGACTAAACATCATGATATATGATAGCCTCAATCCTAGCAAGCAGTTCGCCTTGCATAGCGACGAAAAGAGATATATAAAGCAAGAGAAGCTCTTCGCACCTACCGATCACAAGCGTGGTCGAGAAAAGAGTCCATTATTCAAATGATTGATTGCAAATTTCGTCACTGCATTTTTGTACCAGCCGCCGGCGAACACTCGCGGTGTCTCATGATTTACGTCAATATTTGGCGACGGGCTATACTCGAGAAGAAAATGCAATCAATTATTTAGATGATTAAATGTGTAATGTAAAACTAGATCGAACGGAAGCGCTAATATCTTGATATGAGCGCTGTTGTTAGCAGCGCGTCACCAGCAAAGACTTGCTGAGCGGTGCGAAGCTCTTCGCACCTACCGATCACAAGCGTGGTCGAGAAAAGAGTCCATTGTTTAAATGATTGATTGAAAATTTCGTCACTGCATTTTTCTGCCAGCTGCCGGCGAACACTCACGGTGTGTCATGATTTACGTCAATATTTGGCGACGGGCTATACTCGAGAAGAAAATGCAATCAATTATTTAGATGATTAAATGTGTAATGTAAAACTAGATCGAACGGAAGCGCTAATATCTTGATATGAGCGCTGTCGTTAGCAGCGCGTCACCAGCAAAGACTTGCTGAGCGGTGCGAAGTTCTTCGCACCTATCGATCACAAGCGTGGTCGAGAAAAGAGTCCATTGTTTAAATGATTGATTGAAAATTTCGTCACTGCATTTTTCTGCCAGCCGCCGGCGAATACTCACGGTGTCTCATGATTTACGTCAATATTTGGCGACGGGCTATACTCGAGAAGAAAATGCAATCAATTATTTAGATAATTAAATGTGTAATGTAAAACTAGATCGAACGGAAGCGCTAATATCTTGATATGAGCGCTGTCGTTAGCAGCGCGTCACCAGCAAAGACTTGCTGAGCGGTGCGAAGCTCTTCGCACCTACCGATCACAAGCGTGGTTGAGAAAAGAGTCCATTGTTTAGATGATTGATTGCAAATTTCGTCACTGCATTTTTCTATGAGCCGCCGGCGAACACTCACGATGTGTGTCATGATGAACGTCAATATCTGGCGACGCGGTATACTCGAGAAGAAAATGCAATTAATTATTTAGATAATTGAATATGTAATATAAAACTAAATCGAACGGAAGCGCTAATATCTTGATATGACTGCTGTCGTTCGCTGCGCGTCACCAGCAACGACTTGCTGAGCGGTGCGAAGCTCTTCGCACCTATCGATCACAAGCGTGGTCGAGAAAAGAGTCCATTGTTTAAATGATTGATTGAAAATTTCGTCACTGCATTTTTCTGCCAGCCGCCGGTGAACACTCACGGTGTGTCATGATTTACGTCAATATTTGGCGACGGGCTGTACTCGAGAAGAAAATGCAATCAATTATTTAGATAATTAAATGTGTAATGTAAAACTAGATCGAACGGAAGCGCTAATATCTTGATATGAGCGCTGTCGTTAGCAGCGCGTCACCAGCAAAGACTTGCTGAGCGGTGCGAAGCTCTTCGCACCTACCGATCACAAGCGTGGTCGAGAAAAGAGTCCATTGTTTAAATGATTGATTGCAAATTTCGTCACTGCATTTTTCTGTGAGCCGCCGGCGAACACTCACGGTGTGTCACGATTTACGTCAATATTTAGCAACGGGCTATACTCGAGAAGAAAATGCAATTAATTATTTAGATAATTGAATATGTAATATAAAACTAGATCGAACGAAAGCGCTAATATCTTGATTTGACCGCTGTCGTTCGCTGCGCGTCACCAGCAACGACTTGCTGAGCGGTGCGAAGCTCTTCGCACCTACCGATCACAAGCGTGGTCGAGAAAAGAGTCCATTGTTTAAATGATTGATTGCAAATTTCGTCACTGCATTTTTCTGCCAGCCGCCGGCGAACACTCACGGTGAGTCATGATTTATGTCAATATTTGGCGACGGGCTATACTCGAGAAGAAAATGCAATCAATTATTTAGATAATTAAATGTGTAATTTAAAACTAGATCGAACGAAAGCGCTAATATCTTGATATGAGCGCAGCCCGTCACCAGCAAATACTTGCTGAGCGGTGCGAAGCTCTTCGCACCTACCGATCACGAGCGTGGTCGAGAAAAGAGTCCATTGTTTAAATGATTGATTGCAAATTTCGTCACTGCATTTTTCTGTGAGCCGCCGGCGAACACTCACGGTGTGTCATGATGAACGTCAATATCTGGCGACGCGGTATACTCGAGAAGAAAATGCAATCAATTATTTAGATAATTGAATGTGTAATGTAAAAATAGATCGAACGGAAGCGCTAATATCTTCATATGAGCACCGTCGTTCGCAGTCCATCACCAGCAGACTTGCTGAGCGGTGCGAAACTCTTCGCACCTACCGATCACAAGCGTGGTCGAGAAAAGAGTCCATTGTTTAAATGATTGATTGAAAATTTCGTGACTGCATTTTTCTGCCAGCCGCCGGCGAACACTCACGGTGTGTCATGATTTACGTCAATATTTGGCGACGGGCTATACTCGAGAAGAAAATGCAATCAATTATTTAGATAATTGAATGTGTAATGTAAAACTAGATCGAACGGAAGCGCTAATATCTTCATATGAGCGCTGTCGTTCGCAGCGGGTTACCAGCAAAGACTTGCTGAGCGGTGCGAAACTCTTCGCACCTACCGATCACAAGCGTGATCGAGAACAACTGCAAAAACAATTGTTTAAATAATTATTTTTGCGAAATGTTTACTACACCATTGTTTTTTGTACCTCGTAAGCAGCAATCTTTATTTACTGAGAGGTACAGAATGTACCGTATCTACCGATAATACCCGTGATCGAGAATAAATGCAAAAATAATTGTTTAAACAATCATTTTTATGTATTTTTTCCGTTGTTTTTTGTAGCGCGTAAGCAGCAATCATATTTGCTGAGAGGTACAGAAAGTACCGTATTCACCTATCATATCTGTGTTCGAGAATAAATGCAAAAATAATTGTTTGAATAATTATTTTTGCGAAATTTTTGCACCGTTGTTTTCGCAGCGCGTAAGCAGCAATGTATATTTGCTGAGAGGTACAGAAAGTACCGTATCTACCGATCATACCTATGATCGAAAATAAATGCAAAAATAATTGTTTAAATGATTATTTTTGCGAAATGTTTACACCGTTGTTTTTTGCAGCGCGTAAGCAGCAATTGATATTTGCTGAGAGGTACAGAAAGTACCGTATCTACCGATCATACCTGAGATCGAGAATAAATGCAAAAAATACTTTTTTCAAGAATTATTTTTACGTAATTTTTACCGTGGTTTTTCGCAGTGCGTAAGCAGCAATCATGTTTGCTGAGAGGTATAGAAAGTACCGTATACCTACCGATCATACCCGTGATCGAGAATAAATGTAAAAATAATTGTTTAAATTATTATTTTTGCGATATTTTTACACAGTCGTTTTTTACAGCGCGTAAGCAGCAATCTATATTTGTTGAGAGGTACAGAAAGTACCGTAACTACCGATCATACCCGAGATCGAGAATAAATGCAAAAATAATTATTCGAATAATTATTTTTGCGTAATTTTTACACCGTTGTTTTTCGCAGCGCGTAAGCAGCAATCATATTTGCTGAGAGGTTTAGAAAGTACCGTATCTACCGATCATACCCGTGATTGAGAGTAAATGCTAAAATAATTGTTTAAATAATTATTTTTCCGAAATTTTTGCACCGTTGTTTTCGCAGCGCGTAAGCAGCAATCTATATTTGCTGAGAGGTACAGAAAGTACCGTATCTACCGATCGTACCCGAGATCGAGAATAAATGCAAAAATATTTTTTGTAACAATTATTTTTCCGTAATTTTTACCGATTTTTTTTGCAACGCGTAAGCAGCAATCATATTTTCTGAGAGGTATAGAAAGTACCGTATCTACTGATCATTCCCGTGATTGAGAATAGATGCAAAAATAATTGGTTAAATGTTTATTTTTGCGAAATTTTTACCCCGTTGTTTTTTGCAGCGCGTAAGCAGCAATCTATATTTTCTGAGAGGTACAGAGAGTACCGTATCTACCGATCATACCCGAAATCGATAATTAATGCAAAAATATTGTTTTTAACAATTATTTTTGCGTAATTTTTACCGTTTTTTTTTGCAGCGCGTAAGCAGCAATCTATATTTGCTGAGAGGTACAGAAAGTACCGTATCTACCGATCATACCCGAGATCGAGAATAAATGCAAAAATATATTTTTTTAAAATTACTTTTGCGTAATTTTTACCGTTGTTTTCGCAGCGCGTAAGCAGCAATGTATATTTGCTGAGAGGTACAGAAAGTACCGTATCTACCGATCATACCCATGATCGAGAATAAATGCAAAAATAATTGTTTAAATGATTATTTTTGCGAAATGTTTACACCGTTGTGTTTTGCAGCGCGTAAGCAGCAATCTATATTTGCTAAGAGGCACAGAAAGTACCGTATCTACCGACCATATCTGTGAGCGAGAATAAATGCAAAAATAATTATTTAAATAATTATTTTTGCGTAATTTTTACGCCGTCGTTTTTCGCAGCGCGTTAGCAGCAATGTATATTTGCTGAGAGGTACAGAAAGAAAGGTACAAAAATAATTGTTTGAACAATTATTTGTTGTTTTTTGCAGCGTTGTTTTTGCAGCGCGTAAGCAGCAATGTATATTCGCTGAGAGGTACAGAAAGTACCGTATCTACCGATCATACCCATGATCGAGAATAAATGCAAAAATAATTGTTTAAATGATTATTTTTGCGAAATGTTTACACCGTTGTATTTTGAAGCGCGTAAGCAGCAATCTATATTTGCTAAGAGGCACAGAAAGTACCGTATCTACCGACCATATCTGTGAGCGAGAATAAATGCAAAAATAATTATTTAAATAATTATTTTTGGGTAATTTTTACACCGTCGTTTTTCGCAGCGCGTTAGCAGCAATGTATATTCGCTGAGAGGTACAGAAAGAAAGGTACAAAAATAATTGTTTGAACAATCATTTGTTGTTTTTTGCAGCGTTGTTTTTGCAGCGCGTAAGCAGCAATCATATCTGCTGAGAGGTACAGAAAGTACCGCACATTTGTTAATGTGTCAATTGTTAAAAATAATTAACTCTTAACAATTATCTCACTGCAGAACAGCGCGAGCCGCCAGCAAGAACTGTTGCTGCGAAATTGAGATTCTCGATGATCTCGAATTTCGTGCGTAGTCGGCGTTGACGAAGAAAACAAAATTCTTTGTCCACACCGACCGTGGGTCAGCGTGTGGGTATATACGTGTATATCCCCACACGAAGTGTGTACGCCCTGCGAAGGGACAGCATGCGGGAAGACAACAATCTTCAACCGCGTGCGCCCGACGTGACGAACGCACACAGACACTCGCGCACACACACGTTGCGTCGAAGCATACATTGTTATGCCTCGACGCGAGGAGGCCCGAGGCCCCGTCGCAGCGTGCGTTCGGAACGAACACGCGTTCGGGGTGAACGCGCGCTGTGACATCTAGCGGTAGGAAGCAGCAGTAGCTCGTGCCACCGCTGCCCTACCGACTCGAGCCGGGGCTGCGTCGAACGTTTGCTTGGGTATCATTCCCTCTTAACGGCTCATCAAATGCAGTTTTTCCAAAAATTGTTTTGTTACAAAATTTTCATCACTTCGTTGACATTTTGTGGGAGAGGCTTCCCGAACACATAAATGCTGATTCGGAAGTACAGCAATATCGCCGATGCACGCGCCATTGGAATTTACCGGGACAGCTAATACACATTGACGGTCCAGCACCGTTTATAAATAATTGTGCCGAATGTCAAAGAGAAAAGGCAACGGTCTGTTAAATCGTGCAATAAATGCACTTTCGATCGAGTTACATATTCCCGGATACCAATTTGGTGGACCAGGCACTCAGTTAGAGCAGAGATTGGCACGGGGTGATCGTGGTATAAATCCATTGGATGCCGTTTGTCGCGACCACGATATAGCGTATTCTCGAAGCAATCATTTAGGTGAAAGACGCGTTGTGGATAATATACTTGCAACAACGGCACGAAAATGTATTACTGCGAGAGATTCGACTTTTGGCGAAAAAACAGCAGCGACCGCTGTTTGGGCAGCGATGAACGCAAAAACGAAATTCAGCATGGGAATGAAGACAAAGAACTCATCGACAAAGAAAAAAAACCCGTTAAGAAGAGAATACTGTCGATAGCAAAGCGTGGCGGAATTTTGCCAATGTTACCATTGCTGGGAGTTCTTGGTTCACTGGCTGGTGGGGCAGCCGGGATAGCAAAGGCTGTGAATGATAGCAAAACGGCGCAACGTCAACTTGAATAAATACGTCATAATCGAGCTATAGAAGGCTATGGGCTCTATCTCGCTCTCTACAAGCGTGGACAAGGATGTTCAACTAAGAAAAAAAAACGCCAAAACACGGTGAAAATGCCCATGGGTGTAACAACTAATGTACAATTGGAATGCTTAGCCAGGCGCATGCGCATACCATTCTTGAGAAGGGTCTTCATGCGCAATAATTTACCAGTTTATGGTGGCGTGCAACTAGATGAGAGCAGTATAGTAAATTTGGATTATGCCGATGGCCCGGTACGCATTGGTGGCCTATGCCAAGAGGGGGAGTCATATAATATATTTTGATAGTTTTGGAAATCTTCGACCGCCCAAGGAGTTGGTGCGATATTTGGACCAAATACCACAAAAATACAATACAATCGAACATCGTATCAGAATTATAATCAGAGTATTTGCGGGCACCTGTGCTTGCAATTTCTTCAAAAAGTCGATGATCAATATGTATTTAAGCCGTGACAATGTGTCAATTAACTCAGTATTCGAGGGAAACATGTCACTGACGCTTAAGTTGACCGGCAAGAGTAGCCTTCTAACCGCAAATTATTTTCCCGCTATAGATTTCAATGATGGCTGTTATGAGCTCGGTTTGACGGATTTCGAAACTTATCACACAATACCAAATGTGAATTCATCAAACAACAAATTTTACTTTGACAATGACGACAAGAAAATTATAATCCCTGAAGGATCGTATGAACTGAGAGCCATAAATGCGTATCTGAATCGTGCAATTTTCCTCAAAGGGGTTGATAGCGGTGATGATGCTGAAAATGAAATTGTTCCTCAAACGGTTGATAACGATGACCTCGATGAAAATGGCGAATACCCAATCGTGCTACGCGCTAATCATAACACACTAAAGCGCGAAAACAAATGTGCGTACAGAATAAATTTCAGTAAACCTGACAACGTAGGATCCCTGTTGGGATTTTCATCAAATCGAATACTGCGTCCCTGGAAATGGCAGGAATCTGATGTACCGATAAACATAATGAATGTCAACATTAGCCGCATAGAATGTAGTGTCAGCACTGGTGCGTACTACAATGGCGAGCGTGTACACACGATACATGAATTTTCGCCGAGCGTACCACCAGGATATAAGTTATCGGAACCGCCTGCGCAAATCATTTATCTTCCGATCGTTGTGCGGAGCATTACGGATCTAACGATACGTATTGTGGATCGAAAGGGAAAACTACTCGATTTTCGAGGAGAAGAAATTACGGTGAGATTGCACATACGAAAGCGACGTTTGTGATGCTCGTTCTGTACGACACGGAATACGCCGAAGACAATATTTCTACGCGAGATCATACGATCCCACACGATAATACTCTTGCAAGAAGACAAGCGGAATTGAGTGTTAAATTACCCGCAAAGAAGAAACTCAGTGCGGCGAATCGTGAATTTTTAGAATCTCTGGGATTTATTGTATGACATACTTGAGGCAAAAGGATGACTGACGTTTTGAATATCAGTGGGGAGCCAATCTTTGACGATCGTATCATCAACATTGAGACTCATACGTACAATCCGTATGCCAACTCAACGTTTGGACACAGCGATGAAATACGAATTCCTATACAACACCAAGACTTGTACACCCTACCATCTGAAAGTTTTCTCTACGTTGAGGGAAAGTTCACGGTGCTTAAAAAACCTGATGATCGAGCAATAGTAGTATTGGGAAACAATTGCGTTGCATTCATGTTTGATGAAGTTCGTTATGAGCCCGATGGTGTGGAGATTGATCGCAATAAAAACGTTGGAATAACAACATCGATTAAAAACTACATCTCTCTAAGTCCTGAGAGGAGTCATACTTTGAAAAATGCTGCGTGGGATGTAACACATAATAATGGGGGAACATACTTAAATTTTTTCGTACCTCTCAACATATTGCTAGGATTCTGCGAAGATTCTGAGCTAATTCTGATACGTTCACGCAATAATAACAATTGCGTATTCGGTCAGCATCCATTAGTAGAGGCAAAAGTTGAATTGCTCAAGATACAATGGCGTATGCCTCACGTAATATTAATTGAGATAACTAAATTGTCATGACTTCGAACATTGGAAAGTGGGCGATACTTGAAAATGAGCTTTCGCTCTTAGGATCTATACGAGTATCCACTGCTTCAAAGCACAACGAAACACTCATGGGCTGTGAAAGCTGCCTCCCAGCTAGAGAAACCAAGATATGTAATATTTGCGCTGCAGAGTAGCAAAAAAAAAAATCTATGGCAAAGGACATTACACTATTCGACGACTGCAAACTCGCCAATGTTAAACTTTATCTCAACTCGGAATCCTATCCTTACGATGATTTGAGTTTGGACTTTGACAAAAACAGATTCGCCATTTTGTTCAATATGTACTCTCGATTTCGTAAATCTTATTATGGCTGTAATAGTGATAATTCTTTGCTCACTATCACAAAGTTCAAAATAACGGCCCTCTCACGGTAATCGATTGCTCGCGCCAGAACGAGTCTGTGAAAAATGCTACCGTGGACGTGCGAATAGAGTTTGAATGTAAGGAAGATTTGCCACCAAATACTACTGCCTATTGTTTGATCTTGCACGATCGCGTTGTTGATTATTGTCCATTGACAAACATGGTTCGTAAAATTGTATACATCAGCAAATAACCCCCGCTCAATGAATAAATAATTTAAAGACGAGTTTCTTAAATATTGACGTCAGTCATCAATTGATCTTCCTATCGACTTGATCGAGCCAATACATCTTCGTTATGTCTGTACCTACATTTGCCGATCTACAAGGGTTCATTGTTGGGAGAAACTTTGTCGTGAAGAAAGTAGCGATTCTGAGAGCGGGATGTGTACTCTCTCATTACATTTTCGCGAGTATCATACCATGGAGACTTCTCACAAAATCTGAGAGATACGAAGCGTCATGGCTGATTCGGAATCACCATGTTCTAAAGTGGGCCTATGGAAACGTTCCATATAGCATGGCTCAAGGATTAATAATGGCTGCAGTTGTGGGCCCAACGGAAGACGATATATATCCTATCGTATATGTTGACGGCCATGAAAAACGAGAATGGTTAGCTGATATATTAAATATGAAAAATGATCTAGTTATTGAAACGTTGGATGTGGACTTTGGCGATATTGATACCTTAAGTAAATTAGGCGTAAGCTATACTCTACGATGCGAAAAGCATGAAAAAAATGGTGCATTACAAAATGTATTGAAAATGTTTAATTGGTGGTTGAATCATGAAGATTCATGCAAATAAACGAAATGTCACATTATGTGATTTTTTTATTCTCCTCATCCCTTTCTTTGTTACATTATCTGTTATGAGATTACACAGTTGTATAAAATATTGCTCTCGAACGTTCAAGAGACGTTCGTGAGACGTGCATGGGACGATCATGAGACGTTCATGGGACGATCATGAGACGTTCATGGGACGATCATGAGACGTTCGTGAGACGTTCGGAGACGTTCAAGAGACGTTCATGAGACGTTCGGAGACGTTCATGAGACGTTCGGAGACGTTCAGAGACGTTCGTGAGACGTTCAAGAGACGTTCGTGAGACGTTCAGAGACGTTCGGAGAAGTTCGTGAGACGTTCGGACACGTTCGGAGACGTTCGACAGACGTTCGGAGACGTTCGTGAGACGTTCGTGAGACGTTCGTGAGACGTTCGTGAGACGTTCGTGAGACGTTCGGAGACGTTCGGAGACGTTCGTGAGGCGCTCGGAGACGTTCGTGAGACGTTTGGAGATGTTCGAGAGACGTTCGTGAGACGTTCATGACATGTTCGGAGACGTTCGTGGGACGTTCGAAAGCGTTCAATAGATGTTCGAAGACGTTCGTGGGTTTGTTTGGGATTTCACCCAAAAAACCCAACCGCTTTAGTCGTTGAATGTCTAAAGTTAAATGTATATCGCTCTATCTCACATGCATGCGATGCGGTCGCTCCATCTCTCATTCTAGATCTCTCTCTCATGCATACGTGTAATCCGATCCCTTCTCTCAGCGACACAGGTCAACCAACTTGGTTCTCTGGCGAGAGCCGCTAAATAATAAAATCCATGAAGTAAACAATATAAGACAAAAATAAATCAACAATAAATTTTAAATATATAAAGATCAATAATCGATGATCAATTAATCGATAATCGATATATACCCCCCTCCTCCCCTCCAACGATTTCCCCCTCCCCGCGTGAATCCCCCGCCCCGCACCCCCCTCAGAGGACCTGAGTTAGAACTCCTATAGCTATACTACTACATTTGTTAATAAACTTCGACCGAAACGAAAGAAATCGCGCGTATCAGAAACGGAAGGCTGCAATTAGTTGCAATAATATACGATGATTTTCTGATAGATGGCGTTGGTTATCGAGTCTTTTTTCGCTTCTCACCGTCCCATCTTATGGATCGAAATTTTCTTTTTGATTTTTCGAAAGAACGGAGAACTACCAAACCATTTGAATGGTTTACCAAACGTTATCAAATGACCATCGTAAAAAAAAAGTTCGATTAGTCAAAGTGGGGGGCCAACTTACTGTCCAATTGTTGATTATCGATTTTTCGAAAAACGAAGAACTACAAAACGTTTTGAATGGTTTACCAAACGGTAACAAACGACCACCAAACGATTCGTAAAAAAAAAGTTCGATTAGTCAAAGTGGGGGGGGGGGGGGGGGTCAACTTACTGCCCAATTGTTGATTATCGATTTTTCGAAAAGCGGAGAACTACCAAACAATTTGAATGGTTTGCCAAACGCTACCAAACGACCACCAAACGATCCGTAAAAAAAAAGTTCGACGAGTCAAAGTGGGGGGGGGGGGGGGGGGGGGGGCAACTTACTGCCCAATTGTTGATTATCGATTTGTCGAAAAACGGAGAACTACCAAACGATTTGAATGGTTTGCCAAACGCTACCAAACGACCACCAAACGATTCGTAAAAAAAAGTTTGATTAGTCAAAGTGGAGGGGCTAACATTGGTGAGGTGTGGATCGTGGCGCGCTCTTGATTGACGCGCTACGGCGCGCTTACTCTAACTTTGGCTGACGCCGTTGGATGGCGCCACGTATCCGCTTATGATGATATTACCGCTTGTTATGTGTGTTGTGTCGGTGTGGTGTTTCAAACTGCGATGTCTTTCCGACCTTCAGGTTCTCCTGATACTTTCGGGAGCCCTTGCGGAGATTTTTTGTTTTACAGTTGTATGTGTGTGTGTGTATTGTCGCCTGGTATTTCTTATATCTCCTCGCAATTTCTATTCTCCTAATACTAATTTTCCATCTATCCTTTCGTAGCTTGTTCCTTCTTCGTTTATCCTTCATGTTTTTTAGTGCTCTCTTTTCTTATCCCGGTTTTTGTTTCCGTATTATTGATAAAAAAAACTATGTCCTAATTCTCTCCCTTTTACGTTGCTTAAGGTTCCACGTTTTCTACTTTTCCCCTCCTACTGGGTGGTACTCTGCGAAGTGGTACTTGTCAATCCACGTATAAAGTCTAATCTTCTTCGATGGCGATTCCTTCTTTCTCTTATTTTTTAAGGTTCCCTTCTTTCTGCTTTCCCCCTCCTACTAGGTGGTACTCGGCTAAGTGGTACTTGTCAATCAACATGAGATTGAAACGAAGAAGTGACGTTCCTCCAACTTTCCTTCTCTTTTATACCCGTATTTTATTGTTTATTGTTCCCCTTCCCTTACTAATTACCCATCATCCCCTTTATTGTTAACCTTTTTTGATGTTTTAAATAAATTTTATTCTTCCTTTGTTTTTTTTTGTTACTTTCTGTGTTTTCTTTCCAATGATTTTTCCCCTTTGCCTACTTCTTACCTATCGTTACCTTTTTCCACTGTTTTTGTTTCTTTTCTATTTTTCTTTTTCTCTCTCTCACTTTTTATTATATTTATTATATTTTAGGTCCTCCCTTTTTGTTACTTCCCCCTCCCCTATTCCTATCGCTCTGCCATTTGCCGTTTTACAGATTTTGTGGTGGGGGTATTCGAATGAGACGGACCTGTATGTCTCATTGTCCCCCTTTTTTGATTATTTTTTATTTGGATTGCCTTTGTGCCATTCAAATCATGAAGAATAAAAAAAAACCTTTCCTACCTTATTCATTGTTCCTACGGCTTCTTCTTCCTTTTCTGCTGCGTTCTCTGTCGCGCTTTTGTTTATTCCCTCCCCCCTTACTCTATGTCTCGCTCGCGTTTTCGACGGACCGCTGCCCTTCACTTTGGGGTCACTCGTAAAATAATTTAAAAACATATAAATTGGGTTTTTCGTGAATTTTATTGTTCTACAGCGAGGCCAGGCTGTTGCCGTCATCGCTGTCTGTTTGTTCGTCTTTGTTGTCGTGTAGTCCGATGTCCCTCCAAAAATGTTCCCCTCGCTGTCGTACTCGTTGTTGTTTATTATCGTTTCGGCGTCTTCGTTGTCGTCGTCGTCATCGTCGTCGTCTTCCTCCCAACTTTCCGTGTTGATATACAATGATTCATGATTGTTACACAAAATGCCATAACATGTACATAACTAAATCATAACATACAACGCTCATATATTCAACTTTTTCAAACGTGATTTGTAAAAAACTGTGTATCGTCATTTATACAGAAAAATATAAATTCTGAAGAGGACCCGAACCAGAGGGCCGAAACGTAGAAACACCTCTTTATTTCCATCATTGACCTTGGAAAACCTACATTGGCCGGACCGAAGCCGAATCCGCAAAGATCTCTTTCCGTGTTGATGTTGTTGTTCTCGTTGTCGATTGTGGTGGTGGCGTTGGTCTGGGTATCTGAACTCGATGTTGTTGTTGTCGTCCAACACCCATTTCTGCAGGGCCTCTCGATGGTAGAAAATGTCCCCGTACCGACACCCTTTGCTTACAATGCTTGGTGGACTAGCATCTTCTGTTCTCCGGGCTATTTGCAACTCGATAAATAGGTCCGCCAAGCACCGACCTTGATTCGGGCCCTCGTCCTCAAGATACAAATCGACGAGGATGCGGCTGATCGTTGCTGGCTTACCCTATACCCTTGCTGTCCATGTGGTCTCCCGGATGATTTCCCGCGTGTAGAATATATCCTCCTCTGTCCAGGTCTTTTCGATCGGCGCTAGGTCCCCGTGCGTTGCTGGAACGGCCTGATATGTAGGCCATCTCAGGGGCGGTGTAGCACTCCTCTTGGCGTGCTACCACCGTGACCCCCCAATCCCCCAGCCACACCACCAACTCGCTCCCTTCCGTCCGTTTGATCACTGATGCCCGAAAAAACTCTTCTTGTGACGGTACAGGATGGCCGCTCCAGCGAAGACCTCCTTGTCCAGGAGCTGGTGGATTCCTGGCTCCATAGGGCTCATGCGTTGCCATGTTCTTATCACAGCTGCCTCGAGCTCGTGTCCCTCATTGAGGTGTAGGTAGACTTCGTTGGGGTTGGTCAAGCCGGAGACCGTTACGCCTCTGTAGATCCCTCATAGATTGGACACCTCGCAATTTTTGTACATCTTTGATCTGGGGTGGTTGACTGTTGACTGACGAGATCTTTGTGCTTTTTCGACGTCCTGTGCCCCCTCCTAATTTTCGAGCGAGATTCCGGGGTGCCATCCTTTGATGTTTTCATCCGTCACCTTGAATAATTCGAATCCGTCAGGTTTGTTTATATCGCTCGCACCGAATTGTCGTGCCTCGTTCTCGCTTTGTTTTATTTGCTCGGTGACTTTATTTCTTCTATTCTTGTCCGGTGATTGGCCCATTCCGTTGTCTTGGTGAATTGCTGATCGTATTTTCTTTTGATCTTCTTTCTTCGCTTTTTTTGATCGCCACTGTTTTTCTGTCTGTGGATCTCTCCTATTGTCTCTCATGTTGACTTTGGTAAGGACTTTTCTGTTCCGTGGGCTTCCTTATATACCCCTTCCTGACTTTCGGCATCGATTATTCGATCTTCAAGATAGTCGTGTGTATCACATTTTTTTTCTTTTTCCCGAGTCGCCGCCCGATAGCGTTTTAACATACTCGAGTGGAATTTCCATCGCTCCCTTTTTGTTTTTGGGTCGTCCAGTAGAAAGGTAGCTTGTCCTACACATTTTTTTATTCGGTACGGTCCCTCGTAGAGGGGCATGAATTTTGCGGTTTTTTGCTTTCCGGAGTCCAACACATTTAATGCGCGGACGAGTACCAGTTCACCATTTTCGAAGGTTCTGGTAGTATGAGTAGCGTTGAATTTTTCCGCCATTTTTTGTCCTTTTGCCCGGATCCTTTCTCGAACTAATTCGATTTTTTGTTCGTAGGTTAATGCTTCTATTCGGTCCAGTTTCAAGGCCTGGACCCATTCTCGCCATGGTCGGCGTGGCTTCTTCTTCGTTTGCAGTTCTGTCGGGGTAAACTTCGTAGTTTCGTGCTGTGTCTCATTTATACAGTCTTGTATCACCGGAATCCACCGATACTATCCGAAGTGTTTATCATCCAGGTATGTCCTGAAGAATCGACTCAATTCTCGATTGACTCGTTCTACAATGTTTCCTTGCGGGTGTCGAATGGAAGAGAATAGCGCTTGTATGTCTTCTTCTTTCAGGCGTTCCAACCATACTTTCGGTGTGAATTGTGTTCCGTGATCAAATTGGATTCGTTTTAGCTTTCCATACTTCGGAATGTAGTCCGTGAAGATTCGGTTGATGGTCGCCGCCGTGTTTGCCTTTTTCAATGGGTATAGTTTAGAGATGGGTAGTTCCGGATATTAATAGGTCCAGGAACTATGTTCTCTACTGGAACGATATCGTTCCGATCCGAGATGTCAACTGAAACATGTTCAGACAGTTCCATGTATCCTAGGTGAGACCGAGCGCTGTGAAGAGTCGGGAACGTTCGGAAAGCGTCGGATTGTTCGGTTCGACTCGGTCGAACGAACGAAACGGATTACGGATTAGGACCGACAACGAGCCGTCGCGGGGCGGACCGAACAGCCCGACTCTTTCCGAATGTCGTGAAGAGTCGGGAACGTTCGGGTAGGGTCGGACTGATCCCGAACGTTTTCAACTCTTCACGACGTTCGGGAAGCCTCGCGGTGGCTCATTGTCAGTCTGAAATTCGTTTACTTAGTCATAGACCCAGTAATACTTAGTGATACGCACAGTAATAGTGTATATAGAAATAGTTGGGAAAATGGCTTCACGAAGAAAAACCAGCGCCATTTGGAACCACTTTAAGGAAGAAGACTCAAAGAAAGGAAAATGCAATTATTGTTCCGAAATGATATCGTTTACGTCCGGCAGCTTAGGTAATTTAACCAGGCATTTAAAACGACAACATCCCACTATTTCTACAGCACCAGTGGAACGTCAAGTACCTGTTGATGATAATAGTTCTGAATCTGTGCATCCGTGCACAGAACCTGAACATGAGCACCATCAAGGAAGACACTTTCCGAAAGTCTCCTACCACAACAATATTTGAAGATGAAGCAACGGGTGAAAACTGAAATTTCGAAGGCTGTTGCGATTTGCGTTACGACAAATGGCTGGAGCTCTGATAATAATGAAAGTTTCTTAGCAATCACTGCACACTATATTGACCCGGAAGTGGGTAATTTGTGTGCAAATTTACTTGGCTGCATACAATATGATGAAAGCCATACGGCCGGCAATCTCTGCCAATTTTTACAAGACGAGCTAAAGGAGTGGCGGATTGAAAATAAAGTAGGAGTTGTGGTCAGCGACAACGCGGCAAACATACTCGCAGCAGTCCAACTAGGAGGATGGCGATCCGTCGGTTGTTTCGCTCACACTCTTAATCTGATTGTCAAATCTGGCATTGACACAATCCTCGATACGATAAACAAAGTAAAACGAATTGTAGAATATTTTCAAAGAAGTACGACTGGACTCAACAAACTTAAATCAGTTCAAAAACAAATGAACACGGAAGAACTGAAACTAAAACAAGATGTCAGCACTCGGTGGAACTCCACATATGATATGTTGGACCGTGTAGTAAGAATAAAAGAGGCACTGATAGCTACATTGGCGTTAGTAAGAACTGACTTGGCTTTATCTCCCGAAGACTGGACACTTATTGAAACGGCAATACCAATATTGAAGATATTCTATGAAGTTACAGTGGAGGTATCGACGGAAAAATCTGTAAGTCTCTCCAAAGTCATTGTGTATTGCCGGTTACTTATGAAACAAATAAGGTGCCGAATGACACAAGCAGAAGCCGCACACGACAGTAATCAGATACGCACCTTGTTGCGAACATTAAATGACCAACTAAACAAGCGAGTTGAGTCGATTGAGCGAAATACGCTTTATGCGGAATGCACAATATTGGACCCAAGGTTCAAGGAAAAAGGTTTCCGTGACAAAAACAACTTTACGAGAGCGCTAGGACAACTGAAGATGAAAGTCGGAGCCATGCAGACACCAGCACCCGTGCCCCCACCGAGCATTTTACCTACACCATCATCGTCAAAAACACCGTCAATATGGACTGACTTTGACGAGGAAGTCGCAAGCCTTGTTCCAGAAAATAACACCGCAGCTGGAATCGTAGAGATCAACAAATATATGCAGGAGCCTATGATGAACAGAATAGAAGATCCCCTGCTTTGGTGGTACACAAGAAAGTCGGTCTACCCGCTACTGTACAAATATATCCTAAAAAGACTGAATATTGTCGCGACGTCAGTGCCCTGCGAACGAATATTCTCGAAAGCAGGGCTAACACTAACAAACCGTAGAAGGAGGCTTAAAGCGTCAAAAGTGTCTCAATTACTCTTTATTGGAAGCAATCATAAATAGACGTTGTAAAAACAAAAGCTTTAAAAAGTAAGAAAAAAATATAAGAAAGAAAATAAATGGTATATTTCTGTATAAATTTGTAAATATTCCACACAAAAAAACAAGTAAATAGAATCAATTGATTTATAAATACGCCAACCAAGAGTAAGGTGTCCTAGTTGTATAAAATATAATCTTTAACACACTTAGTTCAAAGAAGGTAAAGTAGATATCGAATTATTTTGATTCTTGGTTGACAGTACTAAGCCTGAATCGTATGAAGATAAATCAATTGACGATTTTGATATTTCATATATAAACGTATCTATGTAAATAAGATGGTCTCCCTCGCTGCCTTATTATTTGTTTGTATTGCGTAGTCACTAAAGATACATGTGAACTAGTGGAAGTATATAGTTCCGTGAACATGTTTCCTGGACATAGTTTCTTTAAGAAAAGGAACCTTTCCATGTCCAATCCGATGACGGACATGATTTGCGCATGTCTAGTATAGTTTTTTGAATTTGGTGAAAGCGTCGATTGTCACCAAGATGTGTTGGACGCCCCCAATCGATTTTGGCAATCGTCCAAAAAAATCTATTGAGATCAAGTCGTTCGGGCCGTCTGGTATGATAGTCTGCATCTTCGCGTAGTTCGTTTGTACCGCTACTTTTACCCTCTGACACTTATCATATGTCGCTATGATCTGGCGGACCCTTTTCGCCAACCGTGGACAAGTGGAGTCCTCGGTGATCATGTGAAAGATCTTTCGGGCTCCTTGGTGGCCATATATTTCGTGGTATTCCTTAATGAAAATGTTGATTAGCTCTTCCGGTAATATAAATTTCCACCGGCCAGTCCTGTCATACTTCTGGAGACATTCCTCGTGGATTCTGCATTTCTTTTGTTGTTTTTCTTGCAATTTTCCCAAATCGCTTGTAGATTTTCCTGCTTTTCTTGAATTTGTCCAATTTTCTTGAATCGTTGTTTTATCTCCCCGGCTGGTTTTCGTGCGAGGATGGCGGTGAGAACGACTCCCCGGGGCTTGTTGTTTTCATTGTCCATGTCGATGTTTGGTCTGCTCAATGCGTGGGCTACTTAATTTCTTTTTCCAGGACAATGTTCCACTTCGATGTCGTAGTCCTGGATTAACAGTGCCCATCTTAACATTCGGTCCTCCACAAAGCGACATGTCTTCATAAAAGTCAGTGCTTTATGGTCCGTGATAATTTTCACTTTGGCACCCAATAAGTATGTCCTAAATTTGTGCAGTGCCTATACTATTGTGAGCATTTCCTTTTCTGTTGTCGTGTCGGACGCTAGTCGGACGCTAAAGAGGCCAATTTCTGGCCTCTTTAGCGTCCGACTCGCAAACGAAATCACCCCTATTTCGTTCTTGCTATTTGTTTGACTTAGAATGGCTCCGATCACGTAATCGCTCGCGTCGGTGGTGAGGGTGTATCCTCGGGTTGCATCAGCATGCCCCAGCATTACCGTCTCAATGAAGAGTTGCTTAATTTTTATGAAGGTTTTTTTCCTCTTCTTCGCCCCACTTCCATTCTTGTCCTTTCTTCAGCAGGCCCAGAAGTGGTACCGTTTCTTTTGCGTGTCTCTAGGTGAATTTGCTGTAGAAATTAGTTAATCCCAAGAATCCTCGGAGCTACTTTACATTCCTTGGTCGTGGGTATTCCTGAATTGATTTTATTTTCTCAGGCTGTGGGTTTACCCCAGACGTTGTCAGCACGTGTCCGAGAAAAGCGATTTCTTGCTGGAAGAATTTTGATTTTTGGAGGTTCAATGTCATGTTGTTTACACTGATTCTTTCGAACAGTTGCTGCAAATGTTCTAAACGTTGCCACTCATCTTTCGACAAGCTCAGTAACTCGTCGACGAAGTTGATGACTGAGTTTCCCAGATGCTGTAAGACGACGTCCAGTCCTTTTATTAAGCTTGCCGTGCTCGTCTTAAGTCCGAAGGGTGTTACTGTGAATTGGTAACACTTTCCCTCTTGCTGGAATGCCGTGTACTGTCGTGATTCGACTGCTAACGGGATCTGGCAGAAACTGCTAGTTAGGTCTAGGCTAGACATGACCTGAGCTCCTCCGCATCGTTGAAAGATCTCCTCGGTTGGTGGTGCCGTATCGTGGTCTTCAATGAGGTATGCATTTAGTTGACGAGCATCCAGACAGAGTCGAATCGATCCATCCTTCTTTACTACGGTCACCAGTGGGTTGATGAAGCGACTTTTTGCTCGTTTGATGACCCCATGTTCCATCATCCTTTGGACCTCCTTTTGCCCCTTTTCCCGGTACTGAATTGACACGGGATATAAGCGATGCATGTATGGCTCTGGGTCCTTGAGTAACAGCCGATGAGTATAGGCATGCATCCTGCCCGGTCTTCGGCTGAAGATGTGTCGGTAGTTTCGGACCAGGGCTTCAAATTCCTCCCTGACACTTTCTTTCAGGTTTAGACGTTCCTGCAACTTCTGGCCTATTTCCTGCTCAGTGATTTCGTCATCTGTTTCTTCCTCTATTGCGGCAATATGGACCGGTGATACCTCGGTTGTTTGTTTGCGTCGCCAGATCCACCTCCCCTCTTCGAGTTCCGCAACAATTTCGTTCCTGATCCTGATCACGCCTTGGCTGGCATCAACCTCCACCTGTAGCTCGAATAATCCATCGATACCTAGAATAGCGTTTCGGCTCATTTTCGGTATGATTAGCATCTGGAGGCTTCCTCGGGATTGATAAAGTTCGGCCTCTACCATCATTTGTTGTTTAATGCTTCCCGATTTCCCCCCAAATGCCCCAATGGCCTCTGTGCTCGTTACTGGTATTCTGGGACTATTTTTGAAGCTTTCCTGGTGGTGTAGGAAGAAGTCCTCCGATATGCATGACACCTCACTCCCGCTGTCGATCAGGATTTCTACGCTGATACCCTCTATGTTGATGGGTAGCATCGGACATCGTGGTTGTATTTTGTTTACGACGCTCCTTTTCCCTGAGTTTTCCATCAGGAAGTCCCTTGGATGCCCGTACACATTTGTCTCGAGTACTATGGGCTTTTTGTCCTTATTTACCGACTCCTTCCTAGTGCTGCCACCGGCGGTCACTTCTTCAAGTAGGTATCGTTTGCTCGTCTCTTCCTGTACTTCCACTATTCTCTCCTCATTTTCTTCCCACTCGTTTTTCTTCCTGGGGACTGTAATCATTCCCATCTGGATGGTTTGCATGGGTTCCTGCTCTTCCGTCCCGTTTGGAAGGTGCCGTTTCTGATTTGACCTCTTCTTCTTCTTCAGGTTTCTCTTCATCCGTTTACGTGCGTCTTCCATAGCTTCTTGAGTTTCCTCATCGTCCGTTGCGCCTCGTGATGTTTGATTCATCTTAGTGATTGTCATCGATTCGGGCGCAACGGTTAGCAGTTTCCCTGGTTCTGTTTTTGTCCTGCGGGTTGCCCAATTTGTGTTGGCGATGCCTGTGACTCCTGTTGACCTCTGATCGGCCTGTTCCCGTTCGCTTGTCCCCCGGACTGATTTGGATTCCGTGGTGATGCTGCTGGATTCAGAGGGGGTCTTGTATTCCCATATCCTCGCTGCATCCATGGCCCTGGTGCCGCGTTGGTGGTTCTATATCCCCCATCGCATTGTTGTTGACCTTGGAACAGTTCGAGGAAAGTATCGATGTTTTTGATACCACTGACTCGTACTGCCATCCTGACAGCCTCGTCGAAATGGTTTGCCAATTTCCTAATGGTTTGTTTTTCCGTCGGACCTTGGCTTTAATCTTTTGCATTTCCAAAGATTTGAGTGGCATATTCGGTCCGGGTCATTCGGTGCCCGCCCATTCATATGCTCCAAATTCGAGATTTCTCCGTACCTTATCTTGTATATCTTGGCTCCAATAACGTGCTCGGAATTTTTCTTCGAATTCTTCAATTGACTGGACCCTTTCTTTGATGATTCTCCACCAATCCTTGGCCGTGGCCCGGAGTGACTGGCTGATGAGATAATGAAGATCGGTGTTTCCGGTAATTTGCCAGAATTCCCTGAAGTCCTCCAGAAACCGCATCGGTGATACTTTTCCATCGCCGTCGTACATTGGTGGCTTTTACTTTGTTGCATACGCCTGACTGACATCAAGCCCTGCTATCCACGTCGCGTTACATCTGGTGGCTGAATTTTGGGCCTAAATGTTCTTCTCACATGCCGTAATTCATTTGGAGTGATCCGTAACGACTTCTCTCACCTCCTTTGATGAGTGGAGGAGCTGGGATATTGTTCTTCGAATTGCTTCCACTCGGATATCAAAATCTTCGATTTTCTCGTTATTTTCTTTTTGAGTTTCTTCGTGACTCTGCTCGATCATTTTCTGAGCAATCACGATTTTTCGTTCAGTGCGTTCCACGATTTTGTTCATACGGGTCGCCATCTTTTTATTGATTTCCTCGTTCAGCTGACGTATCCTTACGATACAGTGGTCATCTTGTTGCTTAATTTCCTCCTGTGTGGTGAGGCGTTCCCTGCGCTGCTCGTTGCGTATGCTGTTCATGGCTTTTATGACAGTCAAGTTGGTTTCGCTGTGCTCGTTTCGTTGTCCTCAGTGACTACCTCGGTATTATCCATGTTTTGACCGATAGCGAATGTTTCTTCATTCGTGGTCTGCACTGGTCCTATTTCCGACAGTCGCTCAATATTTTGCCGATCTCTTCGACGGGCTTCTTCTATCAACCCATCCGCCGTAGTTGATCCCCAGTTAAGGGACGTTTCAGTATTTGCCTGCGTCATATTTATTATTAATACCTCCTACGAGTTTTTCTTTTTTATGATCGAGTCTCTGTTCGGGTGCCAAATATAACGGGTCGGAATTCGTCACAATTAATTATATTTGTCCGGCACTCGATCAGGGAAGAAATTAGTTTAAACTCTTGGTTTTGGAGGTATTTGTTAATAAAATGGTATTTATTCAAATTTGGTGACTCGATATAATTTAAAAAGCTCGCTGTGTACACGTGTGGTATGTTGTTTGTGTCGCTAGAGTGTATTTGGCGTGTTTCAATATATCGCGTCTCGGTCGGTACGATACTCGAATTGCGGACCGGCTCGGATGATACACGGTCTCGAACACGATCAATGTATCGTGGGTCGGTAATTTTCTTCCCCCTCTCCTATGTGTATTGTCGCTCGCGGCGTGGTGAGTTATGTCGCGCTTTCGCCTTCGGCGCGCGGAGTCTGCTGGGCGCCTTTCCCTAGATCGCGCGTGGCGCTATCGGTCGCGGTACACTTTCCCTAGCGGTATCGATCGTGGCGCGTTCGATCTCGGTACGGCGCGCTATCCCCTCTCTTCCAACTGTCGCTCGTGGCGCGCGGTGCCGAGGGCGCTCTCGTGCTACATGCCGTCCCGGAGTCCCCCCACTTTACCGACCTTCTTACTCACGACGCGCTGGATCGCGGCGCGCTATCGATTGACGCGCCACGGCGCGCTTTCCTCTAATTACTCCCCGTGAGCGTAATCGATTACTCTAACTTTGGCTGACGCTGTCGGATGGCGCCACGTACCCGCTTATGATGATATTACCGCTTGTTATGTGTGTTGTGTCGGTGTGGTGTTTCAAATTGCGATGCCTCTCCGACCTTCAGGTTCTCCTGATACTTTCGGGAGCCCTTGCGGAGATTTTTTGTTTTTCCGTTGTATGTGGGTGTGTGTATGGTCGCCTGGTATTTCCTATACCTCCTCGCAATTTCTATTCTCCTAATACTAATTTTCCATCTATCCTTTCGTAGTTTGTTTCTTCTTCGTTTATCCTTCACGTTTTTAGTGCTCTCTTTTCTTATCCCGGTTTTTGTTTCCGTGTTTATTGATAAAAAAAAACTATGTCCCAATTCTCTCCCTTTTACGTTTCTCAAGGTTCCCCTCTTCCTGCTTTCCCCCTCCTACTAGGTGGTACTCTGCGAAGTGGTACTTGTCAATACACGTAAAAAGTCTAACTCTTCGATGGCGACTCCTTCTTTCTCTTGTTTTTTAAGGATCCCCTCTTTCTGCTTTTCCCCTCCTACTAGGAGGTACTCGGCTAAGTGGTACTTGTCAATCCACAAGAGATTGAAAAGAAGAAGTGACGTTCCTCCAACTTTCCTCTTCTTTTATACCCGTCTTTTATTGTTGATTGTTCCCCTTTCCTTACTAATTACCCATCATCCCCTTTATTGTTAACCTTTTTTCATGTTTTAAATAAATTTCATTCTTCCTTTGTTTTTTTTATTGCTTTCTCTGTTTTCTTTCCAACGACCTTTCCCCTTCCCTTACTTCTTACCTATCGTTACCTTTTTCTACTGTTTTTTGTTTCTTTTCTATTTTTCTTTTTCTCTCTCACTTTTTATACCTCCGAGTGTTTTTGTTCTTTTCTGTTTTTTCTTCTCGTACTCGTCTTTCCTTCCGCTTATTGTTTTGTGACCTTCAGTTTTTGTGTTTACTTGTGTTTTTCAGAGGTCCTCCCTTTTTGTTACTTCTCCCTCCTCTATTCCTATCGCTCTGCCATTTGCCGTTTTACAGGTTTTGTGGTGGGGGTATTCGCATGAGACGGATCAGTACGTCTCAATATATATGTTTATATATATATATATTATGACGGGTATCGCGTGTTAACGTAGGCGGAGGAAGGGGGAAGGGGAAAATTGATGGGTCGACAACTGAAATAAAATTCAAATATTATTTATTTTACATGAATAAAGAACGGAAGCTCGATACAAAAAAAAAAGTTAAGGGATAATTTACCAAAAATCAATATGATGAAAATGTTTCGCAATAATAATAATAATGACTCGAATTTGACGGGTTACTGGACACGCGAAGTCCCTACTCAATTTCTCGACCCGTTTAATATTTCCTACTGTGGTACAAATTCACTTCATAAATTTCGTAAATTTATATTGGGCGCCAGCCTTTCTCGGGCAACGCGCTTAACGCGTACGCAAAGTTCGTAAACTCGAAAGGAAAAGAAAAGGTAAACTAGAAAAAACCAAAACACACGCGGCCTTCGGCCGACAAGCGAGAGACTCTATACAAATTAAAATGGGGACGTCTCAGGGTATCTGGGGACGGACGGGGTTCTCAAACACAATGGCCACTTCTTGGACCACGACTATTATATTTTATCTAACAAACTCAAATTAATAATCCGCAACACAAAAAAAATCTCAAAATACCGATTGCGCTATTTTACCGCGCCGCGATTTACTCTCGCGGCAATATCACTCGATTCGGCCGACGGCCGTGTTACGCGAGGCGGCCGCGGCTACGCGCGCGCGAAGGAAAATTCTCACGAGGGACATCGGGGATCCGCCACGGACACCTTTTTACACTGTTTTCGCAATATTTAATACTCTACTTCTTGGCTAGTGACTTGAATCGCTCGCACTGATTGTTGAGTCCTTTAGTCTACTTTACACTTTATTTATGCGACGCGCACGGTAAGGGGCGACGATCAGGAACGACGGGGGAGGGGTAAAGGGAACGAATTTTAACAGCCGCCCGTGCGACCGAATTTCCCGAACTGATTCTAATGGCTCTCTATAGCCGCTCTTGTGACAGAGAAAAGGGAAAAACTTACAGCTTCGCTGGGAAGTCCTTTTCAATCGATGCAATTTTTCCTTCTTTTCCTCGGCTCTACGCTCCTCTCTGTCGGCTCGGTTCGGGTTTTCGCTTCGTTCTCTAACGCTCTATTCGCTTTCTCGCGTGACCACGCTTCAGGACCAAGTGACGGTCCACCCCGGCCGGCTTCCTCGTCTCGCCCAATCCCGTCCTAGACGACGGACCTCCTATCGATTTTCGTCTCGATCTTCGTGGCGCGCCCTTTCGGTCGATCGCGCTGCTGAATCCTTGTGCTCCCGAGTCGCAGAGCGCCCCAGTCGGTACGGCGCTCGCCAGCCATACCGCGCGAGAGCGGTAGTCTCTCCTGACGCGCGGTAGGCCGGAGACTCGGGAGATGGCAGCGGGATGCCCTCGGGCGGCCAGTCCACTGTCCGCGTCGTCGGGAGATGGCGTTGCTGGTTCTCGAAGTCGACGGCCGGGCCGACGTGGCTCCCGTCGACAGTCCGCGTGGTCGTGCCGCGATCGTGATAAGGGGTGCGGGAAGGACTGGAGGGATCGTGTCGCGGCTTCTATACAATAAAAATACCTTAAAAATACCTTAATATTAACATATGAATTTTCCCGATCAAGGTGCGTGGCGGAGACCGAGCCCGAGCGTGGTCACGCGGGCTTTTCTTCTAATTCCCTTGTGACGCAACGTCACAATATATATATATATATATATATATATATATATATATATATATATATATATATATATATATATATATATATATATATATATATATATATATATATATATATTGTAACGGGTAACCCCTTTTTACATTAATTTTGTTTGGATTCGGGACTCGATTAGGGAGTAAATTAGTTAAAACCTCTTTCGCATAAAATAATCGTGAATTTATTGATGAATTTCTTCGTTACGTTTGTACACTTCGTTGTGAAGCAACCTTTACATTTTATTTCGCCGTAGTTGCGTATCTTCGAACTGTCGCTTTGACGTCTGTCACCGAGACGTGTTATTGTGTCGCTCGCTTCGAATTTATTTTATGTACAGTTAGTTGGTGTGTGTGAATTGCGGGATCGTTCGTTCCAATTTCTCTTATAGGTGTACCGCCTCGATTCGTTGTGTATGTGAGATTTTTGAATCTTCGCGTCCGGCCTCGCTCGGCCGCTAACCCTTTTGTTTTCCTTCCTTCTCTCTTTCTCTCGTGGGGAATGCTCCTTATTTTCTTGCCTTTATCGTTGAGCTTTAAAGACCGATAATTTCTTTCGAGGCGCTTGGTCAGCTGAGACTTCTCGGCTTTAATTTTCGACTTTATAAAAATTTTTCTTTTTGTCTGTTTGCCACCGATCCTCGCTCCTTATTCTTTATTGCTTTTTCCTTTCAGTCCCGATCCCATCCTTTCACGAATATTTTCCTTACTTTCTTCAGCTTGGATATATATTCGCTACTCCGGACACTCGGGTCCTTATTCAGCGGGCCAAATACTTGATTTCTCTTTTTTTTTTTTTTTTTTGTCCACCCTCAGCTTATCCTTCTGCCAAACAGTATCCTGGCTTTTTTCAGCTTGGACCTATTTGTCTCAGGACTCGCGTCTGGGTCGGACTTCAAACAAGAAGTCCTGTCCTATCCTCAGGGAGGCCCTTTTATACCCCTGGTTTCCCGCCAATTCTCTCCCCTTCCCAAGCGCCTTTTTACAATTAATATTGCTTTGATGTTATCTTCTTTCTTTTTCTTTTTCTTTTGACATTGTCCCGTACTTCGGGGTTTCCCCGAGGGATGGCACCACTTGTGCCGTTTCGGCTAATTTCGCCACGAGAGATAGAGACGGCCGCAGCCGCGCTTGACCCCTTGTTACCCCGCGCGTGAGACGGATCTCTCCGTCTCATTGTCCCCCGAAGTCCTCGGAATTTCCCGAAACTCCAAGCCTTCTTGTAGCTTCCAGGACATTCCGAGGATTTCTCCTTAAAACAATGACTTATTATAAAAACCAAAAAATTTTTTTTTTTTTTTTTTTAAACAAACCATTTATTTTATCAACACATAATGCTCGTGAGAAACTCCGCAAACATAACAAAAAAACCATTTTCAAAAAAAAAAAACTTTTCCACAACAAATTTTCGTAAAAAAAAACTTTTTCGCAAAAACAAAACTTTTTCGTAAATAAAAAAAACTTTTTCGCAACCAATTTTACAATTTTCAAAAAAAAAACTTTTTCGCAACAATTTTTTTATTTATTTTAAACCATTTTTCGCATCAGCAATCAAAAAAAAAACTTTTTCGCAAAAAAAACAAAAACTTTTTCGCAACTAATTTTACAATAAAAAAAAAAACTTTTTCGCAACAATTTTTTTTTTGTTTAAACCATTTCTCGCATCAACAAACAACAAAAAAAAACTTTTTCGCAAAAAAAAAAAACTTTCCGCAACCAATTTTACAATTAAAAAAAAAAACTTTTTCGCAACAATTTTTTTTTTTGTTTTAAACCATTTTTCGCATCAACAAACAACAAAAAAAACTTTTTCGCAACAATTTTTAAAACACAAACTTTTTCGTAAAAAAAAAACTTTTTCGCAACCGATTTTACAATTTTTAGCCCCCTCGAAAAGTTCCTCCTCGACTGCAGGGTGCACCTCCGGGTGATCGCGCCGTATCGCTTCGATTTTTTTGATGATCTCATCTGCTCCTGGCAGATGCACATGATAGCGATTCACGTCGTGAATCGCACAAATCTGGACTCCCGTATACCCGTCGAGGAGCTCCTTAACTGGGAAATTTTTAAATGGTCGTGACATGTTGTCTCTTCGTGGCTTTATTTCGGACTGCTCGTTTGAGGTATTCTTGCCCGCTTGATACCCTTTCTTTATTAGAGCCCCTGTGCCTTTCCGGGATACCAATCGATGATATTCGCGTCCGTCACCTTGTACAGCTCGTATGTTTCCTCCTTGTTGTTGTTGTGTTCGGTTTTTCTCTCCTTGCTTGCCGTACGCCTCGCCGATCTCCTCGCCTGCCGGATATATTTTCTCCAATTTTTTTTTAGTTTTTCGGTTTTCGGTAGATCGACTTCATGTCTCTCCGATCGATCTCCATGTTCCCTTCCTGTACGTCATCGTATCTGTTTTTCAACTATGTGCCTCTTCCTTATATACCCTTTCCCCTTCTTAGTTTTGTCCGCGGTCGATGGCCTATCTACTTGAGTTTTTCATCGGGTGATCGTTTCTCGCCGATCAGGCTTGACCTCTCGTTCTGTCCCGCCTTTATTTTTGTGTCTATTTTCGGGCTTGTTTCCTCATTTCTGTGCTGGTATTTCTTGAAGAGGCTTCCGTGAAATTTTCCTCTTTCTTTTCTCGTGCTCGGGTCTATCAGCAAGTATGTTGCTATACCCACACATTTTTTTATTCTATACGGTCCTTCATAAAGCGGTAAGAATTTTGCCGTAATTTGTTTCGCTGGGTCTGAAACATTTAGGGCTCTCACGAGCACCAGTTCTCCTTCCTGAAATGTGTAGGTCTTGTGTGTCTGATTAAATTTGACTGCCCGCGCCCATCCTTTTTTTTTGTATTCGTTCCTTGGCCAGTTGAAGTTTTTCTGCATAGCTCATTTTGTCTGATCGATCTCCGTCGTTAAGGCCCAGGATACACTCTCGCCACATTCGGTACGGTTTTTTTTTTTATGTAGCTCTTGAGGTGTAAATTCCGTCGTTTCATGGTGTGTTTGGTTTATGCATTCTTGCACAATGGGTACCCATTTAAACCATCCAGAATGTTTCTCCGCAAGGAACGTTCTGAAGAATCTTCCGAGTTCTCGATTTACTCTTTCTACAATAGTCCCTTGCGGATGGCGGATAGAGGAGAAAACGGCTTGTATCCCCTCTCCTTTTAGTTTGTCGAGCCATTGCTTCGCGGTAAATTGCGTTCCATGGTCAAACTGAATTCTCCTTGGCTTCCCGTATTTCGGAATGTAATCTCCAAAAATCTTCCTTATCGTTGAGGCTGCGTCTGCCTTTTTCAGTGGGTACAGAACCACATATTTAGTGAACGCATCTATTGTCACTAATATGTGTTTTGTTCCTCCTACCGATGTTGGTAAGGGTCCATAGTAATCGATGGATAACAGGTCCCTCGGTTCCTCTGGAATTATCGTCTGCATTTCTGCGTATGATGTCTGGACCGCTACCTTATTCTTTTGACAGGTGTCGCATGTTGCAATAATCTGGTGAATTTGTCTGGCGAAATGCGGGTACGAAAAATCCTCCTCTAGCATTCTGAAAATTTTTGTTGCTCCTTGGTGTCCATATATCTCGTGGCATTCCCTCACCAGGTTCTCTATCAAAGCTTCTGGTAGTATGACTTTCCAAATCCCGTTTCTTGTTTGCTTCTGAAGGCATTTTCCAATTATCCGATACCTCTTGTCTGGTCCTTCTTTTTCGCATAGATCCCAGATTCCTTTTAGATTTTCCTGTTGCCTCTGTAAGTCTCCTACTGCCTCTAAATCTTTTACTAGTTTGGCGGTCGGTTCCTTTGCGAGGGTGGTCGTGAGTATATTTCCTCCCGGTGGGCTCAGGTCGACTCCTTCGGGTGGGCGGCTGAGGGTGTCCGCCACCTTATTCTTTGTCCCGGGACAATGTTCCACTTCCAGATTGTAGTCCTGGATTAATAATGCCCACCTCAGGAGCCTGTCTCCCGCAAAACGACATGTCTTAAGGACTGTCAGGGCCTTATGATCGGTTATGACCTGAATTTTTGCCCCCAGCAAATAGGTCCGGAATTTTTGCAATGCCCAGACGATTGCCAATAATTCCTTTTCTGTCGTCATATATCCGATTTCGGCTCCTTTTAGAGTGCGGCTTGCAAACATCACGACTCCTTCTCTTCCTTGTGCATCCCGTTGACTCAGAATCGCCCCGAGAGCGTAATCGCTTGCGTCTGTTGTTAATATGTATGGTTTTGCCGGGTCAGGGTGTAGGAGCATCACGCTATCGATAAATAAACATTTTATTCTATCGAATGCTTTTTCTTTTGTGGTGTCCCATTCCCACGTTTTTCCCTTTTTTAATAATTCCAACAATGGCACCGTTTCTTTCGCATGCTGTTGTGTGAATTTTGTATAAAAATTCACCAGACCTAAAAAACCCCGGAGTTGTTTTATATTCTTAGGTCGTGGAAATTCCTTGATTGCTTTTATTTTTTCAGGGTGCGGTTTCAAGCCTTCGATGTTCAGGATGTGTCCTAAAAACGTCACCTCTTTTTTTAAAAAAATTGATTTTTTAAAATTGAGTGTCATGTTGTGCTGACGAACTCTCTCGAATATGTTTGTCAGGTGGTCTAGGTGTTCCCAGGGATCTTTCGACAGACATAAAAGGTCATCTACGAAATTGACGACCGAGTTTCCTAGCCCTTGCAACACAATGTCGAGTCCTTTAATTAGACTGGCAGTGCTCGTTTTTAAACCAAAAGGTGTGACTGCAAATTGGTAGCATTTCCCTTCATGTAAAAATGCCGTATATTTTCTTGATCCTTCTTCCAGCGGAATTTTCCAAAAACTGCTTGTCATATCCAAGCTTGACATGACTCTTTTTCCTCCGCACCGTTGAAAAATCTCCTCCGTGGGAGGTGCTGCATCGTGATCTTCAATGAGGTACTTGTTGAGCTGTCTTGCATCCAGGCACAGTCTCACTGAGCCGTCCTTTTTTATCACCGTTACTAACGGATTTATGTATCGGCTGCTAGCGCGTTCGATTACCCCATGCCTTACCATTCTGTGAATTTCTTCATTCACTTTCATTCGGTATTGTATCGGCACTGGGTACGATCGATGCACATATGGTTCTGCATCTTTTAGTTGCAAACGGTGCACATATTCGGTCATTCTTCCTGGGTTTTTGCTGAATATCGCCTGGTATTTTTTTTATTAATTCTTTAAAACTTCTTTTTATTTCCGGCAGAATTTCTGAGCACTCTTGCAGTTTCTCGTCGACTTCCATTTCGGTTAAGCCCTCTGCTTCCTCCTCTTCCGTCTCAAGGATTTCGCTGATCTGTATGCTCTCGCGGGGTTTCAGTATCTGCCATATTCCACCTTCATAGATGGCCGCTTGGATTTCTCCGACCCGGATTTCTCCTAAAATCGTGTCCACGACTATTTGCAGCTCAAACATCCCATCAATTCCCAGGATTGCCTCTCTCTGAAGCGTGGGGACGACGAAGACATGGAGTGCACCTTTTTTTCCATATATCTGGGCCTCAACCATGATTTGCCGGCGTACCTTTCCGGCGTTTCCACCGAATGCACCTTTTAAGTTTGTGCTACGTACCGGTAATCCAGGGCATCTGTTGAATCTTTCTTTATTTTTTTCGTAGATTTCCTCTGAGATACACGTGATTTCGCTCCCACTGTCGATGAGCGTTTTGATTTCGAGACCTTCCATCGTAATCATGAGTTCGGCACACCGAGGGTATATCCGCCTTATTTTTTCGCTGGTTTCTTGCAGGAATTCTCTTGGGCTCTCATATATGTTATATTGTTTTGTCGATCGCTCTTCTTTCTTCTTTTTTCTGTTGACATTTCTCTCCGGGGAAGATTCTTTAGGCCCAGACTGGACTGTTGCAGTTTTCCTTGGGCCCTCTCGTTCCTCCTCAATTGTCCCAATTTTTATCTCCGAGGCATTTTTACGTTGCTTCTTTTCTTTCAATTTTTCTCTTCTTTTTTGATTTTTGTGTTGTCGTTGTCTTGCTTCCTCCAATGCTTCCTTCGTTACTTCATCATCGCTGGTTGCGCCTCGTGCTGGCATATCCTGAGAGTTATGTGCCACTATTACGGGCGCAACCACTACTCGTTTCCCGAGATCGTTTCGTTGTTTTCCGCTGATCTGGGTCTCTCTTCCGTTTCTATCTTTTCTTTTTCGCTTGTGTCGTTTTTCCATGTTGGGGCATTGGGGTTTAGTGGAAAATTTCCGCGATACCCTTGGTTTTGCCATTGGTTTTGTCCCTGCCACCTTGGTTGGGGCCGTGTTTCGGGTCTCTCCCAGGGTTTGTTCTGTGGCATAAACTGTTTGCTTCCTGAAAATCTATTTTGGCTCCATGGCTGATTTAGCGGGAAGAATCCTCCGGAGACCGCCCCTCCAAATCTCGGAGGCACGCGTTTTCCGTTTAATGGGCCATCACCATCCGTTCCTTCGAGGAGTTCTAAAAAATCCTCAATGGTTTTTGTCCCACTGACTCGGACTGCCATCCGTATTTGCTCATCAAAATGTTTTGCGAGTTTCTTTATAATTTGTTCGTCCCCCATTTTCTCGGTGAGATCCTTTGCATTTCCGAAGATTCGTGTGGCATACTCTGCCCGGGTCTTTTTGTGGCCATCCCACTCATAGGCCCCGAACTCTAAATTTCTACGGACTTTATCCTGTATTTCTTGGCTCCAGTATCTTCCCTTAAATTTTGTGGCGAATTCTTGGATCGTTTGAATTCCTTCCCCAATCACACACCACCAGTCTTTGGCGGCCTCTCGAAGGGATTGACTTATCATATAATGAAGGTCTCCTCCTCCGGTGAATCTCCAAAATTCCTCGAATTCCTTGAGAAATCTCATCGGTCTCTCTTTGCCATCGCCGTTGAATATTGGTGGTTTTTGTTTGGCTGCATACATTTGACTCGTATTTAGCCCACCGCTCCATGTAATGTTTTGGATAGATTCGTTTCCTCGTTGTTTCAATGCGTCCTCGCACTCGTGGATTCTTCGAGTATTTTCGTTGATGGCACTCCCCATGCTCTGCGAAGTCTGTGCGAACGAGCTCAGACCCTCCATGGCACGTCTAAACCTCTCATCAATTTTCTTCCATTCTTCGTCGCTCTTCTTTTTCAGTTCTTCATGGTTTTTCTCCGTCAGCTTTTGGGTGATGATGATTTTTCTCTCAGCTCGGGCTTCTGCTTGCTTCATTTCTTCCTGTAACGGCTTCTTGATTTCTTCTTGCGTCCGTAGGTTTCTTCCAGCACACACATCGTCGTGTTCTTTTATCTCCTCCTGCGTGGTGGATCGCTCCTGCCGTTGTTCGTCTCTTAATTTATTTATTCCGATAATGATGGATTTCAGCGTGGCATCCACATCCTTCAATATCTCCGTGGTATTCAGCCTAACGTTGAACGTGCCGTCGTTTTGAGTATTCTCGTTTGTAATCGGTGCGATTTCTGATAGTCGCCCGATATTTTCACGTGCTCTAACTCTTTCGGCCCCTAATAATCCGTCTGCCGTGGTCGATTCCCATTGGAGTGAAATTTCTTCTTCTTGTTGCGACATTTTTGCGATTGGTCTTTCTTTACTATAATCGAGCCCCACGTTGGGCGCCAAATGTAACGGGTAACCCCTTTTTACATTAATTTTGTTTGGATTCGGGACTCGATTAGGGAGTAAATTAGTTAAAACCTCTTTCGCATAAAATAATCGTGAATTTATTGATGAATTTCTTCGTTACGTTTGTACACTTCGTTGTGAAGCAACCTTTACATTTTATTTCGCCGTAGTTGCGTATCTTCGAACTGTCGCTTTGACGTCTGTCACCGAGACGTGTTATTGTGTCGCTCGCTTCGAATTTATTTTATGTACAGTTAGTTGGTGTGTGTGAATTGCGGGATCGTTTGCTCCAATTTCTCTTATAGGTGTACCGCCTCGATTCGTTGTGTATGTGAGATTTTTGAATCTTCGCGTCCGGCCTCGCTCGGCCGCTAACCCTTTTGTTTTCCTTCCTTCTCTCTTTCTCTCGTGGGGAATGCTCCTTATTTTCTTGCCTTTATCGTTGAGCTTTAACGACCGATCATTTCTTTCGAGGCGCTTGGTCAGCTGAGACTTCTCGGCTTTAATTTTCGACTTTATAAATTTTTTTCTTTTTGTCTGTTTGCCACCGATCCTCGCTCCTTATTCTTTATTGCTTTTTCCTTTCAGTCCCGATCCCATCCTTTCACGAATATTTTCCTTACTTTCTTCAGCTTGGATATATATTCGCTACTCCGGACACTCGGGTACTTATTCAGCGGGCCAAATACTTGATTTCTCTTTTTTTTTTTTAATTTTGTCCACCCTCAGCTTATCCTTCTGCCAAACAGTATCCTTGCTTCTTTCAGCTTGGACCTATTTGTCTCAGGACTCGCGTCTGGGTCGGACTTCAAACAAGAAGTCCTGTCCTATCCTCAGCGCGGCCCTTTTATACCCCTGGTTTCCCGCCAATTCTCTCCCCTTCCCAAGCGCCTTTTTACAATTATTATTGCTTTGATGTTATCTTCTTTCTTTTTCTTTTTCTTTTGACATTGTCCCGTACTTCGGGGTTTCCCCGAGGGATGGCACCACTTGTGCCGTTTCGGCTAATTTCGCCACGAGAGATAGAGACGGCCGCAGCCGCGCTTGACCCCTTGTTACCCCGCGCGTGAGACGGATCTCTCCGTCTCAATATATATATATATTGTAACGGTTCGGCTATAGAGGTAAGCCACCGTCACACAAAATACGATAGCGTCTGAACATTCCCGAGATACCTGCGTATTTCTGGCCAGCGTTCTGAGCAACCGGCCCTGCCGCCGGCAAGGCGTGTCTCTCACGTCAAGAAATCGGAGCGAGCCGCGACGCCTCGCAAGGGGCCCCGCCCACTGCGAGGAACGAGACTTCCGCGGACTCGCGGAAATTACCACCTTCCGCCGAATTGCTCGTCCCCGTACTCCGGGACCATGCCCACAATATCAAGAACATGACCAATTCTCTTCATGACGCCTCTTCACACCGCATGCTCGCCTAATATCCGAGAGAGTGATATCGGGTATACTTTGTCCCTCGAGATGAGTACAATGAGACAAGGTCCTCAAACTGACGAAAGCAACCAACCCCACCATCGGAGTGTTCCTCGGCGGAGTGATTTCCCACCTAGATCTCAAACGTCGCGGGAGAAATGGAATTTCTCCTCGCGGCCCTCAGGCTATTTAAGGGCGAGCACGAGCCAGAGCGACACTCTGTCGCAAATTATTCAACATATTACGTGGAGTCACCGTCATCCGAAACCTCGGATCGCAGGATGGAGGCCTTGCTGCCGTAGCCCTGGTCCCATCCTAGGACGACCTCAGCTTCGGGTTAGATACTCTATTTCGTGGGAAGCCCCAGCATTGCGCTGGAAGTCCGACCTCGAAATAGAGTCGTCGTGGTGATTGCTAGTTAGGGAAAGGCAACGAACATCCGATGGATTGTCACTCCGACAATCAATCGCCAAACTACGCGTTTCTCCCACATAAAACTCGGAGCGTGCAGTCCGAGAAGCGCCGATCGCGCTTCGCTGCACGAGAGGAACTTCTACAACCAGCTTCTCTGGTTTTTCGTCCTCCTTGCCTGGCACCGAGGAGGTCAGCCGTCCCTTCCGGACGGCCCCGCTATGTGCACTCGGGGGGATTAAATCCGCCTCGAGCCAGCACATTATTTTCACGCTAGATAACTAGCGCGTGAGCTTCGCGGGTTGGCAACCGTGAGCTTCGTTGCACTTTGCAACTAGTGCCAACTGATTGTAACGCCACTGTATAATCGATATCCGTCAATTCAAGGATCATCGCATTCTGTTTCAGAAGCGAGCCCAAATCCGGCATAACGCGTATACGACGACGCTCACGGCTTGTGCGAGCGCGAGCGAGCGAGAGAGAAAGAGTGAGTGATTGAGTCAGCGCCTCTAACCATCGTGTGCGACCTCACCATATCATTTCCATCGTAGTCGCTCCAACCACGGTCGCGCTTCTCGCGACCTATTCCACATCCCGGTAATCGTCGATACAACCAAATTAACAACGTCCAAATCTCCGATTTAACAAGACTAACAAACATTTATGTTTCTACCCTTCCACGTAAACGAAAATCCTAAACATCAAATGCCGATGATGAAGGATTATGACAGGTGTCCCAGAGACTCTCAAAATCACTGAGGCATCTCCGAAAATACCTTCAAAATCCCAATCATCAACTCCGGCACGCACCTCGTACATCGTCCTTCAGGTGGCTACGGGAAACCCACATTAAAATCCTACGGCATAATATTCGCCGTGCTACGTCGTTTTCCTCAGTAGACGAGGAAACACGAATAAAAGCATTCGCGGTAAAACGCGAAACGTTTCATTGGCGCCCAACGTGGGGCCCGAAAGCCTTAGGTAATATCCTGATAATGTACAAAATTACAAGAAATATCAAATACACGCTTTCGTAATTATTAAGAATAATTAGTTAGGCGCTGCAATCACCACTAGATCGTATAGCCAGCTCACGCTGAGTAAAACACCAATTTCAGGTCATACATAATAAAATAGAACGAAAGGGAAAAAGAAAACGAGCACTCGCACACCGTGCATGCTCGTTCTCTCTCGTGCGAGCCGAAAAATAATCTCAAGCTTAAACGTCGACCTTTCGTCTAGGCAAATCACATAAATAACGAGGAACGAGCATACGCACACTGTGCATGCTCGCCCTCTCTCTCAAGAGTCGCCAATATTTCTCGTGGCCAAAATCAAATATTTCGTCTGTCTCGCTCTCTCCAAGCAAAAGAAATACCGAGTGCGAGTAGGCCACGCTTCGGCAAGGCCACCGCGCTCTCAAGCAGCGAGCGAGAGCAAAAGAAAATTTTTTTTTTCTCTCGTGAGGGATTAGCGACGCTCGCGCGCGACTCGAATTCTCGTGCAAAAACACAAGAAAAAGAGGAGCGACTCGGGTGTCGCGGTCCTCGCGAATCGCAAGGTCGAGAGAGAGACAAAAGCGAAAACAAAACAGACCCCGCTAGGCCGAGAGAGAAGAATTCGCTCAAAGGCCAACGGGCGACGTGAACAAAGAAATTCGCCACGAAATAGAAATATTACGTGTGCCGAAATTAATATAGGACATATCTCTCGGTGCGCGAGGAATACCTCTCCCCTATACGCACCGAGGCGTAGCGAGCAAAATGAGCAAGGCCCGGAAGGGGAATCCTCCTCAGGAGGGGCGGCCACTCAACCTCCCGCCCCGAGCCACCACAGACTCAGCCCTCGCGCCCGGCCTCCCCGCCGAAACCGACTCCCTCGTCATGAATCCAAGGAGTGAGCCGCGGGGAAGTGAGAGGGGGGCCCGTCGCAGGGACGACGCAAGCGGGAAAACGATGAGGGGTCTTCCCGCGTGGAACCCCAATAATCCTGACCCGCACAATTTAGACGATAGCACTCGTTCTCTTCCCGAGGAGGAGTTGCTATCAATGTCAACTATTAAAGAAATCATGGCGAATTTACAGCGGCGCGTTGATGAGGATGCAAAGGCGCTAACCGCGACTCTCATCTCCATTAACGACAACTTCGCGAAAAAATTAGAATCCCTCGAAGACGCGGTAAATGTTCAAGTCAGGAGTCTACTGCAGAGGCCACCCGATGCGAACTCCCCTATGGAACCATGGGGTAACGAACCGCTGTCGTCGACGCGCCATTGCGCACCTGCCCCCGGAGGACACGATGCCCCGCAGGGGGAATCACGTCACGTCCCCGAGGGGAAACGACTAAATCTAGGCAACTTGGGTCTACCAGAAGCGTATACTCAAGAAATCATGCACCGACATGGGAATGCCATCAAGGACACCCCACGATAGAATTCTGCGAAGGAAAAAAAAACCTTGTCGCGGACCTCCTGAGTCGCCCTGACACAGAGCACGCAAAGGAACATGTCCGGATAGCCGCGCTGGACGAAGATCAGGTGGAGGCCCTAACGACGACCGTAGCCCGCATCAAGAATTTGCAAAGGGGCGATCCGGCGTGCGTCAAACTCATAGAGCAGGCCGAGCAAAACCCTAAACTCATCCTCCGGGACGGTCTCCTCTTCAAGACAGCGAAAGGGACCGAAAGGGTTTGGGTGCCTGCTGCGGGAGTACGTGAGCTCATATTGAACTGCCACACCACCTACGGCCACGCGGGGGCAAAGAAGTGCCACCTGATGCTAAAAGAAGACTTCTATTTCCCGCGATTCCATCACATAATCCGTCAAATCCTGGCTAGCTGTGACAGCTGTCAGCGTAATAAAATCTACACCGTAGGAAGCTTCGCGGATCAGCAAAATATCTTGCCCTCCAGACCCCGTGAACTGGTTTCTTTGGACTACTACGGTCCGCTTCCAAAAGGACGACACGGCCTGATGTACATCTTGGCAGTCATCGACGTATTCTCCAAAATCACGCGCCTGTATGGTTTGCGTAAGGCCACCACCGATGCCACGTGGAACGTGCTGGCGGACGATTACTTCCTGAAGTTTGGGAAACCCGAGGCCATCCTAAGCGACCAAGGGACCCAATTCACATCGAAGAAATGGGAAGCCTACCTGCGCGGGAATGGGATAAGGAGGATATGGACCTCCATACGTCACCCACAAGCCAATCCGGTCGAAAGAACGAATCGTGAACTGTCCCGATTTTTCCGTACCTTACTCAGAGGGAAACACAACGAATGGGTCAAATGGCTACCCGTCGTCGAGGAGTGCATCAATATGACGCATCACGAATCCACAGGGTTCACGCCGTGGGAGTTGCACTTCGGAACGGAGGTAAATCGCCCCTGGCAGAAGGTCCTGCGCAAGCATCAAAAGACGCCGATGCCACACGAAAACCTCATACTGACGGCGTCTGAACGGATGCGGAAAGTACGAAAGAAGCAAGCGGATAAGACCAACCAACTGCATCGGACGACGGAATATCAAGTAGGAGACGAGGTACTTGCACGAGCCCTCAACGTCTCACGACCAGCAGTGTGCCTGATCGCGAAATTCCTACCGATCTACGAAGGGCCCTACGTTATTTCGCGGAAAATTCACCAGTCGTCGTACATCCTAAAACACGCAGGAAGCGACAAGGAGCGAGGACTCTTTCACCACAGCGATTTGCGCCCCTATCGGCGACACACGGAATACCCCCTCTCCTAGGATACCGATCGGAAAGAAGATAAGCGCGAGCACGACCAAGCCTACCTCAGTTCACGATAGATCATGGACAAGGCTACACAGACGCGCAGTGATTGGGAGGGCCACGAGATTACCCCGCGACCCTACACACCCGCGGAGACGGGGAAGCGGAACGCGCATCGCCCTCTAACCGGGAAGAGCCGCCAGGCACAGACGGAGCCGTGGTACTTCCAATACTTGGAGGAGGACGAAGCGCGACAGCGAGAGGTGATGGGGATACCCGAAGGGACGCCGAGCCGGTTCGAGCCCGGAACCTCCAAAATAAAGAAAAAATTCATGGTCCCCACACCTCCGGCGCCACCGCCCACTCCAGTATGGAAGGTACCGGCTCGCGAGGGTCCGCGAGCGGTACGCACCGCCGAGGGAATGCGCATCCTTTGGGGACGGCGACGCACGGCAACCAGGCCGGACATCAAACGCCCTGCCGACGACCCCGCCATCGAGGAGGCGTGCACTCGAAAGAGTGCACGGGGTCGTCTCTCCACCGGGAATAGGCGTTAAGGTCGTCGCCCCCTCAAGAAGGGTACACCGACCTTGGAGGGGCCATGTAACGGTTCGGCTATAGAGGTAAGCCACCGTCACACAAAATACGATAGCGTCTGAACATTCCCGAGACACCTGCGTATTTCTGGCCAGCGTTCTGAGCAACCGGCCCTGCCGCCGGCAAGGCGTGTCTCTCACGTCAAGAAATCGGAGCGAGCCGCGACGCCTCGCAAGGGGCCCCGCCCACTGCGAGGAACGAGACTTCCGCGGACTCGCGGAAATTACCACCTTCCGCCGAATTGCTCGTCCCCGTACTCCGGGACCATGCCCACAATATCAAGAACATGACCAATTCTCTTCATGACGCCTCTTCACACCGCATGCTCGCCTAATATCCGAGAGAGTGATATCGGGTATACTTTGTCCCTCGAGATGAGTACAATGAGACAAGGTCCTCAAACTGACGAAAGCAACCAACCCCACCATCGGAGTGTTCCTCGGCGGAGTGATTTCCCACCTAGATCTCAAACGTCGCGGGAGAAATGGAATTTCTCCTCGCGGCCCTCAGGCTATTTAAGGGCGAGCACGAGCCAGAGCGACACTCTGTCGCAAATTATTCAACATATTACGTGGAGTCACCGTCATCCGAAACCTCGGATCGCAGGATGGAGGCCTTGCTGCCGTAGCCCTGGTCCCATCCTAGGACGACCTCAGCTTCGGGTTAGATACTCTATTTCGTGGGAAGCCCCAGCATTGCGCTGGAAGTCCGACCTCGAAATAGAGTCGTCGTGGTGATTGCTAGTTAGGGAAAGGCAACGAACATCCGATGGATTGTCACTCCGACAATCAATCGCCAAACTACGCGTTTCTCCCACATAAAACTCGGAGCGTGCAGTCCGAGAAGCGCCGATCGCGCTTCGCTGCACGAGAGGAACTTCTACAACCAGCTTCTCTGGTTTTTCGTCCTCCTTGCCTGGCACCGAGGAGGTCAGCCGTCCCTTCCGGACGGCCCCGCTATGTGCACTCGGGGGGATTAAATCCGCCTCGAGCCAGCACATTATTTTCACGCTAGATAACTAGCGCGTGAGCTTCGCGGGTTGGCAACCGTGAGCTTCGTTGCACTTTGCAACTAGTGCCAACTGATTGTAACGCCACTGTATAATCGATATCCGTCAATTCAAGGGTCATCGCATTCTGTTTCAGAAGCGAGCCCAAATCCGGCATAACGCGTATACGACGACGCTCACGGCTTGTGCGAGCGCGAGCGAGCGAGAGAGAAAGAGTGAGTGATTGAGTCAGCGCCTCTAACCATCGTGTGCGACCTCACCATATCATTTCCATCGTAGTCGCTCCAACCACGGTCGCGCTTCTCGCGACCTATTCCACATCCCGGTAATCGTCGATACAACCAAATTAACAACGTCCAAATCTCCGATTTAACAAGACTAACAAACATTTATGTTTCTACCCTTCCACGTAAACGAAAATCCTAAACATCAAATGCCGATGATGAAGGATTATGACAGGTGTCCCTGAGACTCTCAAAATCACTGAGGCATCTCCGAAAATACCTTCAAAATCCCAATCATCAACTCCGGCACGCACCTCGTACATCGTCCTTCAGGAGGCTACGGGAAACCCACATTAAAATCCTACGGCATAATATTCGCCGTGCTACGTCGTTTTCCTCAGTAGACGAGGAAACACGAATAAAAGCATTCGCGGTAAAACGCGAAACGTTTCAATATATATATATATATATATATCTATTATGACGGGTATCGCGTGTAGGTGTAGGAGGGGGGATGGGAAAATTACTGATGGGTCAACAACAAAAATAAAAATTCAAATATAATTTATTTTACACCAATAAAGAAATGAAAGCTCGATACAAAAAAAGAAGTTAATTGATTAATTACAGGAAAAGAAAAGAATAAAGTTAGACTCGATATAATGAAAAGCTTCCGAACTAATAAGAATATCAGTGTGACTTGAATTGAACGGGTTACTGGACACGCGGAGTCCCCACGCTATTTCTCGACCCGTTTAAAATATTCTCAATTTATAAATTTAGGTACAAATTCAACGATTCTATTCTCGATGCTTAAGCTGGGCGTCAGCCTTTCTCGGACAACGCTCTCAATGCGTACTCAATATGGGAATAAACAAAAAACCAAAACCGACACGGCCTTCGGCCGGCAAGCGAGAGACTCGATATTAATTGTAATGGGGACGTCTCAGGGTATCTGGGGATGGAAGGGGTTCTCGAACACCATGGCCACTTATCACTTGGATCACGACTATTTTAAACTTTATTTTGAATTTCTCAAATTAATTGTCGCGCCAAACAGAAAATAAAAAATTTACATGGACTCGATACACCGCGTCGCGGTTTGTTCTCGCGGGAAATGTCACCCGATTCGGCTGACGGCCGTGCTACACGAGGCTGGGCCGCGGCTACGCGCGCGCGAGAGAAAATCTCTCGCGGGACGCCGGGGATGCGCCACGAACCTTTTTTACATTTTATTCGCGATAATTATCTATGCTAATTCTCGGGCAAATGGCTCGAATCGCTCGCACTGATTTTAGGATTCGTTAATCTAATTTACACACTTTATTAATTGCGACGCGCACGGAAAAGGGACGACGATCAGGAACGACTGGGGAGGGGTCAAGGGAACGAATTAACGGTCGCCCGTGCGACCGAATTTCTCCCGAATAAAATTTACTGGCTTTTTACTAGCCGCTCTCGCGAAAGAGAAAAGGGGATCACTTACGGTTTCGCTGGGAAGTCCTTCTCAAGCAACTCGCTAATTTAGCCTCCTTTTTGGTTCTATCTCGGCTCGTTTCGATTCGGTGTTGGCTCGGGTCAGGTTTGTCGCTTCGACTTCGCTTTATTTCCTACCTCGCTCGACCACGCTGCGGGACCTAATGATCGACCACGCCAGCCGGCTTCCTCGTCTCGCCCAATCACCTGCTAGACGACGGACCTCCGATCGATTTTCCCTCTCGATCTTCGTGGCGCGCCCTTTCGGTCGATATCCTCGATGGCTCTTGTCCCTCCCGAGTGGCTGAGCATCCCAGTCGGTACGGCGCTCGCCAGCCATACCGCGCGAGAGCTGTAGTCTCTCCTGACGCGCGGTATGCCGGAGGCTCGGGAGATGGCAGCGGGATGCTCTCGGACGGCCAGTCCAATTTCCGCGTCGTTGGGAGATGGCGTTGCTGGTTCTCAGAGTTGACGGTCGGCCCGACGTGGCCCCAGTCGACAGTCCGCGTGGTCGTTTCGTGATCATGATAAGGGGGTGCGGGAAGGACGGGGGGAGGGGGGATAGTGTCGCAGCTTCTATATAAAGAAAATTCTTAAAGCTACCTTAAAATTAACAATTGAATTTTCTCAGTAAAGGTGCGTGGCGGAGACTAAGCCCGAGCGTGGTCACGCGGGTTTTTTTCTATCTCCTTGTGACGCAACGTCACAATATAAATATATATATATATATATATATATATATATATATATATTGAAACGTTTCGCGGTTTTTACGAAAGCTTTCTTTTCGTTTTCGGGGATCCGTTTATACGGATTCTCGGGAAAACGAGGTTACACGGCGAATAGTTCTGCCGTATGATAATATGGGGTTCCCGTAGCCTCCTGAAGGGCGATGTACTAGTTATGAGCGTGGAATGATGGACAGGATTTTAGGTGTTTTTTGGGAGATGCCTCAGTAGTTTGAGGGTCTCAAAGACGCCTATCTCAATCCGTCATCATCGGCATTCGATGTTGTGGATTGTCGTATTCGTTGGTTTGGGTGGATGAACGAATAAATGTTTCTGAGTTAAATTTGATAGTTATTGTTGTGTTAGCAGGTGTGTTAGAACGTTTACGGGACCTGGAACGGGCGGCGAGAAGCGCTGTCTTGGTGGTAAGGACAGGGATAGGAAGAGTGTGTACAAGGTCCGTGCGCGCACGTTGAGCCATTGGCGCGATCGCTCTCTCTCTCTCTCTCTCTCTCTCTCTTTCACTCTTCGTCTCGCTCGCACTCGTACAGTCCACAAGCGTCGTCGTATACGCGTTTACAGCAGGTTTCGGGATCGCTTCTGGAACGAGAATGCGATAGCCCGTCGAGTTTACTTCGGGTGATCAAGATCGGTATTGTGGCGTTACTTCCGGTTGGCACTGGTTGCAAAATGCAACAAAGCACACGGTTGCCAAGCCGTGTTGCTCACGCGCTACAGATGCTAGCGTTGGATAATACGCGTGCTCGAGGCCAGGTTTTCCTGCGAACCCCGAGTGCGTATAGCAGGGCCGTCCGAGAGGGACGGGTGGCCTCCTCGGTGCCAAGCAAGGAGGACCAAAGACCAGTGAAGCTGGTTAAGAATATTCCCGGTCGTACAGCGGAGCGCGATCGGCACTCCACGGACTGCACACTTCGAGTAGTTAACCGTGGGATGTCGGGGATGGTGATCAATGGTCCTAAGGACGATTGATCGGATGTTGAATAATTTCCCTATCTAGCAATCACCACGAAGTCTCTGTTTCCTAGGTAGGACTTCCAGCGCAATGCTGGGGCTTCCCAAGGAAACAGAGCACCTTACCGCGAAGCTGGGTCTATTCTTGGATGGGACCAAGGGTCAGGCCGCAAGGCCTCCATCCGGTGATCCGAGATTTCGGATGATGAGTTGACTCCACGTAATATGATGAGTGATTTGCGAAGAGTGCCTCTCGGGCTCGTGCACGCCCTCAAATAGCCTCAGGCACGTCAGGAGAAATTCCATTTCTCTAGCGCTTTCTGGGGTGCTAGGTAGGGGATCACATCGCTGGGAGACGCTCAGTTGGTGGGGCGACTGTTCTGGTGACTTCGGAGACATTCGCGCACTATAGACGTTTTAAGGGGAATGGTCATCCAAATTGTTTCTTGCCTCGATATCAGGCACACAGTAAGTATGAAGAGGCGTCGTGACGAATTTTGGGGCGCCCTCTTATCTGCTGGGAGTGATCGCAGGGCGACACTCGCGAGATGGTAGACAGGGGGCGGGTACTGCCGCGAGTTTGCGGTTGTCCTGGCCCTCGCGATGGGGGGAGCTTCTTCCGAGGTGTCGCGGGCGCGCCCCGTATGCTCGGTGCGAGCGTCCTGCCCTACCGGTAGGATGGCCGGTTGGTCCGACCACTGGCCATCTCACGTAATTAGATCGGAATCGGTTTAATACTTGCGTATTAAATGTGAAGGTAGCTTGCCTGGGCAACCGAACCGTTACAATATATAACCGTTACAATCAGGTGTAAGATTAAAATGGGACACCCTGTATATATATATATATATATATATATATATATATATATATATATATATATATATATATATATATATATATATATATATATATATATATATTGAGACGTATAGGTCCGTCTCATGGGGATACCCCCGCCCCTCCTCCCCACTACAACTAGAAATAAAACGACCATTGGGGAGTAGGGGAGGGGGAACAAGAAAAGTCAAGTGGGCAGATACGACCTTCAAGGTCACAAAGCAACAAGCAGACGGAAAAAGTTCGAGAGAAAACGAAAAACAGAAAATAAACAAAAACAGTAGAAAAAGTTAACGACGAGGAAAGAGTCATTGGAAAGAAAACAGAGAAAGTAACAAAAAAAAACAAAGGAAGCATAAATTTATTTAAAACATGAAAAAAAGTTAACAATAAAGGGAATGATGGGTAATCAGTAATGGAAGGGGAATAATAAACAAGAAAATGTGGTATAAAAGAGGAGGACATTTGGAGGAAAGGCACTTCTTCTTCTACTTTTTGTGTGGATCAACTAGTACCGCTCAGCGGAGTACCACCTTTTAAGGAGGGAAAAACTGATGAGAGGAACTTTGCAAAAACAATAAAAAGAAAGAAGTCATTAGCATAGAGTAGGAGGTTGTTTTTATCAAGCAGTACCGCTCAGCGGAGTACCACCTTTTAAGGAGGGAAAAACTGATGAGAGGAACCTTGAAAAAACAATAAAAAAGAAAGAAGTCATTAGCATAGAGTAGGAGGTTGTTTTTATCAAGCAGTACCGCTCAGCGGAGTACCACCTTTTTAGGAGGGAAAAACTGATGAGAGGAACCTAGAAAAAAAACAATCAAAAGAAAGAAGTCAATAGATACCGGAACCAAAACCGGGAAAAGAATAAAAGAAAAACATTAAAGATTAATCAAAGGAGGAATAAGTTATAGAGGAGAGATAGAAAATTAGGATCAGGCGAATAGAAAGTGCGAGGAGGTAGCAGAAATACCCGGCGGCAATACACACACACACACATACAACTAAAAACCGCGAAATATCTGCAAGGGCTCCCGAAATTAGCAGGAGAACCTGAAGGTCAGAGAGGTATCAGAAGTTCAAACACCACACCGACACAAGACACGTAACAAGCGGTAAAATAAGCAAAAGCGGGCACGTGGCGCCATCCGACGGCGTCAGCCAACGTTAGCATAATCGATTACCGACGCGCGATAATTGATTACACTCACGGGGCGTGATTACGAGAGAACGCGCCGTAGCGCGTAAGTCGAAGGCGCGCCGCGATCCACCGCGTCGGGACTCAATAGAGTGGGGGGACACAGGGACGGCAGATAGCACGAGAGCGCGCTCGCGTACCGCACGCAACGAGCGACAGTAGGAAGAGAGGGGATAACGCGCCGCCTTCAGATCAAGCGCGCCACGATCGACACCACTAGGAAACGCGAACCGCGACAGATGACGCCACACGCAACGTAGAGAAATTTACCATCCGAGCGAATCCACTACTCGAGTATTTTACCGACCGAGACGCGATACATTAAAAACACACAAAAAACACTTTAGCGACACAAACAACATACCACACTTGTACACAGGAATCTTTAAACAGTATATCGAGTCAAAAACACTGAATAAATGTCATTTTATTACCAAATACCTCCAAAACAAAGAGTTTAAATTAATTTCTTCCCTGATCGAGTCCCGAACAAATAAAAATTATTGTAACCAATTCCGACCCGTTACATTTGGCGCCCAACGTGGGGCCCGATCATAAGAAAGAAAAACTCGTAGGAGGTATTAATAAAAATAAAATGGCACAACAAAACAACGAAACGTCCCTTCACTGGGAATCAACGACGGCGGATGGATTAATAGAAGAAGCCCGTAGAAGAGACCGACAAAATATTGGGCGATTGTCGGAAATAGGATCAGCCCCAACTACGAACGAAGAAACTTTTGAGATCGGTCAAAATAGAGGCGATACCGCGGTAATCGTTGAGGACAACGAAACGGAGCACAGCGCGACCACTCTGGCTCTCATCAAAGCCATGAACAGTATACGCAACGAGCAGCGTAGGGAACGCCTCACCACCCAGGCGGAAATCAAGCAACAAGATGACCAGTGCATCATAAGGACACGCCAGTTAAACGAGGAAATCAACAAGAAAATCGAAAACAACATGAACAAAATCGAGGAACGCACGGAACGGAAAATCGTGATCGCTCAGAAAATGATCGAGCAAAGTCACGAAGAAGCCCAAAAAGAAAATAACGAGAAAATCGAGGATTTTGATACCCGAGTGGAGGCCATTAGGAGGACAATATCCCAGCTTCTCCATTCATCGAAGGAGGTAGGAGAAGTAGTTACAGATCACTCCAAACGAATTACGGCATGTGAGAAAAACATCCAGGCCCAAAACTCCGCCTCCAGAGGTAACACGACATGGACCGCAGGGCTCGATGTCAGCCAAGCATATGCGGCAAAACAGAAGCCACCAACTTATAACGGTGATGGAAAAGAACGACCAATGAGGTTTTTGAAGGACTTCAAGGAATTCTGGCGAATTACCGGAAACACCGATCTCCATTATCTCATCAGCCAGTCACTCCGGGACACGGCCAAGGATTGATGGAGAATCGTGGAAGGAAGGGTCCAGTCAATTGAAGATTTCGAAGAAAAATTGCAAGCGCGTTATTGGAGTCAAGAGATCCAAGACAAAGTACGGAGAAATCTCGAATTTGGAGCATATGAATGGGACGGGCATCGAATGACCCGGACCGAATATGCCACTCGAATCTTTGGCAACGCCAAAGACTTAAGCCAAGGGCCGACAGAGGAACAAATTATCAGGAAATTGGCAAACCATTTCGACGAGGCAGTCAGAATGGCAGTACGGGTTAGTGGTATCAGAAACATCGACACTTTCCTCGAACTGTTGGAGAGTATGGATGGGGCAGGGCCCCTGAATGCTAAAAGGTCCTTTCCACGGTGGCATGAGACCAGCCATCCAAACTGGCAGCCAAATAACCAGTGGAAGAATCAAAGATTTGGGACATACGGGGGACCCCGCCCAACGGGAACAAACCAGCAATGGAGACCAGACTATCCTAGATACTCAGGACAACCTCCACCGTTCCAAGCTCGTCAACCAGGGAACAATAGCTACAACAACGTAACAAACAGAACTTTTTGGCCACAGGGACCCGGGGAAGTCAGACCCTCTTTGAACGCTAACACACCGGCCTGGAACCCAAGGCAGCACGGAGAAATGGCGAACAGCAATCTACCATCTAATGGACAACAGGAGCACCAGGCATCGCCGACCCAAAATGGGCAACCCACAGGACAACCACAGAACCAGGGAAACTACTGAACGTTGCGCCCGAATCGATGGCAATCACCACGACGGATGAAACATCACGAGGCGCAACGGACGATGAGGTAACCCAAGAAGCCATGGAGGAAGCATGGGAGAGAAGGAAAAGAAACATAAAGAAAAGAGAACGAAAAAAGCGGAAAAGAAACGAAGTTGGGGAACAGGAGCCACCCAACAAACAAGGAATGATCAGCATTCCAGCAGAGAGGAAGGAAGAAAGTAAAACCCAAACAATACCGGAAGAAGATACCAATGAGCGACGCTGCATTGAAGAGATCAGTACGGAGAGGGTTTCAACAAAGGAAGGTGAAAAAACAAAGAAAAATAGGACAGAAGACAAGACAAACATATACCAGCACCCCAGAGAATTTTTGATGGAAGAACCTGGACGAGGTGGAGGAGCAAAAAGAACCCACCCAAAATGCCCGACACTCCCCATCGATATAGAGGGGGTCACAGCAGAAATTCTGATTGACAGCGGAAGTGAGGTGTCGTGTATATCGGAAGACTTTTTCCTCCGACACCAGGAGAATTTTAAAAACTGTCCGAGAATACCGGTAACAAGCACCGAAGCGATAGGAGCATTCGGAGGCAAGTCAGGAAGGATCAAGCAACAAATCATGGTAGAAGCAAAAATATATCAAGCAAGGGGAAGCATACAAATGCTCATTATACCGAAAATGACCAGAAACGCGATTCTGGGAATCGACGGGCTATTCGAACTACAGGTGGAGGTCGACGCAAGCAACGGGGTAATTAGAATTATGCACGAGGTGGTCGCCGTATGGGAAGAAGGGATTTGGAAAGAGCAAATGGGAAACGCCAACAAAAAACGAGTGACCCAACTCTCCACGGTAGAAGAAGCGCTGGATGATGGAATCACGGAAGCCGAGATACGGGATAAAATACACGAATGTCTGAATATAAAAGAGGAAGTAAGAAATGCTTTCCAGGATGTAATACGGAATTACCGACACATCTTCAGCCGGAGACCGGGTAGGATGCAAGCGTACACTCACAATTTGGTTTTAAAAAACCCTGAACCATACATGCACCGCTCATACCCGGTGCCAATCCAGTACCGGGAGAAAGTGCAAAAAGAAATCCAAAGGATGCTCGAACACGGTGTCATAGAACGAGCGAAAAGCCGATTCATCAACCCATTAGTAACCGTCGTGAAGAAGGATGGGTCGATTCGGTTATGTCTGGATGCACGACAATTAAACGCATTTTTAGTCGAAGATCACGACACCGCACCGCCAACTGAGGAGATCTTTCAACGATGTGGAGGAGCACGAGTCATGTCCAGTTTGGATATGACCAGCAGTTTTTGGCAGATCCCGTTGGCAGTCGAATCCAGGCAATACACAGCCTTCCAACACGAAGGAAAATGCTATCAGTTTACAGTAACACCCTTCGGACTAAAGACAAGCACAGCAAGTTTGATCAGAGGACTGGACATCGTCCTGCAAGATCTGGGGGACTCAGTCATCAACTTCGTCGATGACCTGCTGTGTGTATCGAAAGATGAGCAGCAACACCTAACCCATTTGCAACATCTATTCGAACGGATTAGTCTAAACAACATGACACTAAATTTCAAGAAATCCAGATTTTTCCAGCAAGAGGTGACATTCCTGGGTCACATATTAACGACCTCGGGAATAAGACCGCAACCAGAGAAAATCACGTCAATCCAAGAATACCCACGGCTCAAGAACATTAAGCAGCTTCGAGGATTTTTAGGACTGATCAATTTTTATAGTAAATTCACAGAAAAACATGCGAAGGAAACCATACCTCTTCTGGGCCTGTTAAAAAAGGGACAAGAATGGCAATGGGGAGAAAAAGCGTTTATTAAAATCAAACAGTTATTTATCGAAACGGTCATGTTAAGACACGTTGAACCAACTCAGGGATACACACTGGCCACCGACGCCAGTGAGTATGCGATCGGAGCCGTTTTGAGTCAAGAGAGGAGCAACGGTGAAGTCGGTATAATTTCATTCGCCAGCCTAACACTAAAAGGAGCGGAAATCGGATACACCACCACGGAAAAGGAAATGTTGGCCATTGTATGGGCACTACAAAAATTCCGGACATACTTACTCGGCGCGAAAATAAGGATAAGAACGGACCATAAAGCGCTTACCTTCCTGAAAACGTGTCGATTTGTGGGGGACCGAATGCTGAGATGGGCACTGCTCATACAAGATTACGACATTGAAATCGAGCATTGGCCGGGGAAACAAAACACAGTGGCCGATGCACTCAGCAGAACAAATGACAACACGGTTAACACCCCTGGGAAAGTCGTCCTGACCGCCATACTCGCCAGGAAGCCAGACAACGATATCAAGCAAAAATTCAAAAGGATTGGAGAGATACAAAGAAACCAAGAAAATCTACGACTCACATGGGAAAATTGCAAGGAAGACACTATGCAAGAAGACGGGAAGAAGAAGTATCGGATCAACGAGGAATGCCTCCAAAAATATGACAGAGCTGGCAGATGGAAGGCCGTATTACCCGAAGAACTCCTAAGGGCATTTATAGTAGAATGTCATGAATTATATGGTCATCAGGGAGCACGAAAAACCTTCCATCTAATAAACGAGGACTTTACTTGTCCACAATTGGCAAAGCGAGTACGCCAAGTAATAGCAACTTGCGACAAATGCCAAAGGGTCAAAGTAGCTGTCCAAACCAATTATGCAGAGATGCAAAATATTCTCCCTGACGGCCCAAGCGATTTGGTCTCCATAGACTTCTATGGACCCCTGCCGAAGTCAGTAGGGGGGGTACAACACATCCTGGTGGCAATCGACGCCTTCACAAAATTCGTAAGATTGTACCCTCTAAAAAAGGCCAATACGGCGGCCACGATCAACCGGATATTCACGGATTACATCCCGAAGTACGGAAAACCAAGAAGGATCCAATTTGACCACGGAACCCAGTTTACGTCAAAAATTTGGTTGAAACGACTGGAAGACGAAAACATCCAAGGAGTGTTTTCCTCGATTCGGCATCCGCAGGGAAATATCGTGGAAAGAGTGAACCGAGAGCTAGGCCGATTCTTCAGAACATTCCTGGAAGAGAAACATTCCGGGTGGTATCGATGGATACCCATAATCCAGGACTGTATCGACGAGACACAACATGAAACCACAGAAGTCACACCGGCGGAACTTCAACTACGCAAGAGACCATACCGAATATGGCGGGAATGGGTACTGGCACTAAGAAAGGATCAGAAGAACGACTTGACCTACGAACAAAAAATCGAGCTAGTACGAGAAAGAATAAGGAAAAAGGGGTTAAAACGGGCCGAAAGATTCAACAGAACACACACCACAACTACCTTGGAAGAAGGGGAAATGGTCCTAGTACGGGCTTTAAACGTATCGGACCCAGCAAAACAAAAAACCGCAAAATTCATGCCCCTCTATGAGGGACCATACAGAATAAAAAAATGTGTTGGACGGGCCACATTTTTGTTGGAGGACCCAAAAACAAAAAAAGAACGGGGAAAGTTCCACTCAAGCATGTTAAAACGCTATCTAGCGGCGACTCGGGAAAACTAAACAGAAGAAAAAGAGGATACACACGACCACCTCGAAGATCGAAGACTTAATGCTGAAGGTCAAGGAGGGGGTATATAAGGAAGCCCGCGAAATCGAAAACTCCTTACCAAAGTCAGCATGAAAGGAGAGAAGAAGGAGTCACGGTGGCAAGTACGAAACAGGAAAAACCGACGAAAAAAGATACGCGCAGAGATTCAAAACGGAACGGGCCAATCAACGGGCAAGGATACAAGAAAGGAAATCACCGAGGAAAGAATACCTAACGAGAACGAGGCACAACAAACCGACGCGAGCGAGATAAACAAACCCGGCGAATTCGAACTTTTCGAGGTGACGGATGAAAACATTAAAGGATGGTATCCCGGAATATCGCTCGAAGATTAGGAGGAGGGGGTAAACGACATCGAAGAAGCACGAAAATTCATCAGTTAATAGTCAACCGTCTAAGAAGAATAATGTATAAGAATCGCGAGGTATCGAACCTACAAGGGATCTACAAGGGCGTCACGATCTCCGGGGTAACAAGCCCAAACGAAATTTTCTTGCATCTTAACACGCGAGAAAGCCAGGAAGCGGCAATCATCGGCTTATGGCGGAGGATGAGCCCCAACGAATCCGGAATTCACCACATTCTGGAGGAGGAAGCATTTCCGGGTGCGGCCATCCTTTATCGCCACGCTGAAGAGTTTCACCGGGCGACAGTCATCGGAAGGAAAGTCGATGGGGAGCTCGTCGTGTGGCTAGGAGACTGGGGAAGCACGGTGTACGCTCGACAAGACGAATGTTACACCGCCCCTGAGATAGCGTATGTTCATCCATACTTGGCCGTCCCAGCTACACAAGGGGACTTGGGGCCCCTCGACGAACGATGGACGGAGGAGGACGTCTTCTACGCCAGGGAAATAACAAGGGAAACTACCTGGACAGCCAGAATATGGGGTCAGCCCGCAGCAATCGGCCTGGCCCTCGTCGACCTTTATCTTGAGGACGAGGGCCCGATTCAGGGTCGCTGTCTGGCGGACCTTTTCATCGAGTCCAGGATCGCTCGCAGAATGGAAGAGGCACTGCCACCGACGATCGTCAGTAAAGGATGTCGTCATGGGGACATCCAGTACCACCGAGAGGCTCTGCGGATCTGGGTGTTGGACGAAAACAACAACACCGAGTTCAACACCCCCGCCAACAACACCACCACGATCAACGACGGGGCAGACGCAAGGCTATGGGAAGACGACGACGACGATGACGAGGACAACGGAGACGCAGAGACGATGATAAACGACGAACACAACGGCGAGGAGGAGGAGGAGTATTGGAGGTCAATGAGCCAAAACAACGACGTGACCTCTGAAAAGGACAGCGACGACGACAACAGTCTGGCCTCATTGTAACACAATAAAAACACAAAAGCAAAACCCCGAGTTACATTTAGAATTATTTTTGCGTGCGAAGGACAGCGGTCCACCGAAAAGCGAGCGAAACATAGGATAAGGGAAGGGGAAGGAGAAACAAACGCGTCAGCGAAAAAGGAAGAAGAAGCCGTAGGGATGTGGGTAAGGCAGGAAAAATTAGTTTTGTTTTTGATTCTTCCATAATTTGAATGCCGCAAGGGCAATTCAAACCAAAAAAGAATCAAAAAGGGGGACAATGAGACGTATAGGTCCGTCTCATGGGGATACCCCCGCCCCTCCTCCCCACTACAACTAGAAATAAAACGACCATTGGGGAGTAGGGGAGGGGGAACAAGAAAAGTCAAGTGGGCAGATACGACCTTCAAGGTCACAAAGCAACAAGCAGACGGAAAAAGTTCGAGAGAAAACGAAAAACAGAAAATAAACAAAAACAGTAGAAAAAGTTAACGACGAGGAAAGAGTCATTGGAAAGAAAACAGAGAAAGTAACAAAAAAAAACAAAGGAAGCATAAATTTATTTAAAACATGAAAAAAGTTAACAATAAAGGGAATGATGGGTAATCGGTAATGGAAGGGGAATAATAAACAAGAAAATGTGGTATAAAAGAGGAGGACATTTGGAGGAAAGGCACTTCTTCTTCTACTTTTTGTGTGGATCAACTAGTACCGCTCAGCGGAGTACCACCTTTTAAGGAGAGAAAAACTGATGAGAGGAACCTTGAAAAAACAATAAAAAGAAAGAAGTCATTAGCATAGAGTAGGAGGTTGTTTTTATCAAGCAGTACCGCTCAGCGGAGTACCACCTTTTAAGGAGGGAAAAACTGATGAAAGGAACCTTGAAAAAACAATAAAAAAGAAAGAAGTCATTAGCATAGAGTAGGAGGTTGTTTTTATCAAGCAGTACCGCTCAGCGGAGTACCACCTTTTCAGGAGGGAAAAACTGATGAGAGGAACCTAGAAAAAAAACAATCAAAGAAAGAAGTCAATAGATACCGGAACAAAAACCGGGAAAAGAATAAAAGAAAAACATTAAATATTAATCAAAGGAGGAATAAGTTATAGAGGAGAGATAGAAAATTAGGATCAGGCGAATAGAAAGTGCGAGGAGGTAGCCGAAATACCCGGCGGCAATACACACACACACACATGCAACTAAAAACCGCGAAATATCTGCAAGGGCTCCCGAAATTAGCAGGAGAACCTGAAGGTCAGAGAGGTATCAGAAGTTCAAACACCACACCGACACAAGACACGTAACAAGCGGTAAAATAAGCAAAAGCGGGCACGTGGCGCCATCCGACGGCGTCAGCCAACGTTAGCATAATCGATTACCGACGCGCGATAATTGATTACACTCACGGGGCGTGATTACGAGAGAACGCGCCGTAGCGCGTAAGTCGAAGGCGCGCCGCGATCCACCGCGTCGGGACTCAATAGAGTGGGGGGACACAGGGACGGCAGATAGCACGAGAGCGCGCTCGCGTACCGCACGCAACGAACGACAGTAGGAAGAGAGGGGATAACGCGCCGCCTTCAGATCGAGCGCGCCACGATCGACACCACTAGGAAACGTGAACCGGGACAGATGACGCCACACGCAACGTAGAGAAATTTACCATCCGAGCGAATCCACTACTCGAGTATTTTACCGACCGAGACGCGATACATTAAAAACACACAAAAAACACTTTAGCGACACAAACAACATACCACACTTGTACACAGGAATCTTTAAACAGTATATCGAGTCAAAAACACTGAATAAATGTCATTTCATTACCAAATACCTCCAAAACAATGAGTTTAAATTAATTTCTTCCCTGATCGAGTCCCGAACAAATAAAAATTATTGTAACCAATTCCGACCCGTTACAATATATATATATATATATACAGGGTGTCCCATTTCAATCTTACACCTGAATTTTCTCGAAAAATATTGCTCGGACGAACTATTGTGTGGAACAAAACTTCTAGGGATTGAAGGGGGACGTTTGAAAAAAATTTATTTGAGGAGCCAAAATTTAAAATGGCGGCGTTACAAAGGCTGACAGGTTTTTTTCAAACGGAAACATAACTTTTTTTTATTGCCAAAAAATTTGTCAGCTAAAAACTAAAAACTTTTGTTGAAAATTTTTGTTTGATAAAGTTCATAGTTTTAAAGTGAGAACATCATTTTCAATTATTTCAGATGTATCCAGGATTTGTGTGTGTGTGTGTGTGTGTGGGCGCGCGTGCGTGTGTGTGTGTATGTGTGTGTGTGTGTGTTTGTGTGTGTATGTGCGTGCGTGTGGAACACTCACAAGGATTAGGTCTCTGCGGTTCGTAACTACCGTAGTATTTTTTTACTCCAAACCCTCCTTGTAAGTGTATTGTGATCCCTTTCTAAAGATGTTCAAATATCCCTCTATTCATGTTTAAACATGCCTGAACTCTTCTCGCGATTACGTTTTTTAATATCAAGATCTGAAAGGTAAGCGAAATTGAAGAAAACATGATTGGTACTACTGACATAGTCTGACTTTGCGGAGTTCTCTTACGCACTTTTGTACTTTTGAGACATTACGTAGAAGGAAAATCAACATTTTTTGAAATTCAACCGTTCTTAAATCAGAGAAAAATTCTGAGATTGAGCAACAATGGCGGATTTCAGACCCAACGAAATTGTTGATATGCTCCTCATTTTAGGGAGATGTCGGGGCAATTACTTACGCGCCGAAAATTTGTATCGACGCGAATATCCTCATCGTCGTCACCCATCACGGCAGACAATCCGAACCATCGAACGGCGAGCCAGGGCAGGTCGGATGATCCGCCACCGTCGACGTTACCAAAACGTCAACGATGAGGCTCGAAACATGGTTATTTTAGCCATGATAGCAATTGGTCCTCATTTGAGTGTTCGAGCGATCTCGGAACGATTGGGGGTTGCCAGATCCACAGTGCACCGAGTATTAAGAGGTGCTAAACTTCACCCGTACCGGGTACAATTCCACCAAGACACTCCTAATCCTGATCCGTTGCGAAGGGTGGCGTTTTGTCGGTGGGCGTTGAGACAAATCGAGCGATCTAGAAACTTTTTTCGGTACGTTATGTTCACCGACGAATCCACATTTAACAGCCGCGGTCAAGTGAACCGTTGGAACTTCGATACTGGTCCGATCAGAACCCACATTGGTTGAGACAGATCGATCACCAGCATCGAAGGAGTTTAAACGTTTGGTGTGGTATTGTTGACGGGAAAATAATAGGTCCCCATTTCTTCGAAGGAAGTGTGAACACTGTCCGTTACCTCGATTTTTTGGAAAATAAACTGCCCCTTTTGCTAGAAGATATGGATTTGGAAACACGTCAACAGATGTGGTTCCAGCAAGATGGTGCACCCGCTCACTGGGCTCGTATTGTTCGAAATCATGTGGATGCAACATTCGGTCAACGGTGGATTGGTCGCGACAGTCCTATAAATTGGCCTCCAAGGTCACCGGATCTTACATCTCCTGATTTTTTTTTGTGGGGGTACTTAAAAGATGCTGTCTTCCGTCAAGCTCCAACAACACGGGAGAATATGAAGGATCGGATAAGAGATGCCTGCCGTGCAATCCCGAGAGATGTTCTTCTGCGCACAGTGGACGGTTTCGCGAGAAGAGTTCAGGCATGTTTAAACATGAATGGAGGGATATTTGAACATTTATAGAAAGGGATCAGAGTACAGTTACAAGGAGGGTTTGGAGTAAAAAAATACTGCGGTAGTTACGAACCGCAGAGACCTAATCCTTGTGAGTGTTCCATACGCACGCACATGCACACACACACACACACCCACACACATACACGCACGCGCGCCCACACACACACACACACACAAAACGGCCCTTCTCAGGGCCAGGAATGCTAAACAGACAACCTCCACGTGGTGTATTCTGGGTAACGCGAATGGTCTGCAACAGACTCAGCCATGCAACCTCCTACGCTTTGGCTAACGCAAATGCCGGTGATAGGGACAATTAGACTAAATGTCTCACGGCAAGCCGCTCGATGTTGTATTTTCGAATGTATTGTTACGTCCCAGCCTTCACATTTTTCTCTCTCTTTTTGAAACCACGATGGTAAATACGCACGATAGCAGCGCCCTCACTCATCGATCAAAAACCTATATTTTTTTTAACGCTAAGCGAGCGATAGCCGTAACGTACCACAAGACCAAAAGCGAAACCGTCGCACGTAGGTCCCCACGCATGAACATAGCCAACGACAGACGAATTTACGAGAGGAGCGTACTCGCAGCCTCGGAAGAGAAACCCTACGCCTAGAGCACTCGAACAAAATGCATGGACCGCACTACGCCACAATCCTACCTTGTCGTAAGACCCAAACAATCCCATGAGGAAAACTCGCTTGCGTCAGAACACGTCACCCGGTCATATCGCAAGACCCACGAAACCTCGGTCGCTGAACCCGATCCTCGGACATAGAACAATGGCCGCATTCACCATAGCGATGACCTAATAAGTAGATGAACAAAACTATTCCCACGCATGACGCCGAGCTATCACGTAAGTCAGCGTACATTCTCACGATTGATTAACCAATCACCAAGAAGCTCTGATCCGAAAATGCATTCCCCTAAAAAAGCTCCTTCCCTTTCAACCAGACTTTCCTAATTTTCATATCACGAAGGGGCAGACACTCTGTATTCGAACTCCGAACTGAACAGTCGACTTACAAGGCTAAACCCTTTCGCTCTGCGTTTCCGTAAAATCATTGTACGCGTTACTATCTTTGTACCACAATTATAAGTTTGTAAGAGTTAAACGTAATAAACGTGAACTACGTGAATTAAGATAAAATCTACGCGGCTGAACATTTATTTGATCAACGATCAATCCATCGGGCGGATCCAACTCTCTTACCAGAATCACGCACCTCAAATTCGTCTCAATCCAAATTGTTATTAAACTGTGTTCGGAACTCACGCGGAAGCCAAACAAAGACTCACTGCGCAATCAAATTCAATTCGAACTTTCGCGCTCTAAATCGGCAACCGCGCGAGTCCCACCTCAATCTCCCTCCGGGACGTAACAGTTCAGTATACAATAAAACTGGTGGCAGCGAAAAAAAAAGAAAAGAGAAAAAAAAAAGAAAAAAAAACTTCAAATAAATTACCCATCAGTAATAAAACTAGTAGCAGCGGAAAAACAAAGAGACAATCTATCGGTTATAATACTGGTGACAATCAATCCGGTGTCGGTGAAAAACGGATCACGAACGCGGAATAAACTATTGTGTAAAAATAAAAATAAAATAAAAAGACTCTTCCGTGTGAAACGAACAAGTGCTCCACACCAACGTCGCACCGAGATCAACACAAGGGACGCAGAGCCATAAATTAACGAAGGACGCAAGGCCGAAGAGCAGACCCGAGCCAGCGACGCACACCTGGACTGCAGGTCAAAACACCAGCCGCACGTCACGATAAGTCAAGTAGCCTAACGCCACTTGGCTGCAACCAAACATCATTGGCACGAGCGAGCTACAAGATCATCACTGAGTAAGTCATAAACTCATAATGTCTACACCAATCCAAATGGAGACTTCGGAAGCCCATCACCCAGCTCAACAGAGTCAAATCTACACATCACAGACAACGATTCCACCACCAAATGCGCATAACTATTATCAAGCGTCTTTTGAAAATAATATATATCCACTACACGCTAATCATCGAGATTTCACAAGATATTTACCCGAGTTCGATGGGACGCCTAAAACATGTTCGTTAAACAATTTTTTGAGCTATTGCGATAACGCGAAAGAATTCATCCCAACTGTAGGCGAACGATTAATAGTCACACTCTTAAAGAGTAAATGCAAAGGAATCGCTTGCGATAGTCTGGAAAGCTTTACAATAACAACAATCGATGAGTTCACAGACATCCTAAAACGAAAATTCATCCCTTCCAAACCCCCGCTCACCTGGATCACGGAAATGAGCACATTTTCCCAAAAAGATGAAGAAACGGTACTCAGCTTCTACAGTAGACTAAACACTCACTTGAAAAAAACACACCAAGCCATCGAGAATTCGAACTTACGTTCCATCGAAGGAGCGAAAATTTTCGCGGAAGACATAGCGACTGATCAATTTTGAAGAGGCCTTAACGCCGCCTATCGCCCCCATATAGCATGCAAACGGTACCCATATCTCGAAAGCATTTTCAAACAAGCAACGGATATCGAAAAAATGTTAGGACCAATCGACCCAGAAAATACACAATCGACTTGCCTACCAATTCAACCTTTCAACAAATCAAATAGTCAAAACGAAAACAAACTCGGAAGCTCAACCTTTCGTGCAAACCCGAGCAAATTCTGCAATTATTGCAAAAAGACAAACCACACAACAAATGATTGCTACCTTCTGGCAGAAGACAACTCACCAAAAGATGCTACAAACAGAAGTAACATATCATGCAGCTATTGTAAAAAACCGGGCCACTTCATAAATCAATGCCGTAAACGAGCATATAATAATGGGAGAAAAGACGAGGCTCAAGCCGGAAAACAGCCGGGAAACGAGTCAACGACCCCTCGACCAGGCGTCTCGACGGGCCCAAACACCCAAGGACGCCAGACACAGTAAAATCGGAAACGAAACAAAAAATCCTCCGAGCCTCTTGTAACCTGAGCACACGAACGAATAACTACCACTCACCCACAATTAGCATTGAATCGGGAGATCTCAAGAAAACGCAAACATTATTTCTCGCAGATTCTGGCTCACAATTAAATTTGATCAAGATCGAAAATATTCGTCACCCAAATCCCATAAACAATCTCATAATTTACGAATTATACGGAATTTCGATCACCGATAGACCCAGGACACTCGGACAAATTAACATCGCGATTCATGACCAGTCCGTAACATTGAATATTGTCCCGGACGACTTCCCTGTTGAATTCGACGCAATCCTCGGTCATGAAACAATTGGAGAAAATAAAGGTAGAATCGACTGGGAAGGGCGATACGTACGAGTCAATAACGTGGACATCCCATTTACAAACACAGAATCATTTCTTCTGCGGGCCAGACAGAAAACGATCATGTTCATTCGAGTCGGAAACCCACTAGAGACAGGTTACGTACCCCGTATACCATTTCGAGACGGCATCTTTGCAGGTGAAGCATTGGTTAAAAATACCAATGGCAAAGCATACCTGTACGCTATCAATACCTTGAACGAGGACGTCACAGTAGAGGTTCCCGTAATTTCACTCTATCCTTTCGATATGAGTACAGACGAGAACGATCAAGAGGATGACCACACCGCGAACACACAGACCCTAGAGCACAAAAACCCTCGGACGCGAGAAAACCGTGCCAACGGAGTAATGAGTCTTTTGCGGCTTAATCACCTCAATGACGAAGAGCGTAATGCGGTATCTACACTCGTAGAAGAATACGTAGACCTCTTTCATTTAGCTGGTGAACCCCTTCGATCATCAAACGAATGCAAACATCGAATTCCCACTGTAGACGATCGACCGGTCAATACAAGACAGTACAGACATCCGTCATTCCAAAGACCGGAAATAGAAAAACAAATTAACGATCTGCTTCGATTAAATATCATTGAACCCTCAAAGTCACCGTATAATTCACCAGTTTGGATAGTTCCGAAAAAAGCAGACTCAAAAGGCAATAAACGATGGAGACTCGTAATCGATTTCAGAAAATTAAACGATGTCACAATAGGAGATGCTTACCCTCTGCCGTTAATAACAGACATCCTTGACCAACTCGGCGGTGCGAAGTACTTCTCCATTTTTGACCTAGCATCTGGCTTTCATCAGATAGAAATGGATTCGAAAGACAAACACAAAACAGCCTTTACGACCCCTCACGGTCATTACGAATTCAATAGAATGCCATTCGGATTAAAAAATGCACCAGCCACATTCCAACGATTGATGGACCTTGTTCTAAAAGGGTTACAGGGTAACGATTTATTCGTATATCTAGACGACATAGTAATCAATCGAGGAACACGACATCAAATCTCTGCAGATGGATTAAAACCCGATCCAAAAAACATCGAACCCGTGAGAGAATTCAAAATACCGAAAACTCCAAAGAACGTAAAAGAATTCCTAGGTCTAGCTGGATACTATCGCCGCTTCATACAAAATTTTGCAGCAATTGCAAAACCCCTTTCGGATCTCACTAGCAAAAATGTTAAATTTCATTGGACATCTCAACATCAATTAGCATTCGAAACATTGCGAGACAAGCTATGCTCAACACTGATTCTCCAATACCCAAATTTCTCGGAACCTTTTATCGTAACAACAGACGCATCCAACTACGCCGTCGGCGCAATCCTTTCGCAAGGAAAAGTCGGAGAAGACCGCATGGTCGCAGCCGCTTCAAGGGTCCTTAACAAGGCCGAAAGAAATTATTCCACTTTGGAAAAAGAAATGGTCGCTGTGGTGTTTGCCTTAAAAACCTTCCGACCCTATCGTTATGGCAGGCCATTCACCCTACTGACCGACCACCGGCCACTCGTCTGGGTAAATTCTATGAACGACCCGACGTCACGCGTACTGAGATGGAGAGAACAATTAAAAGAGTTCGATTTCAAAATCCAGTACACGCCAGGAAGAGTTAATACAAACGCCGACGCACTTTCTCGAAATCCAATAACTCTCCTTATCAAATTCAAATGGCGTACTAACGACACTCCATACGGAGGAAAAACTCTACATCCAAATCCAGGCATCGCGAGAACATATTCGTCATCGGATCCAAGCGCCAATAATAAGAAACTCAAAAAATCAAAAACTACTTCGGAGGATGACATCACGAATGCTTCCCCACTAAATCATTCAATATCTATTCCTCGAGCAACCGACTTCACAGATACGGCAATTCCGAGAGAAACGTACGTGAGTCCCGTTGCAGAGCGATCAAACGAAATTCAAAATCAAACAATCTCGAGTCCTCAACCAAGCAACCTTACAGATACGGCAATTCCGAGAGAAACGTATGTAAGCCCGCTTGCCAACGGATCAAATCTAACTCAAGGTGACCGGCCTGATCAACCGATCATCAAAGACCTCAACAAAAAGAGGCCACGTAATAAATCAAATTCTTCAGAGCATCAAGAATCAAATTCCTCAGAGCATCAAAAATGAAATCCTCCAAAACACCAAAAAACAAACTCTTCAGAGCATCGAAGACCAAGTTCTTCAAAGCAACAATCATCAAATTCCTCAGAGCATGAAAAATCAAATCCTCCAAAACATCAAAAAACAAACTCTTCAGAGCATCGAAGACCAAGTTCTTCAAAGCAACAATCATCAAATGCCTCAGAGCATCAAAACTCGAATTCCTCGGAAAACCAGGAATCGTATTCACCAGAATATCGAAGGAAAAAACTTAAAGTACTAGTTAAACGAAGAAGCCACACACGTCGGCATCTCCCCTTCGGGAACCCTTCAAAACCCGAATCTACATCGTCTTCGGGAGACGAGGAAGACATTACCCACATGGCGCGGAGTAACTTCGCCACGCTCGGAACATCTTCATCTTCAGATCAAGAATCGAGCGACAATAGCCTAAGCAATATTGCCATAAATTTCCAAAAGCGCGCTCACGAAACACTTGGGCTCACTCCATCACCCACTGGACGTACCAAAAGGAAATTCCACCAAACGCCTAACCGTCCAGATAGTCATGGAAACACGAGTGAAGAAGCTCTTAGAGAGAATGAATTGTTCCTTCTTAACGAAAAGAAAAGTCGGACATTCACACCATTGAACCTATGGACGTAGACTTTTTAAACGAAGATAGAAAATCAGCAGATGGAAGTCATAAAAATCAAGTCACGGGACCCCCAACTACCAACGAAGAACAGCGCACGGACGATGTAACAGCCATCGCTAAAAAAGGGGAACCAGTCCTTTTAGCCACTCGTAAATCCTCCAGACCACGAAAACCCAAAAAATGTTTTTGCTGCCCTGATGCAAGCAATCACGCACACACTAGTGCCCCACGTGCACAAGTTGCGAAGAGTAAAAAAAGGCCACCCATGAGTACTTCACAAGCAAAAATAATCAGGAATTCTCCGGGCCAAGAACAACCTCCACCCACCCTTCCAAACGTTGCAAACGCCAACAGCTCCGAAAACGAATCTTTTCAGCAACAAGAAAATGCTCCCTCCCCGACACCATTCAATAATTCCCCCCCTACGATAGAAAACGGAAACGACAATAGCAGAACAAATACCACTGAAGAGGAGCCAATAAACAACAACGAGCAACAAACGGAATTCATTAACATCATCGAAACAAGAGACAACATCGAAATGACAAAAAACAATTACATTTGTTTCATTTCTGCCGATGGTACAGTCTCGAACGATATCGGCAAACGATTAATCGAGATGGGCTTGCTAAAAAACCTATCCCCAACTAACACCTTCGAAATCGGACAAGTCCTCATATCGGGAACACCAAAGAAATGAGTGTTTGCCCTCGTAACACAGGAAAAATCCACATCATCTTTAACGAAAGAAAATCTTACCAAATCCCTCCGAAATCTGAAAACAACGATGGCAGAATTGAACGTCAAATCAGCAGCATTTTCTCAGAAGCGCAGTAACCTTAACGACTCAGCATGGGCAAAAATAAAAAGCATCATTCGAGAAATTTTCGCGGATACCGAAATCCAAATAAAAATCTGCCGCGACGAAATTACTCTCCCACCAGAGCAAGACAGGCTCGACATCATACAAGAATGCCACGGATATCCAATAGCAGGTCATGAGGGCGTAACCAAAACATACAACAGAATTCGACAACAATATTTTTGGGACAATCTAAAAAAAACAAGTAGAAGATTACATTCGTCAATGCGCCAGTTGCCAGAGGAAAAAGTTGGTGAGAATTAAAACCAAACAACCCGTGGTATTCGACAAAATTGCAATGGATATAGTCGGACCGATAACCCCAGAATCTGAACTTGGTCACCGCTTCATATTAACAATTCAGGACAACCTCTCGAAATTTTCATTTGCAATTCCGCTAAAAAGCGCGACCGCGCACGAAATTGCTTACGCACTAGTGACGGAATTCATATGCTTATTCGGATGTCCTAAAGTAATATTGACACACCAAGCTGCAGCTTTCATCGGCCGTGTAATGAAACAATTAACGAGGATCCTAAAAATCAAGCAAATTAAAACGACAGCATTCCATCCACAATCGAACGGATCGCTCGAACGAAGTCATCAAGTGCTCACGGATTACCTGAAACATTACACCAATAAAAAAGATTGGTATAAGTGGTTACGGCTGGCAACTTTCGCATACAACACAAGCGTACACGAAGGCACGAAATACACACCATTCCAGGTAGTCCTAGGCAAGGTAGCACGACTACCCTCACAATTTTCATATCTCGACGAAATCTTAACGTACGACGAGCACGTGAGAAACCTTGCGCATCATTTACAAGAAGTTCGACAATTAGCTCGCAACAACCTCGAAAATGCCAAACAAAAATCCAAAACTCACTACGATAAGAAAATCAACCCTGTAAAATTCCAAATCGGAGATCAAATCTACCTGATTAAAAATCAGCGAATAGGAAAATTTGACGACAACTACTTTGGTCCTTACGATATAACACAAACTTTCCCAGACCAAAACGACATCGAAATCGCACTAGGAAACAATAAGCGAAAAATTATCCATTGTGATCGGGCTAAACTAGCACACTAATGAATCAATCTCGCAAACACGAAGCTCGATGTACTCAGACCTGCACGACTCCTTCCACATCATCTAAGCTCATCTATCGCGCCCCACCGGACTCGACTTCCACAAACTAGGTTAAAACATGCTATTACTTAAAAAATATTTTAGCAAATAAGATAAAAATCATACGACTATCACTTGAAGACATACGTTAACAATGCGTAGAATAAAATCAAAATATATACATACCTTTTCTTCTTCGTTTACCCTTCTTCGTTTACACCAGATAGATTCTAAGAATAAAATTAATCAAAGCGAAATGTAACTTCTCGCAAACATTATGGTACTGCATTATGGTACTGTATCAAATAACAAAACAATACCTATCTCCCAATATACTCAAGCTACATTGTAAATCGATCAATGACGATGCCAGCTCACAAATCGTGCGACCATACCTTTCGATTACAATTATAATTGAATCTAATTGAGCGAGACGCTCAATCTTGAAGGAGGGAGGTGTTACGTCCCAGCCTTCACTTTTTTTCTCTCTGTTTTTGAAACCACGATGGTAAATACGCACGATAGCAGCACCCTCACTCATCGATCAAAAACCTATATTTTTTTAACGCTAAGCAAGCGATAGCCGTAACGTACCACAAGACCAAAAGCGAAACCGTCGCACGTAGGTCCCCACGCATGAACATAGCCAACGACAGACGAATTTACGAGAGGAGCGTACTCGCAGCCTCGGAAGAGAAACCCTACGCCTAGAGCACTCGAACAAAATGCATGGACCGAACTACGCCACAATCCTACCTTGTCCTAAGACCCAAACAATCCCACGAGGAAAACTCGCTTGCGTCAGAACACGTCACCCGGTCAGATCGCAAGACCCACGAAACCTCGGTCGCTGAACCCGATCCTCGGACATAGAACAATGGCCGCATTCACCATAGCGATGACCTAATAAGTGGATGAACAAAACTATTCCCACGCATGACGCCGACCTATCACGTAAGTCAGCGTACATTCTCACGATTGATTAACCAATCACCAAGAAGCTCTGATCCGAAAATGCATTCCCTTAAAAAAGCTCCTTCCCCTTCAACCAGACTTTCCTAATTTTCATATCACGAAGGAGCAGACACTCTGTATTCGAACTCCAAACTGAACAGTCGACTTACAAGGCTAAACCCTTTCGCTCTGCGTTTCCGTAAAATCATTGTACGCGTTACTATCTTTGTACCACAATTATAAATTTTGGGTTTCCCGTAGCCTCCTGAAGGACGATGTACGTGACGTGTGCCGGAATTAATGATTGGGATTATGAAGGTTTGTTAGAAGATGCCTCAGTGGTTTTGAGGGTCTCAGGGACACCTGTCATAATCCGTCATCATCGGCATTTGGTGTTTCGGATTTTCGTATTAAATGTGGATGGGTGAAAGAACAATTGTTTGTTAGTTTGTTAATTTCGAGATTTGACAGTGGTTAGTTTTGGTGTAGCGACGTTTACCGGGATATGGAGCAGGTCGCGAGAAGCGCGGTCGTGTTTAGGTTGACAAAGATGGAAAGAGTCGGGAGAGGTGCCGCGCGACCGTGGTTCTCGAGCGCGCTCTCTTGTTCTCGTTCGTTCGCTCTCTCGCTCGCGCTCGCACAAACCGCGAGCGTCGTCGTGCACGCGTTACGCTGGATTCGGGGTCGCTTCTGTAACAGAATGCGATAGCCCTTGAATGTACTAATATCAGGTTTAATATGGCGGTACGATCGGTTGGCACTGGTTGCAAAGTGCAACGAAGCACACGGTTGCCAACCCGTGTAACTCACGCGCTAGATAGCTAGCGTTCAAATAATGCGCGAGCTCGAGGCGGATTCAATCCCCCCGAGAGCACATAGCGGGGCCGTCCGGAAGGGACGGCTGACCTCCTCGGTGCCAAGCGAGGAGGACCAAGAACCGGAGAAGCTGGTTGTAGACTTCCCTCGTGTGCAGCGAAGCGCGATCGGCTCTTCACGGACTGCACACTCCGAGTATTTCGTGTACGAATGCGTAGGATGGCGATCGATCATCG